>OX439139.1:185305515-185905515 GCA_949318255.1 Pollenia labialis | reverse complement strand
GAAGGTCCTGTTTGTAACACCTGACAAGAAATTGTTCTTAAAATTTCAAAGCATTCTTTTTTTTGTTGTATTCCGACATTTTGTTTTTATCGAATTAGCGACTTCAAATAAATATTTGGGTTGGGTTCTGATTCTTTCCAACCTTAACGATGCCGCTGTTAGCAAATTTTCGCTTATTTACGAAATTTTACCGAATTTTTACTATTCCTCATAGTTTAAGGAACTTTTAATCAATTTTGTAGCTTGTTTGAAATATTTAAAATTATCCCGAATTTTCGCAAAATTGGCAAACTTTTCCGAATTTTTGCAATTTTCTCGTAGCTTTGTTGCTCTTTGAGGCAATCGTCGCCGTTATAAAAATAGCCACATATGTATATAAACTAAATTCACATATTTTAAAGGAGACTATCAACACTGTCATTTTTTTCGGGGCAATTTTAATGAGCGAAGCATTGTTGTCTATCGGACTATTACACAGTGCAACGAAATTCGGGTCATCGCCACCAGCCTCAATATTTCTGAGCTAAAATACTATTTCAGATGTCTTAGTAGAATTGTATGACGATTCTTTGCTTAGAATAAATTATCCCACTAACACTAATTTTAAGGGGTAATATTTGTCCTTTTTTTAACTCCCTCATAAAATTATACTAAAACGGCACTTTAGACGGTTAAATGTTCGACGAATATTTTATGCATCAAATTTCACTAGGGGTCATCTAAGACCAAGCAATCGTGCAATGTATGTGGGATAAGGGGGTTAAATAGTGGACTGACACAGTTCCCGACACTGACGTACTAAATTTAGCAACACAGACGGACATGAATTGAAGGAATTAGGAAGAATATTTTAGAATTTCAAAGGGAGAGTCAGTCGTTGTTGGGCTATCAAAAGAAAGGCAAGTTGTAAATTCGTTACAAACGTTGTGAAGCCGTGCTAACTTCGGACGAAAAAGGTTGTTAGGAATAAAAGTTGATTCGGACAGACATTTTTATAAACCAATTTTTATAATTCTTAAATATAATCATAAATCTTTCATACCAACTAATTTTTTAAGATATTGAGAATAACCAAGTGAATTAATAAATATAAATCGTTTCCAATTAACTTTTAAATATAAAAACCAATATTGTGTTTTCTGATCTTTTTCCTACATGTATGTAAAACGGATTTTCGAAATTCCGGGCCTTGCAATTTTTGAATTTTTTTAAAATGCGTTTGGTGCCAATCAAAAAATTTACTAAATGTACTTCTGAGCTAAATTACCATTTCAGATGTCTCCGGTAGAATTGTATGGCGATTCTTTGCTAAGAATATATTAAACCTCTAACACTCAATTTAAGGGGTCATTTTTGTCCTTTTTTAACTTCTTCATAAAAGTATACTAAAGCGGCACTTTAGAGGGTTAAAATGTTCTACGAATATTTTCTACATCAAATTTTACTAAGAGTCTTTCAAGACCAAAAAGTCGTGCAGTGTATGTAAAATGGATTATCGAAATTTCGGGCATTGAAATTTTTGAATTTCTTTAAATTGAAATAGTATTTTAGCTTAGAAGTACATTTAGTAAATTTTTTTTGACTTTTACCCAACGCCTTTTCAAAAATTCAAAAACTTTAGGGGCCGATATTTCAGGCACCCGAGCTAACTTTTCAAAACCCTATGGCAGATTTGCTCTACCAATAGTCTAGTTTCTTATGCCATAAGCAAGAGCAAATGTTTTGAAAAAAACATGCTCTCCATTTTTAAGAAACGAACACCAAATTTAATTTTTAAAAAAATAAAATATCACAATTTTTTGTAGAAAAGAAAGCACCGTAAGTAAGCAGTTCCCTAATTAAATATCCACTTACGTTTATAATTCATTTTTCATGTCAAATAAACATAAAATTGTATGAAAACCTGTATTTTAATATGAATTAATATTTAAATATTAGTGGTGAAATTGGACATAAGCTAATATTTCTTGACAACATAAGTATTATTTTTTTGTGGCTCTAAGGAACTTGTTTGTTCTTGTCCCTTCTCTGTATTTCTTATTTTACTTTAAGAATTCTTGATACAATGGCGGTAAGGAAACAAATAACAAATGCCCTTAATTTTTTTATTTACATACTTATAAATTTATTTTTTTAGACAAAATATCTGACATTCCTGTGTAATACAGAATAGAATTCTGTGTAATATAGAATTTAATCGAGCTATGTTAGCTTGGTTTAAAGGCTCAAATACCATTTTAAATAGATTAAGGGCATTTGGATTTTAATATCCAATTTATTTCAAAAATAAATCAACCTAAAAGTTGAAAGACGTTCTTCATCCCACACGAAAGTGGTCAGTAATTTTTAAGTTAAACATAAAATCATTTTATTTGGTAAAGTATTCTTGTTGAAATTCCATAGCATTTGCTTTGAGGTATTTTCTTTTCTCTTTGGTTTTATATTTATTTCTTATCTTTGTATACCCTCCACCATAAGTGACGAATGAGGGTATACTAAATTTGTCATTCCGCGTGAAACTAATTTAATATTCATCTTAGACTCCTCTTTGCGCCAAAACACGAATTTTACATGAGAAATTTTTTTTCTAATTATCTTTAAAATCTATTCAATGAATCAAAAATGTTTTTATGCAGGATTTTAGATCTTTGTTAAATATGTACGTGACATAAAGTAAAACAAATTGTGGTTTCTTTACATTGTGCAAAAGTTAGTGCCGGTTCACACAAGTCAAGTCAAGTCTTGAGTTTTTAGGAGAGAAGGGAAAAGAGAATGCCATTTCTTTTCCCCTCTCTCCTAAAAACTCAAGACTTGACGAGTCAAACTTGACTTGTGTGAACCGGCACTTATGGCGATCACATTTTTTTCATTAAGTAATTTTTGGAGAAAAAAATATGGTGCTTGCGATATTTATGTTAAATATAAAATTATATTTTTTAAAAATTTGAAATTTTGATATTTACCAAAGTTTCGCTCACAATCTCAGAAACATTTTCACTTGGTGTTTATAATAGAGCAACACACATACGTTTTGCATTAACAATATTTTGCATTTATTATTATTTTTTACAACATTTTGTTAAAATTTTCATTCAAAACTAAATACAATTATTTTAAACGTCAGAAACAATTTCAAACTAATTTTTGCTGAAGTTCGAGTTGACTCAAAATCTGATGGGTAAAACGGGTAAATTCGATGACTCTCCAAAACAAAAAGAGAAAAAAGTTAACTTATCGTAGTTTATTAGTAAAATAAGCAGACAGGTGTCTAGTACTTTTTTGAAAGTCTGCCCTTTTAGGGAGTAAACGGGTAAAACCTGTATTTTGCAACTTCTTTTCCACCCCATTGAACTTTTAAACCAATAAACATAGAAATAACGTTTATTTTAAACTCTTAACTTTTCTAAAAATTTAGAACTTTTTCGAAATTTTAACGTTAAATAAAAAATTTTTCTCTTTGTATTGACATATACATAAGTATTAAATTATCGAAAGAATAATTACGGGAAATTAAATTTGCTTCTTTAAAAAAAAAAAAAAAAAAAAATTTGTTTCTTTTACTTTTCCATGCTGCATAACTTAGAAACATACAATTATAGGTGTAGGGTCTTGAGTAAAATTAAGAGAAAAGGACCTCGAAACATAAAATTAAACATTAATGGCTCTGAGTGAAAAATAATCTGTAAGGGGGTACTTTGGAATTTTTATTAACAATAAACTCAGAAACAAAAAATTCAACATGCAGAGTCCAGAGTGATTGTGAAACTTTTTGGTACGTTTTTGTTTTTCAATTGATATTTTCTGATTTTTCTTTATTATTGAACTAACAAAACAATATTAAACATTCATGGACTTGAATCGGAGACAACAAATGGACCGGAGCCTGCTTCCTAGACTTGGCGTCGTTATGGTAGAATTGCGACCACTTGGCAAACACTAATAAAAGTTTATGAACAAATGTGTATCCAATTAAAAAAAGACAACTTGCATCCGAATCCGAATTAGCAACCAGTGTTATTTCTACAACCCATTTTTCAACTCCTGTATTAAAATTTGGTCTGATTTTGGTTTTTTAATACCATAAATCACTCTACAGAATTGTATGATAATTAATCCGTAGTTTACCAAATTAAATTCCCCACCCGAAAAGCAGTTAAGTACTGCTCAAACTGTAACGAATCATGATATTTTACTCAAATTAGTTTAAATTAAGTTTTATATGACTATAAATAAAAGCATAGAACTTTTTGATGGTCGGCCTATAACTTGTTAGAAGTCTAAACCGCAACCAATTGCAATACTGACGACAGTTTTCATAAGGATTAATTTATAATTTATAGATCCCATAAAGAGAATACTAGGGAATACCGAAATCTTCTTACAGTCAGTGTAGTGTAAAAAAGATTCGGCTCAGCCATTCATAGCACTCTTACTTTTTTTTTAAAAAATTTAAAATTTCCTTGGTGTTAAGTTAAGCAGAAAAAAGGTAAATCATTAATTTAACAAAGAATGTCCAATTGGAATATTGACATTGTTAATTCAAAATGTTAACGGTTGGCTAGAGGAAACTAAAAACGTTTTAAATAATTTTTTTATTTTATGAAATGTTGAAATTAGATAACCTTTAAGTAAACAAAAAAGGTTATTATTGGAATAACAAACAAAATAGATTTAGAATAAAATTGTCAACAGAATGTTAAAGGTTTGATTTTAAAACTTAAATACCCATACATCCGATTTTAATGATGTTAAACTGACCTTTTTTTTTACTGCCGTATTCATAAAAATATTTTAAATTTAATAAAGGTTTACAAAACAATTTGTCTATGAAAATTTTCCTTAATAAACGGTTGTTAAATTTATTAAGCATTTATGAATACGGGGGTTAATGTTTTAGAGTAACACAGAAAAAAAAATCATATTTGCATACGAAAATTGCATATTTGGTTAAACATTTTTTTGAATTTACGGCGGGGACGATTCTTGTGGTATAAATAAAACAAGTTTGTAGGTATCGTTCTCGAATTTTCTGTAAACAAATAAGTTTACTAAGTCAATAAAACCAGTTATTGCTAGGAATTTTTTATTTAATGGACAAATAAATTTTGATTCTACAATGATTCAAATACGTTTTATTATTGAATATCTACACACAGAAAAAATCAACGATAAATCGTCACAAGGTTGATTTTACCGTTTTCGGGAGTGATTTTGCTTCATTGTTACTTCATGGTTCGAAAAATGATAAACGTTATTGTTTAATGATTAACTACCCAAACTCTATTAGCGTTTGTGTTTTCCACAAATCTACCGAACCGAACACTAAGGAGCGAATTTTAGTGTTTACTTTCGAACACTGCTACAGACGTAGTTGAGTGGGAAAAACAGTTGTTTTGTTCAATTTATGGCATTCTTGTCTAATTTCCCACATTTCAATCGAAAAGTTTCTCGATGCGCTAGTTACAGAACAGGGGCACAGGTTTCAAGGTCATAAATGAAAAAAAAGTTAATCATCAGCATATTTCTATTTTTTCAAATTTTTTTTGTTGGTTGGAGGAAATTTTTTAGTTACTAATTTTTTAATAAAATTATTTAATTAAGGGCACTTCTATTACATGGCGGCGCATAAGTAACTTCATGATTTATTTGATGAATAACTTTTATTTTTATGGTATAGTTTAACGTTGGCATTTGTTTACAAATTGTTTGCTTTAGCCAGACAGGCTCTTTCTTCAACATGTTCTATAAGTTTTCTTAGAATTTCTGGTCCCAGCGCCTCGGATATAAGCTGTAAGATGTTTGATGGCTCTTGGATTATTGGCATACAACTTAGTCTTTACGTTACCCCAAAGAAAAAAATCTGGAGCCGTTAAATCGGGCAAACGCACGGGCCAGTTGAAATTAGAAAAAAAAGCGCAAATTTATTCGATCACCAAAAATTTAGCACAGGAGTGCCATATTTCGACGAGCTGTTTGAGCTGTGACTCCCTATTGTTGGTACACATGTTCTGCAATTTTGTTTATTAACGTGATCATTGAGGTGAAAATTGGCCTAATCGCTCATTATTAAATGTGATCTTTGTGGCTTGAATCGAATGCAGACTTTTAAAAAAATTTGAGCAACTTTGGATCTTTTTTTTTGTGTTTCAAAGTTAATTTTAAAAGCTAAGCGAACAAAATGTTATAATGCGCCACCCTTTAGATAAAATTAAGGACATTATTAACAAATTATATTCTATATATATTTTCTCTAGTCAAGAATTTGTTTTATAGTTTTTGAAATTGAAAATCTGGTAGTTTGTGCCACTTACTGTCTGTTTTTAGAAAATTAAACAAAATTTTGTGTTAGAAATTATGTTGGAAGCAAAAACAAACTTTTGTATTTTATTTTTGTTTTCAATATAATTTTTCATACGAAATTTTGTTTTCATTTTCGAAAACGGGCAGTAAACGTCACTAAAACTGAAAGCTAAGCCGAAAAAGTTGGCAAGAGGTTTCCGTATTAAAATTAATAAGAATTTCAAAAATAAATAGAATATGGGAATATATTTCTCATGGTGAATAACATTTATTATATAAATTTTCATATTATTCGAATGTGTATTTTAAGTAAAATTACAATTTTAAAAGCATTTAGACTTTTATAGGAAGGCGAATTCATTTTTCAGGTGGCGTTGAAAGCACAGCTGTTCTACTTTATTTTCTTAATTAGAGAGAGAAATGTAAAAAGTTGCTTGTGTTTTTGACATTTCGATCAACGAAAGCAACAAAAAAATACATTATTGTGTTTTTGGTGTTGTTACTTGTTGTAGTATCGAAACCACCGTTTACATGAATTCGCCTTGTTTAATAGTCTTATTCCTTCAATATTTTCCTTTTATGAAATTCGAATTATATGAAAATTTATATAATTTCGAAAATAGTATTTTTTAAGGAAACCCCAATACAAACTTAAGCTACGTTCGCATTATGTGTATTTGTCATGTGGAATGCCGCTTTTCTATCCACATGTGATTTCATGTGTATTTGAGATTCACATAAGGTTTGTAATTTACATGTTCACATGTTGGTATGTAACGTACATTGGATATAACCTATCAAAAATAAAAAAACATTTTTAATAATTATTTTTTGTATTTTTTATATTAAAATTTCAATTATTTTTGCCGCCACAAGCAATTTTGTTAATAATAAACAGCTGATGTCAGATGCTTTGTCACTTGAAAATAGAACTCGTTCTAAATCAAAAAAGGTCATGTGTTCTGTACACAGAGAAATAACACATAATATTGTTTGAATTTATCATGTGAAAAATTGACAGTCCACATGACAAATTCACATAATGTGAACATAGCTTTATTTTGTGCTACTATGACTAGTATTTATTGAAGATACGAACGTTCTATGATTTACTTCCTTAAGAGTTCTTTTTTGTCGATTTTCCCAGATGGTTTTCTTTGTGAGTCTTATTTGTCTTAATGTTAAAAATGTCAAAAATTACTTTCACTTTCTAGTTAAGATAAGTATTTTCTTTCATGAAGATACCTACTTGGATGCTTGGATTTCAAAGGAATGTTTTAAGAAAATAATATCAAGTCTAATTCATGTCAGGCATACAAAGTAGATACTGGTAGAATTAGTGAGACTAAGTTTTTTTACAAATGCTGTAGGCTTTAATTCTATTAAGATCCTTTTCTAATTAAAAATACGTTGTTTTAATTAAAAATTTATAAATTGCATGAAATTATGCATATCAATGACTATAAAGAGAATTCCCAGGTTTCTTAACTTACCATTCATAGAAAGATGTTTTCACGACTCTGTAATGAGAATAATAATAAAACGTGATTTAGTTACAATAATGAAATCTGAACGTTTTTCTGGTAGTTATAACCAAAGTTAATTATACAATTTTAAAGTTATTTCAAAAAAAAGGTCTCCAAAACCAATCACTGCTATTTTTTTAATTGTCAAAGAAATGAAATGAAAGCGAAGCGAAGCGGAGGCTTGAATGGATCATGATTGTAAAATTTCTTATCTCAGAAGTTTTTATAGCTTTAGCAATAAGTTTGAATATCCATCCAACATATGAGTTAATAACATTACCTTTAAAGAACAAACGATATTTTTATTACATGCATTTTAAAATTTATATTTGTATTAATTTTTTAATGAATTCTGTCGCAGCTGCAATGAACTTGAAAATGAGAAGGCAGTATGTATTTGTATTTCTTTTGTGAAAGCCCAGCCTTTAATTCAATCAGACAAATGTTTTTCGGCAATAATAAACTAAAATGTTGAAATAGCTAAACTAAACATGTTTGATCTAATCACCTCAACATTAACCCAAGATAAGTGTGATTTGTGGCATTTTTTTTTGTTATTAAATTCTGTTTTAAAGGGTGTTTTTTTATACGACTTTGCGTTGGCATCGCTGCTTTATCAAGGCACCCATTTAACAGCTGACAGTTGGAGTTTCATTATGAATCGACTTACACCAGAGCAACGAGTGTAAATTTTTATTAAAAATAATTCGGCGAATGGGCTGACGCTATTGATATTGATTTTTAAATCAACATTTTCTTTCCAATAAAGCCCGATTCATTGATATTAAAAATATATTTCCTAGTTTTATTACGATTTAAACTTGTGCCACACTATAAAAAAAATCCCTTTATTTAAGAAATATCTGTGCCAAATTTGGTTCTTCTTGCCTTTATGTAATGGTCGCTATTGTGTTCCACCGGCGGTGTAGGGAACATCCAAAGGATATTTAACCTTTTGGTGTTTCGTCTCCGGGTCGTAGTCGGGTGTAGTCAAAACCTGGATATCCGCAAAATCCACAATCGACAGATCTCAAGAGATTTTTACGATTTCTTGCGATCGTGGCTGACCAGAAATTCTATCTGGTACTACGGACTGACTATTTGTGTGGGCTCCGTTGGCATGCTTTTTGGGGAAAATACTTTCTGCCAAAGTAACTTTTTTTGGGAATATAAAATTTATAATTTAAAAGATTTTGTTTGTCGTGCTTAATACCCACTTTTTATTCTTGAAAAAACACTGTTATTTATTGTTGATGGGATTAGCTATTCCTATACGCTTTTCACTGGTTGCTTAGGCCAGATCGTCCGGAAACTTCATTCAAAGATTTTAGAGAATCTGAAGATATTAAACAAATAAAACTGTTAAGCGAATAAGAATTATAAGCAACAGTTTTACTTGCAACAACATCAAAGCTTAAACAAAAACAACAACAATTACCACAGAGTTTATCTTTTCTTACATTCCCCACTACAATTGGTTGGAATTCTTCCAATATTAATTGTAGTTGTTAGTAGGCTAATAAAAAATAAAACAAAATAAAACAAAAACAACTTGCTTTATAGTTTTCGCAAAAAAAAATAAAGCATGTTGCCAGTTTAGCTTTTTAAGCCCTGCAGTTGTCAGTTTATTATCCAAGTAATTTTTTTGGAAATACAAAATTTATAATTTACAAGATTTTCTTTGTAGTGCTTTCTGTCTTTCAGCTGACAGTTTACTACCAAAATCGCGTGAAGGGATATCCTGAAAATTCCATTAGAAGGCTGATTTTTTACCACTTGTGGGAGTGTTCGGCCTGAGGAACGTTTATCTCTAAGTAATGTTGCTTCTAAACAGATTCTGCTAGAATTTTACCAAAAGTTGCGCATGGTAGATAGCTCCTGAACAATGGGCGAGAGCATAATCTTGCCGGACTAGGCACTCAAATTGCCACCTGGGTGTACTGCCTGCTCTCACACTCAGAGGGCGGTTGTTAGAAGCATTGTAAGTCAAAAATGTAGATAGCCACCATAAAATCATGCTGACATCTTTTTCACAACTGTAGCAAAATAGGTATTATGGAAAAAGGAATAAGTCTATAATTCGGTTGGATTTTGCTTTCATACCTGGCGTCTTCGAAAAACCCAAGCAAACTCAACTTTAAATAGAATTGTCGTAATATGTCGATGTAAGCCGATGTTAACAGTGCTGCCACAACCAATATAATTTCTACAACCAAAATTTTTGAAAAAGCTAAAGAAATATAATCAAATTTTAAATGCCCTTTATTAATTGAGAAAATTATAAAAAATTTTTTTAAGTTGCATTGTAATACAAAGGTTATTTCCACTTTATAGTAAAATAATAATTATAATTCAAGAAAACAAAACAAGAAATGCATATTAAAAAAATAACGAGAAACTTAATACAACGTTTTTATTTATTTGACACTTTTTTCGTAAAAAAACATTTTTATTTTACAAGAGTTTTTTACGGTATATTGAAAGTAAATAAATTGAATATTTTTAAATATGCCAGTTATAAATACCAAAAATGGAAAATTGTTTTTAGCTGTTATTGGCAGGACTATTAAATGTGGCGATTTCTTTATCCTTTTGTCGATGGAAATTTACGTCTGGCGATATGAGAAATGCATTAAATGTAAATAAATATTATAAAAACTTTTTTATCTTGTTTGTAAATTTTATTTCAAATTTATAATTCTTATAATAAATAACTGTTTCAAAATTGTTCTATTTGAAATATTTTGTGAATCACTGTAAAATATTTTGGCGAATATAAACAAATTCGCCTTTCGTATCGTATATTTAATGGGGAAAAAGTATATGACTGACAGTCAAAAGTTGTTTTTACCAAATAATTATCTTAAAAAGCATTCAACAAATTTACATACCAACAAGTTATGAACAGTAAAATTTCAAATTTCTTAAACTTACAGCCATTTCTTAAAAAAAATTCCATTAATTTTAAAATTATATTATTGATAAATCAATAAATTTTATGAAAAATCTTTAAAATTCTTATGTGCATTTTTAAAAATGCATTTCAATATACTTTTGTTACTTACGTTAATTTAGAACATTAAACTTACATTTTCATGTTTTAAG
Source organism: Pollenia labialis (assembly GCA_949318255.1). Classification (NCBI taxonomy): domain Eukaryota; kingdom Metazoa; phylum Arthropoda; class Insecta; order Diptera; family Polleniidae; genus Pollenia; species Pollenia labialis. Next base: position 185,894,584 of record OX439139.1, on the reverse strand, counting down.
AAACACTCATACGATTTTTGTGTAATTTTTCAATAATTTTCTGAAATCGATTCCGCATGATTTTATGCACTTCCTACGTTAAGTACTACTTATCTTAACTACAACTCTGAAAATCAAGAAAAACTACGCTCATTTAAAAAAAAATAATTGAAAATCTCCATTGATTAAAACTTCATTAAACAAATTTTTTGGTTGCTGTTTTGAAAGGGTTTTTTGTTTTCGATAAATTATAAAAAACTTCCGTTCATTGGTAACAAATAATAAAAAAAAAAAATCGTAGGACAAAGTAGGTACATTTTATTCGAGCTCGTAAATTATTGTATCAAGAAAAGCATATTCGTACGTATAATTATTTTAGAAAAAATTAATTAAAATGATAAAAATATTCACATCTCCACACTGAAAAAGAAATATAACCAATTTTGGTTAGAAATAACTAAAAACGGCAGCTCTGGATGTAAAATTGCAGACGCTGAGAACGCTGACGATTCTAAATAATACATAGTGCGACTTTAATGTTTGTTGTTTTCAGAAATGTTTTATTTGACAGTTCAAAGCGGAAGCTGTTCTGACAAAAATGTAGCAGATACACTTTTTCTGTAAATTGGCGAGTAAATCCTTACGTGACAGGTCTTATGGCTAATAAATGCATGAATGTTTAAATGTTGGTTTAGTTGAACTAAACTTAAATTTATATTTAGTTTAAACTAAAGAGCTGTAAATAAGTGCCCCTTATATTATATGTAGTGCAAAAAATAAAAATGTGGCAGCACTACGATAAATGTTGTCAAATTCAAATGGTTTTTATTGGTAGTTTAAACGCCCAATTTTATTAGTTTAGAGATGGTTTAAATGTTTACTGAGCTATAGATTTACAGTTAAGTGACAAAAACAGCTGTTTGTTCTAATTAAATACATTTCAACCGAAAAGTTTCTTGACGCGGGAGTTACATGGGCACTGAATTAAATTAAGTTTGATGATACGAATTTTAGTTTGATTTAAAGTTGTATTGAAAAATTAAATTATTGTATAACTTTTCTCTTGGATTTTAAACTATTTTTATTTTTACCAAATTTGATTCAACTTAAGGATTTCTTTCTTGATTTCTAGTCTTTTTCCATGCCATAGATTTTAACAGAAAAATTTCGACGGAAAATCCAAAACGTTCGTAATTGGCTAATTTTTTCAAACTTATTTATGTATTTATTTTCTTTTTTGGAATTTCTTTAATTTTAGCTCCATGTATGATTTATTATCCTTTTTTTCATATTTCTTAGCTAAATTTAAAAGAAAACCTTAAAGAATATTTTATGACTTTCAATATATTCTCTGGAAACTTTCTTTTAAGCCCTTTAAGCATATTTCCTATGAATAAAAAAAGATTAGATGATGGCCCACATATTAAAATAATTCATAATGTAAAACCAAAACAGTTTGCTTTAAAAATAGATTTCCAAAGATTCTTTAATATATTAAAATATGTTTTTCTTCTCTTTTATAACAACAGGCTTTTAAGACTTACATAAAACTCTTTTTTGTACTTTGTAAACCTTAACCTAATAATTTAAGAACGTGCAAAAGACACATGTACTGTTACCTTGAGGAAGATTTTTTTTTTTTTTTTTTTTTTTTTTTTTTTCATTATTTATTTATTGAATCTTCATATATTAAATATGAACTAACAATAATTAATCAAATCTTAACCTAATACTTTATTTTATGTCCCGCCAGTGCCAGACAAAAATTTTCTTCATCACGGGTTCTGTTCACATAAATAGGTGTTTATCGCTCATCTTAATGGGTAAGTGCTGCAGTGTCTCTTCTCCTTAAGCGAGAGTGGCCGCTATCATTTAAAATATTTCGAGCTAGTGGATTTGGGTGCAACTCTAGCCTTTTTAAGTATTTTACCGCATACTTCGTAATAATAGTCTTTACCAGTGGCACATTGAGATCCTTGTGGATATTTGAGTTTTTAACATACCATGGGGCAGCTGTAATTATTCGAAGAAGTTTATTTTGGCGCCTTTGAATTTTTTCGATATTAGAGGCCGAGGCAGTGCCCCATAGTTGAATACCGTAGCACCATATTGGCTTTAAAATAGCGTTGTAAAGTAGTAGTTTGCAATCGAGACTAAGAACAGAATTTCTTCCAATAAGCCAGTTAATTTGAATTGCTTTTAGTTTCATTTGGGTTAATTTTGCTTCTATATGGTATTTCCATGTTAAACGCCGATCTAGATGAATTCCGAGATATTTGACATGCAATTGTTGAGGCACTAGTTGATTATTGATTTTAATAGGGGGGCATGTTTCCCGACGCAAGGTGAAAGTTATATGTACGCATTTTTGCTCATTGACCTTTATCCTCCATTGCTTTAACCATAGTTCGAGCTGAAATATATGATCCTGCAGGTATCGAGATGCTTCACGACTGTTCTCGTGTACGCTTAGAAAAGCTGTATCATCAGCAAAAGTTGAGGTTAGGGTGTAATTGTTTGTTGGCATGTCCGAGGTATATATTAAGTAAAAAAGTGGGCCCAGGATGCTTCCCTGAGGGACTCCAGCTTCAATTGGCTGAGGAGAACTTAAAAAATCACCTTCTTTAATAATGAATTTTCGACCGACCAGGTAGCTTTCTAACAGCTTGTGTGTATTAACCGGTAGGTTTAGCTTCAATTTATGTAACAAGCCTACATGCCAGACTTTGTCAAAAGCTTGAGAAACATCTATGAAGAGAGCGGAGCAATATTTTCTTTCTTCAAAGGCTTTTCTTATGGCGTTTACTATCCGGTGGGTTTGTTCAATTGTGCTATGCTCTCTTCTGAAACCGAATTGATGATTAGGTATACACCCATTGTCATTTAAAATTGGGGTTAATTTTGACGTTAAGAGCTTCTCAAACAGCTTTGATATATTAGGTAATAAGCTAATAGGCCTATATGACTCAACTTTTGTGTGATCTTTTCCTGGCTTTGGTATCATCGTTATTAAAGAGACCTTCCAATCTTGAGGGTAGTATTCAAGGCGTAAAATAGCATTAAAAATATAAAGAATAATTTTCTTTGCTATGCGAGGTAGCTCCAAAAGCATTTTGTTACTGATCTTATCAATACCAGGTGCCTTCTTGGTTTTTAATTCACAAATAGCCTTTTCTATTTCCTTTATCTCAAATCTTAGGGGGATAGCTGCTCTAACATAAACAGGCGGCAACTCGTCCGCTATATCGTCAGGTATATTTGGGGTAAATACGTTTTTCAAATGATTTACAAACAGGTTTCCTTTTTCATTATCATTTCTTGCCCAACTTCCATTCTGGTTTCTTAATGGTGGTTTCGAGATAACTGGTCTTTTGAGTTTTCTAGCTGCACGCCATAATGAGTAGTCTGATTGTGGAGTTGCATCCAGGTCCTTAAGATATTTTTCCACGGAAGCCGTTTTCTGGGTCTGCAGAAATTTTCTTATCCTTTTTGTACACTCTTTTAATTCATTTTTAAGTTGAGGGGATCTGTGCAATTGCCATTCTCTTCGCACTCTCCTTTTTTCATTCAAGAGGCGCTCGACATCTGTAAAATATATTTTATTATAATTGTTTCTTTTGAGGGTTTTGCTCGAATGTTGAACAGCTAGTTTAAGAAAACTGTCAAAATTGACAATAGAGAGATCCACATTTTCCGGAGTGCTAAGCGGTATATTTTCCGTGCAATGGGTACTGAGATATTTTTTATATTTTAACCAATTTATTTGTGTAGCTGACGTCGCTATGTAACCAGAGGGAGATACAATTCCATTGGTGTTTGTTATAGTAACTATTGTAGGTGTGTGATCAGAGGATAATTCTAACGAAGCTTCAACGTGAATCGTTTCTATGGGGATGTTTTTAACCACGCCAAAATCGATGACATCGGGAATTTTTTGCGGATCAGCAGGCCAATATGTTGGTTGTCCGCTCGCGACAACATTTAAATTCATTTTAGAGATTGTATTGAACAAAACACGACCCTTTGGTGTTATTAGTCGTGACCCCCAGAAGGTATGTTTAGCGTTATAATCGCCAGCAGCCAGGAAACAGGGCCCCAATGACTTATAATATTTATAATATTGGCTTTCTGATATTGCAAATCTAGGTGGTGAGTATAAGGATGAGATTAATATGTTTCGATTCAGCTCTTCAACACAAATGTTTGTTGCTTGAAGATAATCTTCACGATGATCACACATTAGGTAGTGTTTGATTCGGGTTTTTATCAAAATGGCAGAACCTCCACAAGCTCTATCTCGAGGGTCCTTGGTATCATATAGTGTATAACCATTGATTTTAAACGAATTTCTTGAGGTCAAATGAGTTTCAGAAACCATCATGACATCAATTTGTTTATTTTTAAGAAAGTATTCTAATTCATTTTTATGTTGGCGGATGCCGTTTGCGTTCCAAAAACAAATTTTTAAACAGTTCATGGTTTGTTAAGTACAGCTTGCAATAACATCGATTGCATTCTAAGAATTTCCTGCATCATATTACCCATTGTGTTTGTAAAATTATTCACTGTTTGCACTAATGTTTCCATAGTTTTTTCTAGACGACTTAAATTAGAAGTTTCATCAGCACCTTGCATTGGCACATGGTTTGATTTTAGGACATTAGCATAAGAGGTTCTGTTATTACTAGGCTGCGGAGCCTGAATGTCATTAGTGTTTACTTGATTTGGTACCTGCGTTTGAGGGGGATTAGTTTTTGGTCCAGCCGACTGTTTGACGATAGTATATACAGGGCAACCTCTATAATTTGCAGTGTGATTGCCGCCACAGTTACTACATTTTTTTACATTGGGGTCATTTTTAGACTTATCGCACTGGACTGTACCATGTAATTCACCACATACTACGCAAACCGGTGGTAAATAGCAGTATGCCTTAGTATGGCCAAATTCTTGGCAGTTGAGACATTGAACGGGACCATTTCTTTTGTGCGGCTCCTCTATAGTTATTTTTCTGTATAGAATATATTTTAAATCATAAATAGGATGCGTTTCATTTTTTTTAAGCTTAACGTCGCCAGGTTCTAGCTCCACTCGAAATAATGGTTGGGGATTTTTTTCCCTATTTTTAATATTCGTTACGTTTTTTATCTTAAAGCCCTTTTCTTCCAAAAAGGTTTTAATTTCCTCTGGGTCCACACAAGAGTCTATTCCCTTGATCACTACCTGAAGACCTTTGCTGCTCTTCAGTTGGTATGTGTAAAAGCTTTTTTTAAGGGCTTCGAATTTGTTTGTTAGTTTACGAAAATCATTCTCATGATTAACCTGTATTTTCGTCTCGTTTATACTACCACGCTTGATTGCCGCTACGTAAAACGAATTTTCACCTATTACCGAGATCACGCTCTTTATTAACTCACTTGAGTTTTGCTCCCTAAGATATATCGGGGGTGGCTTAGACGATTTAATGACGTTTGGTGCTTCAGAGGATTCATCCTCCAGAATTGCAAAACGATTTTGAGAGTTTATTTTATCAAAAGTTGGTACTTTTGAGGCCGAAGCAACTGCTGCAGAGGTAGGGCTGCGACCCCGTTTAAGTACTGTTATGTACCTGTCCATACCAACTTGTACTTGAGGCTTTTGACAACTTTTTACTTGAGGTTTTTCCATTGGGTCTGTGTTTGAATTCATGGTAACATTTGTTACTAAAATTGTTTTTGCCGAAGCGGCAACACTTGCAGGCACTAGCGAGAGATTAATATTTTTTAATGTCTCAGCATCAACCGTCTTTGTAAAAACAGAGGGCGAAAGGGAACGTGTACGAACAATTGGTTTAGCCGTTAGGTAGTTAATATTATTTTGTTTTGTTTTATTTATGTCAGTATTGCATTCTTTAGCATTAACTGTTACGTATGCATTTCTTTCATCTAGTTTTATTGTTGTTTCATTGTGACTACTCATGCAAAAAGTTGTTTTTGTTTTTCACTGTTTTGCTGTGCTTTTTTTTTATTTTTATTATTTATTGTATTACACCAAAAATAAGAATTTTAAACAAAATGTTTTTGTACAGTATATGTGTACATACATATGTACATTTATACATATATTTTTTTTTTATTAAATTTTTCGTTTTTGATAATTGTTCACTTTTATGTTAGAGATTTATTTAAAAAAAAATGCGTCCATTCGCTAATTTGTTGTATTAAAATATCAAATGTAATTAATAATTTAATTGTATGCGGGATTAAGAATACGCGTCTGTATCGCAACAAAGCACAAACCGAACTGAGGAAGATTTTTAAAGAAAAAATAAAATTTTACTTTAAAAGTTTCAGGTGTAATAAAGTTTTTTTTCAAAAGGTTTTTACCATTTAAATACAGGATAAGAGGAAATGTGTTCAGTGTAGCCCGCACATGTTTCGGTTACCGTTTTTTTTTATTTTTTTTGAAACAAGACGAAAAGCTTGAATTTTTTTTTAGGCATTAATAAATATTAATAAAAATTTTAAAATGTGACAGATACATTTAAAAAATGATATTCTAGCTTAATTTACCTTCACCTTTAGCTCTTTGTGAGGAAATAGAGAGCAGCGCCGGTATGAATCGAACCCGCAACCCTCGCACATTTAGACTAGCAAACTACCAACTTCCCTACCGGAGCACCCACTATCTGCGACAAAATCTTGGCAGAAATATTTGCTACTGCCAAATTTGCCATTTTTACCACGAGATTTCTCGTAAGTGATTGCTAGATTTTTGATTGCAACTAAAATCGGTAAATTGATTTCAACTTGAAATGATAAAATTTTTTTTAAATAAGATATTAATAAATTGCCATGCATTGATTGAAATAGAATTGAGTGCAATACTTTAGTTGCAATCAAATCCAGTAATTGCAATCAAAATTAAATCGGAATCAAAAACTTTATTCTCTTCAAATAAAACTTTTTCTTCCAAAAATGTCAACAATGTAAATTCTGTTTATAACCTCTAGATTTTTTTTAATTCCTTAATCTAATCGCGCGAACCTCTACGCTTGTCTGCAGGAAAGAAGCCAGAGCCTCTGGAGGGAATCGAACACGCAACCTCGGTGCTGATAGGCTAGTTCACTATCAGCTAGCCTACTCGGGCACTTCGGATTGAATATTATTTCATATGACTTTCAATATTATTGTGATTTGATTGAAATCACATGATTTGAACAAAAAAAAATTCACTATATTTTTTTGGATGAGTTTTTTTTCCGCAACGGTTCAAATTCAAAGTGCATGAATTTTTTCGTCATTGTAGCGATTAATTATAATCTATTTTCAAAAAAAAAACAAAATTTCAATAAATCGCTGGCTACGATATAATCGCAAATATTGTGATGTAATCTAATAAACGAGTATAGTTCTATATATATGGGGTATTCACAAGGTGTGCTATCATGTTATATTGTCATTACATTACATTACATTTACAATGGTTTAAAAAAATTGTTTTTGCTTTGTAAACAAAAAGTGTCTTAAATTAATATAACTTTGCTTGGTATGTTTAATGTCCTGCCGTAATTAATCAGAAGAGACCTGCGCTGAGCGGCTGAGCCAAACCGCATTAGTTTTTGTAGCCGTCGCCATTGATGGTATAGTTTTATCCGGCTAATATCAGAATTTAACCTGCGGCTAGCAATTTTTGCAACAAAACACTTGCGGCGTCAAATTAGATCTGCGGTTTGCTAAACAAACAAAAGAAAATTTATTTCTAATTTGCGTCCGAAAAATGGAAAATGGTCAGGTAATTTAATTTATTAATTCATGAATTAGAATTAAGAAATATTTTTATTTTTGGTAAATATTTATTTTTTATATTTGTTTTAAATCAGCTGATTTAAATTCAAAATAGCACACTAAATTTTGAGGGTTTGTTCACAACAGTCGTATGTTTTCATGTCATTATTTTAATTAAAAATTCTGGGTGGAGTTCATATGCCCGCAACTAAAAATCTAAAATTTAGAATCCCGATTTCAAAATCCGAATAATTATACAGTTTTGGTTTTAAAAATCGTACGATTGATAGCATGATTGGGCTTTCGGCCATGCGCAATGATTTTTTCCTCTATGGTATAACGAATACTGGCTTTGCATACTAAAGCTGCATGTTATAGCCGGCCTTCGGCCGGGTGCAAGGTTTTTCTTCTCCAAGGTATAACGAACACTGGCTTGGCTAACTAAAGCTTCACTACATAGACGGCCTTCGGCCGGGCGCAATGATTTTTTTTCTATGGTATAACAAACACCGGCTTCGCTAACTAAAGCATCTCTGCATAACCGGTAAGGATTTTCTCCACTTTGGTAAAGGAATTCGGGTTTTTTATACTATCCCTAGAAGCTTTTGCATAAAATGTTATATAATTTGTGTAAAAATGTTTGGGGTGATTTTTCATTTCTTAAAGTTTGCATTTTTTATAAGTAAAAGAAAAATAGCCCCGAAGTAAAAATTGAGATTTTATTTGGGGCCATTTTTCATTCCAGTTAAAATGCAAAAACACCCCCAACGTAAAAATGAATAAATGAATGAAAAAAAACAAAAAAATTGCGCCAAAATTGTGTGTTGTTGTGTCACATGTAAAACTTTGGGACCGTTGTTCACTTTCCTTTTGGGGCCATATTTCCTGGGGTCATTTTGCGCACCGCCACCGATATGTAAAAACGACTGGATTTTGGATACGACAACGACACCCGTATTGATTTTACTTAAAAAATGTTGAAGCGTGCTTCTTTAGACGGACGTACATGTATAACTTTTGATAGGGATAACTGTAAAGCCTATAGTACACGGAATGTAAAAAGCCACATGCGCATGTGGTACTGACGTCATTTTGACGACACTATAAAGTCACAATAGAAAGTTTGTGTTGTGTGATGACGACAAAATTACGTCGGAAGCACATGCGCATGTAGCTTTTTACATTCCGTGTACTATAGGCTTAAGTCTAGCAGTCATACTTATGAAGTGTATTTGACCTTTATTTCAGTATACATTGGAAAATCACAATGTAAAGACTTACCCCAGAACAATGTTTTTAAATCGAAGAAATTTATTTTCAAAATTATCGCCAAACTTATAGAGCGCTTCGTTAAGTTCAAAGTGCACACCTTATGGGAATCAGTAGCCTCTGGAAGCATGGCACTGGTCTGACCATTGGTTGATGCCCCCTTATCAATACTCTCTTCTGTAAAGAGAATGCTTTTCGCGACGAAAAGATGGCTTCTTATGGAGTGAGAATTATTCATGGTTTTTTTCTTGATAGGGACAGCGCTCAAGGGATGAGATCTGATAATGCATCGCATTGTGTTGGAACTAGGAAAATAAATTATTGGAAAGAGGAGAGAGGGAGTAGGGCTTGTAAATATTCAACTTGAAAGTTAGAGGAAAGACTTCAGCAGGAAGGTTATTCCACATACGAACAGTCCGGCCAAAAAACGAATTTTCCCTGTAATACGTTGTACGATTTACCAGCCAATCGACCACAAAAGGATGAGATCTTGAGGAAAAAAGTGTATTACGAACAAACGAACATCCCTAATATCGTGAAAACACATCCCATTTTAGTAACGATAAAACACGCAAATACAACATCAAGAGATTCTGATTCCTCAGAAATTATACCACCCATATGTACAGATGAGGCACCTTGATCGTCAGCACGCAACATTGGGTTTTTTGGGTTTAGGAATGGGGTCTCTGCCAAGCGTATCATTCACATTCTACTTCAAAGCAACGACATCGGATGCGCTTAGTCGGCAATCAAATGAGTACGAATGGCAAATGTTGCTGTTATCTGCAAAAGAGTAGAGTAGGGTTGGAAGGTTGACAGTGGAGGTCATTTAGAAAAATGAGAAATAGAGTAGGAGAAATATTAAGATTAATTAAGGTTCTGTAAAAAAAATCCATTCTGTTCTGCGTTGGTGTTGTAGTAAGCAATTAGCAGTTTTCTTAGTAGTGAGTAGAGTTGATGCTGTTAATCGGCCACGACAGTATCATCTTGAAAACAAAAGGTTGGCGAAATGTCTGACCTACTGGATGTGAGTTGGTGTTGCTGGTGTTTTTGCTTAAGATTTTAGTAGTCTGTCTTAGTGGAAAGTAGATTCGAAACTGTCGGCCCTGCCCACGACGAGTTCGGGTTTGAAATTGAAAAGCGGATTAGAGGACAGAGGTTCCTGAGTAGATAGAAAGGACGTTTATTGGAAGTCTGTAGCCCAGAGATGAGCGGCAGATGGTTCTGAAATTCAAACCAGGCAAAAAGTTGAGGTAGCGGGGTGTGCGCAGTAGTAGTAGAGCGTTGGCTACTCGCTTAGAGTGTGTTTCTAACAGAATGATACTTATTGACAAGGAGTGCTTTCCCCAAGGGAATAGCAGTAGAGGTACACGTAGTAGCTATGGTTGATAGCCAAAATTACGCGGGTAGAATGTTCTTGAATTGGAATAAAAATCAGTTGAGAAGTTAAATTTGTACTGTTGTTATTCAACAGAAGTTGCTGGCTGTTCCTGTAGTGGTAGTAGTGGAGGCTAGATAGCTCCCAATTTAAGCAAGGGGTTGAGTGTTAGCAGACTTTATACTTAATTGCGACCTCTGTGCCTGTTTGCGGCATTTGGTAAGTGTTTTTATATAACATACCATATGGTTGAGATCCACCATGAGATAAGACCATAGTGCTCATGTAAACCAAAGCCACAACAGCGCGCGAAAACATCACTTTATTGAGCCAAACGTTTGGGAATTGGAAACTAAAGTGTTTTTAGCCGTTGCTGTGGATCATGCCAAAAATCATATTTAAGCTTAATTTTACTGCAGGCAGAAGAGTGACTTCAAACTGGATATAAGAATCGATATTGGAGTCAAGTATTTCGAATAAATGGGAAACAATTTAATCTTAAATTTAATTTTAAATCAAAATCAACATTTTCTAAGACTCTCTAAACCAATCCTAATTTTTTTCTTTACACATGTCTTCAACTTAATAACGGAAATTACATTTTTTAATACTTGTAATTTGCTTCATACTAAATAAAGTCACAACTTAAATCATTATTTGCAGTTGAAGACATAAATTTAAATCACTTTATAAAGCCAGCAATAAAAAAGACGAAATAGTCGGGCAATAAAAGAAATCATTTAGCCAAATTTTTTTTTTGAGAAATTTACTGTTGATTGTCCGTTACAAACACCAGCGATAAAGAAAATTTAACTGTTATTTGATTTTTTATTGACAATCAAAACTTTGTTTAACAGATTTATGAATACTAAACTTTAACCGCTATTTTGGCATAAATAGCGATTTTTATGTTATATTTCTTTTTAGACAGATAGACTTCAGTTATTGCTGCGTTATTCTAAAAATAATGTTCCTAATAATGTGAGTTTAAAGGAAATTAGTAGACACATTTTAAGGAAGTGCAATTTTGGATATTTTAATAATTTTCATTATTTTCGTAAATAATCATGATGTTGATATTAAAAAGGAAGCAATCTGTTTATATCAAGCCCTAACCGCAAAAATAACGTAAGCGACATCATTTTCAATTTTATCGTAAGCGACAAATTTTATACAAAATTTATATGAAATTAAATAAATAAAAAACTCTCTCCTGTAATATTTGATTTTTGACGCTTACGTTACGCGGTTAGGGCTCAATATGTGTAAGAAAGAAGTTTTTAATATATAAAAGAACTATTTACGCAGGCTGGCTACGGATTATCAGTAGCCAATAAAATAAAAAAAATTGAAACCGGAAACAGCAACAGCAACAACCACAACTACACAGATAGAAAAAACACAATGGAGAAAAGGATTTTATGATTTTAATATGGACAATATGCCCTGAAGATTTACTTTTCCTTTTGAATGAATTAGTACAAATATACGATTATGATTTCATTGATAAATTCAAAGTAAAAGCAGAATAATTCTGAACAACTGGCCAAAATAACATAAAAGGATAGTTACACAAGCCTAAAGGACATGAATAGAAAAGATAATAAAAAGAAATAGCAACAAATTTGCGACATTTGGGAACGAACAAGCAAAAGTAATTTAAATATTGGTTTTAAGTAGAGCAAATAACACTGGTCTGTCTGTAAAGGTCGAATTTTGTTAACTCCTTGAAATAAAAATGACTGCGAAAATGTTTAAAACCTTTGTAGCTTTATCATAACAATCTAAAATTTTACATTAAAAACATTTAATTTCGTGAAAATTAAACACTCAAAAACCATTAAGCAGATTAAAGTACACTCTAGGCAAAGATTTAATATAGAGCAATTCCATATGAAAACGATCAAAATTGGCAAATTTTTGGACAACCCCTCTCCGATTTTAAAATAAATAGTCTCAATCGATTGCCCAGCAAAAAATAATGTACCAACATATTTTTTTTTTTTTTTATAGTGACTGGTTTAGTGGTGGTGTACACCACTGTCATGTGACAAAATTGAAGAATTCTTCATAAGGGACCTCATTGAAAGTTGTTTTAAAAAAAAACTACTAAAGCGATCGCAACGAGTGATAGCGCGTTGGAAAGGTATTGAATCAGGCTTTAATTGAAAAATAAAATTTTCCTAATTTTTCTTAGAAATTTACCTTTAAATTTTCCCATGAAAATTAAATTTTCCGATTTTCCACAGAAGCTCCTAAATTTTCCGGCTAATTTTTTTTTTGGATTGCTCATAATTTTTGCTTTAAGAGTCAGCAATAAAAAAATGGGCCCCGACTCCTTGTTTGGACAGGAGAAGAGCATTTAGGAGACCACCTTTTTAAAAATGCATTTTAAAAATTATTTTACAGTTAAAAATACATTTATGAAGAAAAAATCTTTCTTATTTTGCTGCTTATACTTAATTACAATATTTATTAAAAATGTAATGGCACACCAAACATGACTGAGGCTACAGGTCATCAAATGTTTTGTAAATTTTTTAAATTACCAGGTAATAAATATATAAATGCAAAACATTTTATGACCTGTGTATATACGAATAGTTTGGGTTTTTATTGGATCAAATCAGGACCTAAATTCTGTAACTTTTTTAATTTAACTACCGTTAAGTAACGAGAAATTTCAGTTACTTTAACGAATTCGTTATTCTCTATTTTAAATAAACAAATATTTTTGTTTAAAAATATAAGCCATTGTAGAATAACTACAAGGTATAGTCATTAGAACTTTTGTTCTCAATTTTTAAACCCATATAACGTCAAACAAAAGAAAATAAGGAAAAATAAATAAATTAATTAATAATGACAAATCTCCCTAGTGAACATACCTGGTACTTATTATACTATTGGTGTTTTCTTTTCTACAAAAAATGTCACTTTTTATTAAAAAAAAAATGCAATTTGGTGTTCGTTTCTTAAAAATGCTTTGCTCTCTAAAAGGGCAGCGTGTTTTATTCTAAAAAAAAATCACTCTTAAATGTCATAAGCAGGGCCCGGACTTTTATGCAGTTAAAATCGCAAAAAAATAGAAATATATGCGCTAAAAATTTAAAAAATATGCAGTTTAAATTACCTTTTATTTTTTATTAGTGACAAAAAAAAAACATAAACTATCAAGAAAAAAACAAAAATAGCATGAAGAACGTAAAAATTAACAGCCGTATTCATAAAAATTTATTAATGGTTAATTAACCAAATATAAGGCAAAATTGCTAAAGTTGTATTCATAAACGAAAAAAAGTCTATTAAACCTTTAATAAACCATTCATAAAGAAAGAAAATTTATTGTTCGATTTACCCTTCTTTAAACCAAAAATAAAATGAAATTTTGCTAAGTGTCTGCATTTTATGATATTATTTTTGTGAAATATGTTCAAAAATAATGAAAAAAGTGTTTTATTTATTAATATGGACATGTTAAATACATTTAACAATTTTTTTTTTTATTTTAGACAACCAATTTAAAGTTATATGGTTAATTATTTAAACATTTTTATATGATTTAAAAGTATATGTTCAGGGGCAAATGCAGATATTATCATTAATAACTTATTAAATTACTGAAACTAGTTGTTGTTTTGTTTAAACTAGCGAATTATTGTTCAAAAATATTAAAAAATACAGAATAAACAAATCATAATAATAGTGATGTTAATAGAAAGTAAACAAACTTTTTATTCGAATACTTTCTTATCGTATATTTAAAACAGGTTCAAACAAAAGTGTTTATGATACTTTTCGGCAAGATTTTGTCCAGAAACTAAAATAAGATGTAGTTTTATTTGATAAGAATAATTTTTAAGTTCTACAATTAAAAAAACTATAAAAAACAATTAAATATAGAATATCATGTGAACCGAATAGAAGTTGCATGCATCACTAGCAATAAAATGGCAGCAAAATATAAAGAAAGTTGCCATACTTAAACACAAAATCGCCACAAACTGTTAATAGTAATAAAACTGTTAATGTACGTTTATGCATACAAACAAAAAGGAGGTTTATTAGACAAAAAGCGTTTGATAGTTATTACATGCTATAAGCTTAAATAAAGAACTTTTTATGAATATGGCTGTAAGTCTCATAAACGTAAGTCAGGCACAATAAACACAAAAGTAGAAGTTAAAATAAAGTAAAATACAAATATAAGAAGAAACATTAAGACAATCATGTAAATTACGTCACTTGTAAAGGCCCAACTATAATATATGTACATAAGCTAGGTTGAGCAACTGTGCGAATACATGTTAATCATAAGTGTCAACCCATATTGAACTTAAGAAAACTTTTTATTAAATTTTTTGAAATTGTTATTTGCTTAAGCAAAGTGCGAAACTTATCGCAATTACATACGAATGTTTATTGATTTTGTTTTTTAAAACTCCTTTAGAAATATATTTGACCCTACATTTTTTCAAAATTAAAGTTTACTGCCTGTTTTTCAAAACAAAATAAAACGGAAGTGATATTTGCATGACTAAATGCTGATAGTTTCCCTGTGGTATATTAATTTTCACTGCGCTGTTTTCGAAAACAATTTAAATTAAATATGCAAGCAGGTAAGGATTTAAAACAATAAATTTAAATCCTTAATCAAGCTTGCTACGAATTTGTTAACTTAAGTTACCGTCCAAAAAATGCATCATATGTATGGCGAAGGTGCTCTAAAAAATATTTTTTTCCCATATGAAATCAATAAATAAATATCATCGAAGTTGTTTTTTACCTTTTCTGCGAAAGGGTGCATGACAAAGTAAAGCAATTAAAACAAGTTCTTTCAAAATATGCAATATCAGCTAAATATGCAAAAATATGCATTCAAAGCAAAATATTTGTATTCCCAAAAATTACTTTGATAATTTTTTTAAATTAATAAAAAATATAAAATAAATTTGCTGATAAAATATTGATTATATTTCTAAACAAAAATGTATAAAGAAAAAGTTCGAGGTGCCTGAGCGACTCTAGCACAACATTCTACTCTTACTTTTTATACCCACACTACTGTATGTGAAGAGAATATTATGTGTTTCGGCAAATGTGTGAAACACATTGAAATATAGATTCTGGACCCATCTTTCAGTAAACCAATTTACTCAGAATCAATTTCAGAATCCATCAAACGAGGACCTTCCTTTTATCAGGCTGGCTTGTTGCCTGTCCAAGATAACCTTGTGCGCAAATTACAGGTCACAATTATGGAAATAATTTAATCAATTTTGGCACATATGCGTTTATAAGGTCCGAAGCCTTTTCAAAAGCGAAGAAGCGGTTATTTATTTTTCAATGTTATCTCATGGTATTAATCATAGGCGTTGTAGTGTTAACATGTATAATATATAACCTATAACCTCACAACATACTCTTTTTGGCGGAAACATGATCACCCAAATACCCACATGTAGGGTCGGGCTTGATCGACTATACTTTCTTACTTTTTTTGTGTTAAAAATTTAATTCTTTACTTTATATTTTCAATCTGTTAACAGTACATTTAAAATCGTTGTTATTTAGCAACAATTCTTTTTTGTGTCGTTAGCCACCGACATTGTTTGCCGATTAAAATTGTGAAAATTTAATGACAGAATAGCTCTTAACGATAATTGTTGTTAGCTAACGAATTTTGATTACTTTACAATAATTTTTTGTCGTTAAAAAGTTACAGAATTTCAGTATAGATAATTCCTTCTAAAGTTTTAGTAAAAAAAAAAAAATATTCTGAAATAAGCTCTTGTTTTAATGTGGATAAAGCGAAAATATCCTTTACAAAGGAAACTCTACTACTACTACACTAATTTCTTTATGATGATTTTCTTTGGAGACCAGTGTAATCCCTATAAGCTCATCAAACAGAAAGTTTTATAAGAGTAATTGTGTTATACTTTGTTTGTGTTTTGCACAAAAGGACCTTATTAGTGTTTTGAGAATTGTCTGTAATCTTTTAAAAACACATGACAGTAATTTTATTTTCCATTTGACAACAGTTTTTTAGGTTTTAATATAGAACAAGTGAGAAGATTATGATCGGCCATGACGATTCTATGATACCCTATACCTTTAAGTCTGATCAAAAACTATGAGAAATTATAAAACACAAATTAAACAATCTTCAAAAAAGCCTTAGAAACTGACGTTTAATTTCGTTGCATGATCCAATCGTTGAGCTGGGGATCAATCTCGGGTGAAATTAACGTTTCGAGAATAACTACAGTCTCGTCACCAGAATTGGCCTGCCAGCCAACAGTCAAACATCAATCATAAACCAATAGTATTGGCGGCTCAAAATTTTCTGTAATTAATTATCGGTTTTCAATTCAAACACGTGTTCCTTCCTTCCTTCATTAAAATACTTTTTTAAAAATTTTTTTTTAACTCAAGCCTAACTAAATATTAAAACTTCAAATTAAAAATCGACCGTTTAAGAAAAATATCACAATTATTCTAAAAATAGCTATGGACAAGGTCTATATGTTTACATTTGTACTTCAAGTTGTGGGAATAAAATATCGACGAAAGTGGACCATTATAATTGTTAAGCATATTTTAGTTATTTTTAACTACAACATGTTCGAAGGCAACCATAATATGATTGTCGGTGAAAATAATGTGGTAAAATTTAAACATTATATGTTTAAAATTGTATTTAATATTTTTGTTGGAGGTGACCATATTTTAACATGTTTTTTTTTGGGTGCAGCTGTAAAAAACACAAGTTAAGGATTGTTTACACCATCACACACGTCGTACGTATTTTGAGGAAAATACGTAATTGTTATTGAAAATTTTCAAACAATAATTACATCAGAGATCAGCATTTTCGTCAAAATAATTGCGACTTTTGCGATCGTGTAAACTTCCCTTAACAAACCTCTTGGTTTGTGTCCTTAATATGTTGCCGAACTTAGTTCTGAGATAACAATTCCTGTTGTATTGTCGTTTTGCACGATGCAAATCATTTTTATTTCTATTTAAAAAAAATATAATATAATATTATTTTTATAATATAATAATATTGTTTAGAGATGACCCCTACAAACAACGACGACCATGCCTGCTAACAACTTGTAATATTTTATTTTCTTTCATCTTAATTTTCACATTCATATGTATACATTATTAAGTTAAATTGTTGCTAAATTTGCACTCAGTAGGTATTTTCCGTTATATTTAGTACAAAACTTCTTTTATAATTTGTGACCATTTTGCACATTGAAAAACAATTAAAAGTCAGTCGATCAGCAAACATTGAATAAAGAAAAACAAACCCTAAATTGTAAAACAAAGCATAAGTTTTAAAAAAAATACAGTCCAATCCCGATAATTCGTACCCTGGTTAATCGTAATTCCCGATAATTCGTAATAAACTCGGCGGTCTCTTAAACAAATCTCGTTAATGCGTAAAATTTCCATACATTTTGGTCTCCTCGCTAATTCGGATTTTTTCCCCAAATAAAATCTTTTTACCTCTTACAAATCGTAATTGATTGCTAACTACCACTTATAAATTCGTAATTAAAACAACAGAAACATGGAAAGAATGATTTTTTGTTTACCGCTTTTTTTGCGTGGGTTTTTGCATTTGCATTTGCTTGTGTTTGTGTTTATTTTCTTAAGATCTTAAAAAGTTTTCAAGTTTCTTTTATCGTTTTAGAAAACAAATTGAAAAACCCCAATAATTCGTATTTATTTTATTTTAACCCCGTTAAATCGTAACCCCACTAAATCGAAACCCCTATAATTCGTAAGAAAGATAATTATTAAATTATAAATAAATTAAAGTGAATCGTGTTTTAATTTAAGACCCAATCTTAAACAAATGTAATATAATTATTAAAATATAATATTATACAATAACTAATTTAATAAGTTAAAGTCTCCTAGTTACGTTTAAATAATTATAAGACAATTAAATAAATAATAATTTTCTTACTTCAATAATATTGTTATTAATTTATTTAACTAACCATTCATTCCCTGCAAATAATAGGACTAGTCCAAGCACGCGTGTTATATGTTGCCCACAAGGGACTAGGACAACTCCAAAAGTAACCCAAACGCCAGGAAAAAACATGGTCTATTTAACATTACGATGTCATATGGCAGGACCATATAACCCAGCCTTGGATTACAAAGGAGTAGTCTTAGGCCCTAATTTTGTAAAACAGAACGCACGCCAGAGTATTATATTGAAAACAAAAACAAATTCATAAATATTTTGTAATATTGTTGTTGCTTTGTACAGAAATTTATTTACCATTTTACAATTTTCAACGCCACAAGAAATCTTAAAAACCAATGTGAATTTCTGTGAGAGGCAACAACAAAATTACAAAATATTGATGAATTTGTTTTTGCTTTCAATGTAATTATTTGCCGTTGCGTTGTGTTTTACAAAATTAGGGCCTTAATTTCGTTTAAAAACGAAAACATGTCGTTAAAAAACGAAGACATGTCGTCTCACTGCAAACAATTTTTAAGAATGGCATGGTCCATGTTGCATTACATCGGACTAGTCCATGGAGTAATCCATTTAATCAAATTGGATCAGGAGGTCCAATTTTATTTGCAGGGTTAATGTAAACAAATATAAGTGCAAGCAGCATGAAATGGCTGACATGTAATAGTAGATACTTAATATCCTTCCATATGACCTCTCCCCTCCCCCAATCGTTTATTCAGGCAGTCATCCAAACATTTCAAAACACTCTGATGTTAATTCAACATGTTTACGTTAGAAAATTGTTAAGCAACTTTCAATGTTTGCTAAACCCATTTTTAGTTTTATTTTCATACATAAAAAGTTTTTCGAAATTATTTGTAATTTGTACGGTTTAAAGTTTTGTAAAGGTTTTTTTTATTGTTATTTAGTTTTCAAAATATTTTGCTGAAATAACATTTTTTTTCTAAAATTATCAAGATAAATAGAGAATAGAAAAAAAATGAAAAATCCACTAGAAAGTTAAAATCAATTTGCTAAAGTAAATTTTGGTGTAAAAACTTGACAAATTGTTTTTTTTTATCTAATATCTTGATTTTATCGTCATTTGTAAATACAATATTTATTGGTAAAATACGAAATTTAAGTGGTTTTTTGTTTAAAATAGAAAACAGCTTTAAATGGAGGGTTTTTAAATAATTGTCATAAAATTATTGACTAGATAAACATTAATACCTAAAACAACATAATATTTTTGATTATTTAGCAAAAAAACTTGAAAATATTTCTACTTAAGATTTTGATTTCCAATATGACAAAGTGTTGTGCCAGGATAACATTTTATATTGCTTGCCATACTCCGTATGAACGCAGAAAAAATTCTCGCAAAATTGTTTATCAATTAAACCATTAATCAAAAATAAAAGAGTTTTTATTAAAAACTAGCCGACCCAGTCCGCGTTGCTGGCCCTTAGCAAACATTAGTGTTGTATTACCAGACGATTAATATTGAGCCCTAATAGCAAAAATGATGTAGCCAACAAAAAATTAGTCAAATCGATAGAGCCGTTTTCTGATTTTAAGTAAATCGAAAAAAGCGAGCGGGCAAAATTTTCTTTCCGTAAAAACCTAAGTTGGACCATGGCTATCATTTTAAAGAAAATCGTCCAAATCGGTCAAGCCATTCTCAAATTATGCGCTTAATAGAAAAAGTGGGCGTAAAAGTAGGCGTGGTAAATTTTTCTTTCGATGAAAGCTTAAAATGGATTAAAACGAACATTTGAAAGAAAAATTTGTCAAATCGATGGAGCCGTTTTCTGGTTTTTTGTAATTCGAAAAAAGTGGGCGGGGCAAAATTTTCTTTTCGTAAAACCTAAGTTGGACCATGGCGATCATTTTAAAGAAAAAATCGTTCAAATCGGTCAAGCCGTTCTCAAGTTATGGATTTTTCCACGCCCCTCTGCCCCCAGACCGAAAATCAAAAATCAGACTTCACAGTGTCACCCGCCTGAATATTCTGAAGATTTCCTGAAAATTTCATCAATTGCATACAAAATCTATTGCTTATAGTGCATTTGGCATCACATTTGGATTTACATCATTTGCAAATTCTCCGTTTTCTAGGAGGAAATATTTTTATTTCACTGCTTGCAGATGGTACACACTATGATGACGAAGCTTGTTGTTGAGTCAATAGTTTTGGTTTTACTGTCCTTTTTAACATGTTGTCTTCTTATTATATACACAGAGCTAGCGGACGTAAAAGCTCAGGTAACTGCGATTTACATCATTTGGAACCCGCAAAGAATTAATATCTGTATAAAGAAGACAACATTTGGCCATCGATTACATTTATTTTTTACTGTAGAAGCTAATCAAGGTGGTTATAAAACACTGGAAGAAGAGCTTCACCATCTTCCCATAAATCAATGATAGGAGCAAAATTGTCACTACTTTTTGTTGTCTTCTGTTGAAAACATCATCAAAACGGAGAACACTTCCTCATAATGGACTGGAATATTGCACGACCGAAACATGCATCAAACAGACCATACAAGTTTTCGTTTTTCCTCTAATCCCTTTCAATGTTTTCATCTAATATGGAAGAAGTTCAAATAACTGAGTCACTTTCATTTAGAATTTTAACAATAACACTGCTGTATCAATTTAGTCGATTTTCAATTTTTTCTCCAAATTTAGAGAGGATTCGGGGAATAACAAAATTATTTTTTCGTTCATACATTAATTCAAAAGTCTGGGAAAATAGTATTATATCTTATTACTTATAAAAAATACAAAGTGGACCAAAATGGTCCATGACCTAAGATTTGTAAGTTTTTTCTAACCAGGGTTAATATCACAAGTTTTTTAATTGACAATACTTTCTTACTTGTTTAATTCCCTCACTTAGCGCCGAAAGGAAGCCACCGGTATTTACTTCTTGAACCTTATTTAAGTGTTACTAAGAAACCCGTGTTAAAAGTGTAATTTTAGACATCTTCAAATTAAAGTCAGTTTACGAGCTAAGAATTTATAAATTTGCATTTATTATTATTAACTACACTGTTTTAATTGATTATCTCAAAATAAATGTTTTGAAATAGTTCCCTGTCCGCTCTTACTACCCGTCACAACTATCTATAAACTTTGTAAAAAACAGTGAACAAAACCAATGTCACACATGAGTTCTTCTAATGTAGACTGTTGATGTTCATATTCTGCCATCGTTGGCTAAACATTTGTCTTAGCAACCATGTTCGCGATGATGTATGCCTTACAATGTCATTTTCTGTATGCAAACAAACGCACAACCGAAAAAACACTTAAAAAAAACTTATAAAATAAATAGACAGAACATTATTAAGCGTTCGGCTCTCACACCCAGGAACTTTTTTTTATCTTTTTTTTAGTGTTTGTGTAGACGAACACAACCCTTGATACCCTTCGTAACTATTTTCAAGAAAGAGCCGATCATTATATGTATACTGTTTTGCTCTTCGTTAATTAAAAACAGAACATTTGTAGTGATACTGTAGACAAACATTTAGGGGATTCACAAGGTGTCATAAATTCATAAGTCTTAAAATAATAACATGAACAAATACGACTGTTGTGAACAACCCCTCATAATTTAATGTGCTATTTTGCATTTAAATCAACTGATTTAAAACAAATATAAAAAATAATATTTACCAAAATTAAAAATATTTTTTAGTTCTAATTCATGAATTAATAAATTAAATTAGATCTTACCTCACTATTTTCCATTTTTTATACGCAAATTGCAAATAAATTTAATTTTTTTGTTTACTAAACATCAGAGTCCTAAGCCGATATAATTTGACGCCGCAAGTGTTTTGTTACAAAAATTGCTGGCCGCAGGTTTAATTCGAATATTAGCCGGATAAAACTATACCATCAACGGCGACGGCTACAAAAACTAATGCGTTTTGGCTCAGCCGCTCAGCGCAGGTCTCTTCTGATTAAATACGGCAGCACATCAAACATACCAAGCAAAGTTCTATTAATTTAAGACATTTTTGTTTACGAGTCAACAACAATATTTTTAAACCATTGTAAAATGTTAGAACATTATAATATGATAGCACACCTTGTGAATACCCCAATTATATTTAAATGTTCTATAATGTTTCTTTTATTTACATTGATAAAGAAATGAACAAACAAAAAATTTAACAACGACCGCACCACAAACAGCTTGTGTGTGTATTGTGTACATGTTTTGTTTGTGTAAAATTATTTTGCTGGCTTTTTGTTTTTTCGTATGTGTTTATTGTTTTTGTAAAAAATGTTTGGTTTTTTTACCTGCCAAAAGGGCACTACGCACAACCGAAACGAACGAACATTAATGAGCTGAACCGAACACAATGAAGATTGTGGTTGAAAAAAAACAAAACGGAATTATATGGGTAATTCCATGTCAAATCGACCAAGAGTGGGACCCGACCCCTTTCGATTTTAATGAAATTTGGTGAGAAGGTTCCTATAAGGAACATATACATATGAACGAAAAAAATTGAAATTTTTTTTTCAAAAGTTATGTCATACTCAAAATGTCATAATTTCGTCGAATTAGCCGAAGGTGTTGAGATTATTTCTTCAATATCTCTCAAAACTACTTTTCATAAGAAGATGATTTTGTATGACCAACTCCACTTTATTATTTATTGCGGAATTTCGGTTTTTTTTTAGTTATTTCAATAAACTGAACCGTTTTTGAGTTACACCAATAAATGCTGTTTAATCTCCTTTATTTTCGAAATAACTGTATATCTCGAAAACAAGAGCTAACCTAAAAAAAAACGGTTAGCACCACTGTATTCAGCGTACTTCAATCAAACGCCAGGTGCCTGTCTGTTCTATTAGCGTCTGTGTTTTCCACAAGAGTACCGAACCGGACACTAAGGAGCAATATTTAGTGTTTATTTTCTAACACTGATCAGAACATGAACTTTAACACGTATTCCCCACATACAAGAACATGAACAAATTAATATCGTTGCTCTGTCGGCGTTATTTTCATGTCTTTCTCAAATCGATAGCGCATGAAGACGTGGTGTTAGCGATTATTTTTAAAAGTTATTCTGTATAAATAAAAATATTTCATTTGCTCTGATTTAGAGAATTTCATAAAATGTTTTTTAATAATGTATTTCCTTCCTTAATTTAAAACGTGAAAATATCTTAAACAGAATAATCCCAACACCGATAAAAAAAGCTAAAGGAAATATTAAAGTTCATTAAGTATTCTTAAAATGTAATGCGGAAGCGGACTTTTCATATTTAAATATTTTGTCAATTTAACTACTTAGCAGACAAAAGGAATCTAGAAAGTATAATAATGTTGAAATCATTTATTAGAGTTGCTTATGGCATTAAAAGTTTTACAAGCAATTTGGATTTTAGTATTTGCATACAAAATATTTTATTTTATTTTTTTGTTTCAATGCTGTTTATGTGTAAAACAGCGATTTTGTGATTCATGTTAATATGATTTTTAATTTGCTTTATTCCAACAAGCCAACATTGTTAGAAAGGCTGCTGGGCAAAATTTCTGGTAGTTTCCCCTTATTGTATCTGGCATATTTTCGCGTGTCAACACTTTTGCTTAGACCATTTGAACGTTGTCGTAGAGCATAAGTAATGGCAACAATACATTTGGAATACATTGGAAATACAACATAGCTACCCTGCAAGTCTTTGATTTGAAAAATAGACAAGTGTAGAAAGTATATTCGTTCAAGCACAAGCATTGGATACCGTACACCTGAATATAAACAGACACATTTTCGGGTGTTTACCCTGGCTGAAAAATAATTTTAGGCAAACATATTCATTATATGCGCACGCTACATACGACACACAAGTAAAGGCCTAGTGACAAAGAATCCTTTGTACGTCCCTTTTTTCAACTGACAACTAAGTGATTAACGTACGTTGAGTTATTGAAAGCCATCAGGTGGTTTTTTGATTTGTGTTAATTACATTAAATATTTATTGTGTGCCACTCCTCCGTTGTTACGTTTTTGTCAGTTGTGAAAAGCAACGTCTTAATGATTCTATGTGACTTGTCCTTAAACATCACAAATTCTCCTCAAACGTCACAAATTCTTTATATGTATATGTGTCTGCTACATACGACAGGTAAGTAAGCATCACAAATTCCCGCAGACTGCACAAGGAAATTTTTAAATACTAGGAGTATAGGAAAAATTGTGTTACTGTATTGCAAGGTTTTGACACAAACAAGTACTGTCAAGAGTGTATTTTTTTTTTTTTTTTTTGAATTTTTGTATTCTAAATTGTGTGATAATCAGTACCGCATAGAATTTGTATTGGTGGTTGTACACACACGTTTTGTACACACATTTGATATTAGTTGCTTATTTGATTTTAAAATACATTCATGCAGGCTTTGATATCTGCATCTATATGAGATTTCTTATGTCACTTTAGGAAGGGGGCTTATATGGTTAATTCAGGACCTAGCAGCATGGAGCATTAGTTAATTTTAATAAGACGATTGAGATTTCAATAACCAAATTTAATCTAAATACTGACTTTATTGGGGAACAAAGACTCTATTCGGGAAATCGTAAACCGATTCTCATCCTTTTTAAAAAGGCTTTGTCCTTATGCCAATTAAAATATATGTTACAAATTTCATCAAAGTATCAACCAAATTGGGCCATATACTTTGCGCACAGCGTTTACATGGGCAGCCAGCCAGCTGGATGGACGTACTGGTATCGTCAGATCGCCTCAGAGAACGCTCCTGAGTCGAGATGGGGCTTGAACCAATATTTTTATGCATTACACACATCAGCACAATGGCATAGTACCCTTTCTTCTATAGTAGTGTTGTATTTCCCTAACAAATTTCCCGCAAATCGCGCATTAAGCTTCCAGAAAAGCGAAAATTACAAACAATTAAATTTCCCAGGAAATCCCGAAACGTGAATACCACAAAAACAAAACTCTAGTTGTAATTTATTGTTTATGCTATTTATTTTTTGACGCCAGCATAATTAGGAAATGTGTTTTGAAAAAAATTGCTTTCTTTATAAAGAATAATTTGTAAAAATTTAATTAATTTCCTCTCAAATTTTAAAATCCATGTTTATTTTCAAATATATTTCCTGCGCCTTAACACACATATCCATCACATTCATAGGAAAATATACAAATACCATAAGAGTAAATCACAATGCGCCACATCTATCCAATAAACTTTTTTTTGTGTTATTTAATTCCTTAGAAAAATAAACGAAATACAAATTGTAAAAGTTCGCAATAAAAAAAAAAACTTTTATAACATTTTCAAATGTCTTGTTAAAACTGAATGTTCAGCAAATTATTTTTGGAAAAGTTTACCAAAATGTCTTATTAGTTAATTGTTTGTTTTGTTAAAATTAATTTTGTTTATTTGTGGGAAAATGTTCATAGAACATTTTAAATAAAACTTTTGTTTTTTTTTTGGTAGAAAACTTTGGCTCTCATCTATCAGTTATTTGATTGATTAGCGTAATGAAATATATTTCTCTATCTGTATAAAGGAAGATAATTTAAAGTATGTGTTTGACATGATCTGTACAGTTTTAATTAAAATGGTTAATTTTTTTTTTTAAGAACTTTAGCGAATTTTCATTTAAATGTCTGTATTTTGTTTTTAGATTAAACATAAAAGCCACAATATCTTGCATTTGCTCTTTCGCAAGACCATTTGCACCAAACACTAGTATTCGTTAGGCTTGCAAAAGAGCAAATGCAAGATATCGTAGCTTTTTTGTTAAATCCAACAACAAAATACACAGAGTTTTCGTAAGATTTCATTAAAGTGATACGATATATTGGATTTGCTCTTTTGCAAGCCTAATCATCGGGCATCATCGGTCCGTATTACTGCGAATGGTGTTCGGTATCATGAGATGATAACGAACTTTTTATGGCCCTGATCATGTGCTTTGACACCGTTGGTCTTCTTTCTTTGGGGTTATTTGAAAGCAAAGGTGTACGTCGATAAGCCAGCAACAATTTAAGAGCTAAAGGATGAGATAATTCGGCAATTTGAAGGCATAGAACCTCAATTATGCCTCAGCGTCATCGAAAATTTGGACCATCGGATGGAGGTGTGCCGCCGAGGTCGCGGCGGCCATTTGGCCGATATTTTGTTCCATAATTGAACCATACCAATTTTACCATTATAAAAACAAATTACAATAATTTCCTAAATGATTTGTGTTTTATTCAAAATCAACATCGGCCTTTAAAATTTATAACAACCAAGTTCCAATTATTTCTAGGGTCTACTTTTAACTCATTTCAACAAACAGGCGGTTAAATCAACTACGCTTTTGATAACGACCCAGAATATATACGTGAGGTGCACAAATGAGTACATGTTTGTAAATTGTGCACTTTTTTATTCCACACAAATTTAAATAGTAAAGCCAATTCAATTTTTCTTTCTTTATTTATTTTATGTTTAAGTTCTTAACAAAATTGTTTAATAATCAAAACTAACAGTATTAAATTCTAAGAGAAAAACAAGCTATGCCAAAACATCTCTCATGTATGTACTCAATTGTGCTCCACATGAAAACTTTAGGGAATGGTGGTATTTTCAGCATTTAGTCCAATATCCTTTATTGCGTAAAACATTTTCTTTACGTTTTGGCATACTTTTCACCAACTTCTGAATTATTTCTATTGGAATACTTTCCCATTTACAAAGAACTCGTTGCCAAAACTCGCCCAAATTGGTTGGTGGTGATTGGTATTATCCCAACCGTCTTTTCACGATTGACCACAAATTCTCAATCGAATTGAGGTTGGGACTTTGAGCTGGCCACTGCATCAATCGGAAATTTCGACCGTTGATCCATTCTTTCACGATTTTTGACGTGTGCTTAGGGTTGCCATCCAGTTGAAAAATTACTTCTTCTGCAGGATAGGCGCATTTATCTACAAAATCGTTTAGATTGACCTGTTATATACGCAGATAATCTTCTTTCTTCATTATAAAATCGATCTTTTGCAGTGGGCCAAGGTGCCACCAAATGAAGCAAACCCCAAGCCATGACGCTGCCTCCACCATGCTTCACTGCTTCCTTAACATCTTTCCTTTGAATTCGTTCCCAGGGCGTCGCCAGCAATACTGCTTCCCGTCTGATTGAAAACGATTAAATTTTGATTCTTCTGATCAGAATACATGTTTCCAGTCATGTACTGTCGAGTGTTTGTGCCCTCTGGCAAAATTTAACCGTAATGAATGAACCGTTCCTTAATGAGATAATGTTCCCAGTTGCCTTGACCATGGAAATTTTTTTAAAAACATTCCGGGTCAACAAAGTCAATTCTCCAGGCTTATGGACATTTAAGCAATAACATTTTCTAAGAGCCTGATTCAAATGTACAATTGCTAAAAAACTAAATAAGAGCCGCACTCTCCCAGGCCAACGTTTTAGTATACACAGAAACAATTATCTGTAGTTTTTTATCAATTAAATTTGGTTTAAAGTTGATGTTTGACTACTGACTGTCGGCAATCGTCGATGGCTGCGAGTGTTAAACGGCAAAACCCTCTGAAGAGATTGAGTGGTTGCAAACGAAACATGTAAGGGTAACCACCTGTCCGTAAAACGCCTGGGTTCGTATCTCAGGTCGGTCAAGAATGAAAAATTATCAATAAATTTTAATTAATTTCATGTTGTAAAATTCCTTTCTTCATAGAAATAATTTAATGAAAATTAAATTTGATGAAATTAAGCCTACTTAAAATATCAAAATTTGGATTAAAAAAATTGTTGAAAAAGTATTTCAATTTAATTAATGTGAAAATTGTATCAATAATTTTTTTTTTCATTAATATTTATAATTAAAAAGCTAAATTCCTAATTTTTCATGTGTGGTAGATACACTGAAATTTATTGTTGAGGGAAAGTTAGCTTCTATGCTTATTTCACTGGATGCTTAGGCCAGATCATCAAAGATTCCAAAGATTTTAGAAAAGCCAAAAATTTTATACAAATAAAACTGTAAAGCGAATAAGAATTACAAACACTTAAAATTCAACTTTTTTTGTTGAAAGAAAATTTAAAATCGAATTTTGATTCAATTAACATTGAGTTGTTTTGAAATAAATTTTTAATTAAAATATTATTTAAATAACAAAACCTAAGCAATATAATTTGTGAATTTATTTATCATGGTGAGTAACATTTATTATATAAATTTTCATATTATTCGAATGTGCATTCAAAGTCAAATTACAATTTTTAAAAGCTTTTTATACTTTAACAGTTTTATTTCTTCAATATTTTCCAGGAATATTTTCTATGCACTATCAGAATTTTCGTTTGTATATTTCTGTTGCGAGACTTATTTTAGCTATCCTTTGGCTAGCAATGAAGTAAATCGTACAGAATATTTATACAACTATTAGATACCAGCAGAATGTAATGCATTTTCTGGCCCGCTGCGACCTTCGTCAGCATTCTTTGTATCTTATATCTGGATAATGACTATTGTAAATTTTATGTATTTAACTTAATAATTTTAACAAATAGAATTTGGGAATTTATTTCTCATGGTGAGTAACATTTATTACATAAATTTTTTGATAATTATTTTTATTAAAAATTTAAATATATCGTTTATTGAAAAAAAAACAAAACAAAATATTTACGATTTTAAATATTTAGTAATCTATCGTTTTGGTAATAGATGCAAAAACAAATTGTTTACGTAAAAAAAAACTGAATTGGCAAATCGGTTTTTTTTGTTGTTTTCTTACGAAGACAGTAGAATAAAGCAGTTTGTTTTTTAATTTTGTTTTTTCTTTTTACCCACTTACAACTACAATTCGAGAAAGAACCCAACCAATTGTAGGGGAATGTAAGAAAAGATAAACTCACTGTTTATTGTTGGTGTTTTGTTTTGGCTTTGATATTGTTACAAGTAAGACTTTGAGTGTTTATAATTCTTATTCGCTTTAGGGTTTTATTTGTATAATATTTTTGCCCTTTCTAAAATCTTTGGAAAAGGTTTCCTGATGGGCTGGCCTAAGCAACCAGTGAAATGCGCATAGAAGCTAGCTTTCCCTCAACAATAAATTTCAGTTTATTTATCAAATATGAAAAACTGGGAATTTAGCACGTCATACGGAAATCGTATTAATAATAAATTTTGTATTCCCGAAAATAACTTTGATAATATAAAAATTCTTTTAGTTCAAGCTCGATGCCAGTATTGAAAATAAATTTTATTTTAATATTTGCCGGCATGTAGTATATGAAAAGGTCGAAAAAAAACAACTTGAACAAATTGTTTACTTGATTCTCTGTTAGTTTTTTCTGTGCACCGATCGACCTAGAATCACAGGAACATGGTGAGAATCGGTCTATAATTTCATATAGTTCCCATACAAGCTTCGCTCCGGAATGGAGTATTTGTGCCCAATAACGATCTTGTTATGTTGGCATTTTAATTCAATTTGGTACAAACTGTTTTTCTTGCAATCTAAATCATCTAACTAAATATTATTGGAATCGGTCCATATTTGACTTTTGCTCCCATAAAAACACTTCTCCCGAAAACAGCTTTTAATGTCATAACTTTATAATAAGTATTGGAATAGACATAAAAATTGTAGACGATAGCTACTATGTCACTACATATTATTGTGGTGGTATGTCCAAAATTAACGATAGGTCCCATATAAGCCCATTTCCCAAAATCACTTAAATGCAGGCACCTTAAACAAAACAATTTTTAAATACATTTTTAAATATACTATGTTAAATTTGACCATGTTATTTTCACCTACAACCATATTATGGTTAAATTAGTCCTTCTTCAGAAAACTACAACAATAATATGGATGCCTCAAAACATGTTATGGTTTAATATGACAATAATTTGTTTTTTAATTAACAATAGTATTTTCCTTTTTTCCAAGAGCGACATGCTATGGTAGAAAACCAACCATGCTATTGTAAGTGCTAAACATATTTTAGTTATTTTTGGCCTTAACATATTCGAAGGCAACGATAATACGGTTGTGGCTTCTGATTGAGGACTAATTCAACCATAATATTGTTGTCGTTGACAATAATATGGTTGAATTAAACAAAACATGTTTAACATTTTCTATAAAAATAGTTTTGTTGGAGGTGACTACATTGAAACATGTTTTCTTTCTAGGTGCAGATAAAGATATCTTAATACGATTTGGCACAAAGAACTTTTACATGAATGTTAACCTAATAACATAATACTTTTCTGGCGGGTGTCCATGAGTCCCAAATAGGCTACACTCTCGAAAATAATTTTTAAATATTGTGGTTTTAAATATTTTATTTTAATGTATTTTCTATATCTTCCGTGAATTACCTTATTATAATTATAGCACCATTGATCTCATCTTTTCGGTTGAACATTTTTAAAAATTAAAAAGGTTTGTCTTGCAAATGACTTAATTTATTCGTGCATGGCTAAACAAGATGAAAAAAAGCTAAATGTAGCCAACGAATTGCTTTTTTGACAACAATTATCCGTCTATACTTTATTTACCTGTTTCGATTTTCTTTAGTACTTAAACATTTTTATAGAACGAAAATCGCCAGTGTTCACTTGCGTTATTTTATCTGCGCACACTTTTTTATTATCCATATTTTAGTGTTTTTAAGTTTTGGTCAAGATTATAATGATTTAAAGCATTTCTTTTTTTCTCTTAACTAAAAGTTTTTAAAAAGTTTTTTTTCTAAACTCTCCTGATAAATTCTTTTAGTTAAAAGCGGTTACTCAAACATACTTTTTATATAATTTTTTTTTCTTTACATTTGTTTATAATTTAAATAATTAAATGAACGTTTCAGCAAACATAATTAAGCAACAGCTTGTTTGAAAAAAATTTTTTTCTACGAACACTTCAACCACATTTTTTTTGTTTTGTTTAATTTTATTTACTTAATAAAACAATAAAAATTATTTAACTCTATTTAACAAGTAACTTTTAAAACAATATTGACATTTTAGAAACAACTTGAAATTAAATGCATTAATTTTGCTCTTGTGAATTATCTTTGAGTTTTCACTGTCGTATTGTAACTGTTATTGTAAAAGATAGCACAGAGACTGACTTAGGGAGAAAAATAAAGAAAATTAATAAATAAATATAACAACTTTTCTTTTGCGACACTTGATCAAATTTATAGCATGCTTAAGGTGTGTTCACATTTAGCAAATATTTGTTAAAAAACTAAATTCGAAATAATCGAGACCACTAAATTGATATTTTTTATATCTTTGACCGCATGTGGAATGGGTATGAGTAGAAAATATTTACTTAAGCACCTGGCATGTTGGCCTAATTTTAAGGTGGTCTTAAACGCAGGGTAACAAACAATGCGTTTGTCAGCCATCCCTGTGCTGTTAAAATTGGTAATTTGACTTAGAATACACATTGGAATAATATGAAAATTTGTATTATAAAAATGTTACTCAACATGAGAAATAAATTCCCAGATTCTATTTGTATTAAAAATTTTCGGAATTTTTGCTATTTTAGCAAACTTTTCTGAATTCACCTTCACCTTAACTTAAAAATGTTCGTTATTTTAGCAGACATTTCCAAATTTTCGGGTTAAATTGACTAACAAAATGTATGCTTATAACTTCTTTTAAAATTGCATTTTTTTATTTAAACGTATTCAGTAAATATGTTCATTTCATTTCAAAATTCTTTAACTTTCATTTGAGTCATCGCAAAATTTCCTGTCGACTAAAACAGGGACAATTCTACTCGACGTCGACTTAAAAGCACCTTAGAAAATATCAAGTGACTGTCAATAGTAATCAATTATTGTCAATAACAACTCAAAAATACCGTTACTGTTCAGTAGGGTGGGTCGAAAAAAAAATTGTGCCAGTCACCCCCTAGAATGTAACATATGTCAATGAAGTTTCTGAAACATGAACAATTTTTTTTGCCACGCCCCAAAATACAGTACTTTTGAGTTTTATATGTAGAGCTACCATTTAAAGTCCGATCTTATCATATCACACATCGTTGTTCATGGATTGACAGCGGCTTTTTTTTTGCCCTTGGTGACTTTTTAATCCGACTTCAAACTCTGGGCGCCACTTATGCCATCTCGGTTCCTTCCCCCAAATGTAAATTTTTTTAAACGTGCCAAGAAAGTTCTTGTGAATATTTCAAAGTTGGTTTGTAAATAGCCGAGTTATAGACAAATAACTCCTTTATTTTTTTTAATTAACGTTTTTGGTGCAAATGCGCCCAAACCATACGACCTAGGAGGTCCAAATTTGACTCAGATAAATCTAAGATATAAGGAGAATTTAATATAAGAATTGAGCTAACTCGGTCTATTCACAGTCGATACTGAACGAATTGAAATAATTTTTTCAGTATTTTGAAACTCAAACCGGAATCAAGCCCGGATTGCACTAATAAAGTGACCTCACAAGCGCAGCTGTTTGCAGTGATTTTCTTCGTGTGTAACGTTTGGCGTTATTTTTTTTGTTTATTTACATTTTTTATAAAGGCATTTTGACATTTGCCATCTCAATTCTAGCAACAAAATGCCTGTTTTTTTTCTATTGTTTCATTGTTTTAGTACTGAGGTCACTTTGTTAATACATTTTGATCAAGCCCCTGATTTTTCCAAAAAAATAAATTTAATAATTGATTAATTTAATTGTGATATTTAAAAAAATGTTCAAACAAATAATTTTAATGAATCACACAAAAAATTTACCGATATTCATTTAACTTTCAAGTACTAAAAGCATGATTTTTTTCAAATTGGCTTTTTTTGCCTGTTTTTTAAATCTCTTTACGCGTTTAGTATCCCAAGAGTTGGCATCACGGACTGTGTCCGTTTACGTTAACGTGCGTTAAATATTTCCTAAAAAAGTTACTAAAATTTGAACCAATAACGTGTCTATCACATTTTTGTATAGTCGTTAAAATTTTTATTGCTAAAATAAAAATCAAACAAAAATATTAATAGAAACTGTTAATAATTCTATAGCAATTTTTTCTGGCCCCCCCTGTAAGTGTACTCCCGAATAAAAAGTTTCGGTACGGTAGGGTCCAAAAAAACAAGCTATGTTGTTGGCAGCGTTGCCAGTGTGACACTAAAGTATCACTCTTGACCCTTTTTCGTGCCAATAGCACCCTTTTTTTAATGTCTCCCTTTGTATCATTTAAAAATAACTATTAGTTTCCATATTCCTTACGAAAGTTCTCATGAGTTTTGTGAACATACATATAAAACCTGGTAGCAAGTCATAACGTCCAGTGTCATAGTGTCCACGGCACTATTTACAAACAAATTTAAAAAAGAAACTTGTGAGTCCATGCTTTCCTCTCTCAACTTGCTCGAATCTGAGCTGGAAGAATGGACTCCAAGTGAAGAATTAATTACAAAATACAGAATAAGTATTTCTAAAAAGAGATAAACATTATCAAAGGTTTTTGTAAAAGTAACTTCATTTTTTTTTTTTTTTGATAAAATGACAAATATTGAAATGTTGTTTCTTAGTTTTACCATTGATTTAATTAATACATACTAATAAACTTGACCCTATTTTACTTTAAAATATCCCTTTTTGACCCTTTTTTTGATACTTTTTCGAAATTTTCAACGGCCCTGGTCGTTGGGCTCATATCCCTATGAGATGAGATTTGTTTGGTTTTAAAAGCGCCCATACAAATATGCTGCCGGAATAAGAAAAGAAATGGCGTTTAATTTAATTTGATTTACTAATTTTAATAAATAAACTGTAAAATCAAAGAAATGTTTATCAAAAATTGTGGTTAATTGTTGGGCGTCAAATATTCGTTAAGTGTGACCAGAGCTTTAACAAAAAAACGAACACAAATATTAATTGAATAACAAAAAAAAAAAAAAAAATAATAATAATAAACTTACTGATTTTATTTGAATTGAAGCAAGTGCCAGTGTTTTTTTTGCTCTGCTATAAAAAAGATGTTTAGCAAATTAAATACTCCACACCTTAAAGCTTTTTTCAATTAATTTATACATTTAATTTGTTTTCAAAAGCACTTTACTTTTTATCTTAAATTTATGTACTTGTTAAATTTTTCTTAATTAATATTTTATCTGGAATTTTTTTTTTATTTATTTCGTTATGTTTTGTAATAAATTTTCAACTTTTTCCCACACATTATTTATTTCCATTTTTATTTCCTTCATTTTAATTATAAGCAAATATTTTTTTTTTTATTTAAAATACTTATTTTCCAGTTAAAGAATTTTTATTTATTTTGTTTTGGTTGTTTGTTTCTATTAAAACTGTAGTTTTTTTTTTCTTTGCACGTCATTATTTAGACGTTTTTAATTATCCGGTGGTATTTAAAAATTGTGGCCAAAAACTTGTTATATTTTTTTTTTATTTAAAAATTTCTTCCATTCTTTTTTGGCTTAAGAAATGCCTTAGAATAATTTAAACATATAAACAATTTTTTGTTTTGTTTCCAACAAATGTTTATATTGGATTTGTTATCTTAACAAAATATTTTCAAGCAATTAAATTTCATTCATTTATATTTTTTTCTGAATGTTTTTTTTTTAGTTTCATCCTCTTTAATTAAAATTTTCATGTAAAATATTTAAAAGGCGGATAAATTTATGAAATTGAATTAAAATTAGTTTTTTTTTGGCGCCCGTTATTCAAGAATTTTTGCAACCGCTGCGCTTGGAGTTTCCCGATAAACTGAATTTTTCTGTTTGAATGTTTGAGGTTCATTTAGAAAAGTTCTTGAAGTGTGTTAAAATGTGTTGTGTTTATTAAAGTGTGTGTGGCAGGAAATATATTTAACAGCTGTATTTAAATAACATGAATGTATAACAGTAAAGGAAATGTAAAAGCAACAGCTTTCTGTTTTTTTCCTTAAATTAAAGGAATTGAGGAAATCAAATTAAAGAGAAAATAAAAATGTGATCAAAACTTGAATTTGTTGTAAATGCAAGAACAGACTCGAAAAGTTTAGAAGCCAGTGTCTTATCAATTATTTCAGCTTTTTCCAAACAAATTGGATTCGCATTGGATCTTGAAGAATCTCTGTAGGAGCTTCCATTTATTTTCTCCTAAACAATTCTGGATACCAATTGTATTTTTTTATTTGTACCAAATTTTACCAAAGTTGGCCCCTCGTGGGAGCCCTATTGGTGTTACATCCTGCGGGGCATAACCAGGTGCAGTTAATACCTGGGATTCGGAAAAAAATTGAAAACTTACGTATATCAAGAGGTATTTTCGATCTCTTGCGGTCGCGACTGACCAGCAATGCTATATGGTACCACGGTAGTCAGTAGCTCCTGCCACTAGGAGCAACTGACTACGGCACAATACTGATTATTGGTTGAGTCATGTGTTAGCGTGCTTCTTGTGGGACATGCCTTCTGTCTTTCAGGAAGGTTATCTTTGAGAAACTTATGCTTTTCTGTTGAAAAGATACTTGTTTCCAAAGTCGTGAGAAGTAATATCCAGAAAATCCCATTAAAAGGCTGATTTTTTTACAACTTGTAGAGGAGTTCGGCTTGAGGGAGGATCTTCTTTAATTGATGGAGCTACACAGCAAATCCTTTTGGCATATTTCAAAAACAGCGGAGCTTAGATTGCTTAAGCTCCTAAGCAAGCGGCGAGTGCTTAATTTAATTAGTACAAAAAAAAAAAAAACTGAAATTGCATCACAATTTCCATCCCTGGTATGCGGTGTGTACTCACAACCGTTTTTAAGAGAAAAGCACTTAATAATTTTTGAAATATATTTTTCTAAACTACCAGCAAGTCAATAAATACTCTACGGAAAAATTTTGAAAAATTCTTTTGCAATAAAAAAATATGAAAAATACTATACCAGGAGGCTTATACTTGCAGTCGATTGTTCGATTCGAAAGCAATTTTATTTAAATTCTTTCCGTCGATACTGAACGAATCGAAATTATTATTTTTTTAGTATTGTAAAAATCCAAATAAATGCTTTATAACACTGAAAAATAATTTCGATTCGTTCGGTATCGACGGAAAGAATATAAATAAAAATTGCCTTCGAATCGAATATTCGATCGATTAGCCCCCAGGGTAGGTCAAAAAACGAAAATATTAATTTTCGAACTCGGATATTTCCTAAACTATAAGAGATAAACTATGCATGTTCTATAGAAATCGCCTAGACCCTTTCATTGATAGAATTTTAAAATCTTGCTTAAATTATGAACTCTATCTAGATCGTTTTTGATTTTTGTAATAGCCGAGATGCTTTACTTTGGGAACCCATGGTGGCCATGGTCTTGATAGGTCTTTAGACCTTGAAATTTAAGGCTTACAGGTTTAACTCTAAAACTTAAACTTGAATGGGACTGAACGTTTGGAAAATCGGAAATTAAATTGTTTTTCTAAATTTCCACCGTGCGACATTGGTTCGCACAGTGTACTTTACAATTGTTTGCAACGAATTTTCTTAAAAATCGTAAGTCCGACTAAAAAATTTTATTTAAATTTTTTGTATGCAATTTCCTAAGCTTCACATTTGATAATATATATTTTATCGATAAATGTTATCGTTAGTGGGGAACATATTTTTCTTAAAAAAAAGTTGAAAAAATAATGTTAAATAAACATTCCTCTGTTAACATTAACATTATTGAATCGCTTTACATATTTAGATGCCACATGCGCTCAAGTTATTCGCTCTCCTTACTGTTTCTTTATTTTGATCCCACCATACGTAAACAAAAAAATCCCTAAAACACGTGTAGACTTTCATTTATAAGATTTTTATGGTGGTTGGGCTTCTTGTTGTTTTTTCCATATTTTTTTTCTCCTTAACAATTTTTGTGCCTAATAAGAATAGCAGTTGTTAAGTTTGTTTGAAGTTAGTCTAAATGATTAAATGTTTCAGCTCTAAACCATGGCACAAGATATAGACATTAGAAATTTTGTTCTCAATTTCAAAACCTATATAACGTCAAACAAATGAAAATAAGGAAAAAATAAATAAATGAATTAATTAATAATTGGTGTTTTCTTTTCTACAAAAAATGCCACTTTTTATTGAAAAAAAAAAATGCAATTTGGTGTTCGTTTCTTAAAAATGCTTTGCTCTCTAAAAGGGCAGCGTGTTTTATTCTAAAAAAAAATCACTCTTTAATGTCATAAGCAGGGCCCGGACTTTTATGCAGTTAAAATCGCAATAAAAATAGAAATATATGCGCTAAAAATATAAAAAATATGCAGTTAAAATTATATTATATTTTTTTATTAGTGACAAAAAAAAACATAAAATAACAAAAATAGCATTAAAAACGTAAAAAATATTATAGACAATTTTAAAATTATCACATGTAAAATAAAGAAATTTAATTTCTCGTATTTACATAGTCGAAATATTCGATAAACGGGTTCTAAAAAATGTCTAATAATCGAGCACCCTATTTTTTTATTATTTGATCATAATTTCTTAGCAAGTATTTGTTGGGAAATAATTGATCACACAGTTTTGTGACGCATGCCACAAAAAGTGGAAGTAACTTCAAAGGTTGAAGTGTGTTTTCCTAATTTTTAGCGAATTTGGCATCATAAGGTATACAAAATCTAAATCCTAAAAGAAAGATGACTATAAGAGAATCCTAAAATTACTTATTCGCAGCCAAAAAGTGTTGTGATTTTTTGACAAACCATGCAACATTTTTTCCATTAGTATTTTATTATTATATTTTATTTATTTTAACAAAACAAATTATATTTATATGAATTGCATTTCTTAAACTAATTTCTTAACTAATAAATATCAACTTTTTTTATTTAACGAAATTTATACTTTTATGAGTCTGTTGTAAGTGCTATTTTAAGCACAAAAATCACCTGAAATAATGCTAAATTCCCGTATAACATTAAGAAATCAAAGGTGGGGTAGTATTTGGTAAACATTATTGTATTAGCGATCATCGAAATACATATTTTTTAATATAAAAATGAAATTATACATGGTGGACTGTTACTGGGATTTGCCCATATGTGTTAGTAGCTAATTTGAACGCTTATTATTCCGAAAGTATTGAACAGATTTTAATAAAATATAAATTGTGCACTTCTGTTAGTAGATATCTTTCAAATGGTGTTCTTAACTGTTTTGCCTTTGCCGATTTATATATACATATGTGTAGATATTTCTAAAATTTTTAGTAATAGAAAGGAAGATAAAATAAAAATTAAATTTAAAAGATATAAATATCTTTTATTTTAAACATGTGAAAGCGAAGGCGTAAAATTAGTGATACAATTTACAGTAGGTAATGGATATATAAGTTTTTTTTATTTAAGGCAATTAGTTTTTATTTTATTGTTTATGAAAGTTTTTATTTACTCTTATGCTTAATAAACTTATTTCCTATAAAAGATTATACTTATACTAGAAGAAAACAAAAAGTTGTGGTTTAAAACGTGCATGGCCTTTAGTGTGTGCATTCACACTAAAGGCCATGACAGATAAAGCTTTTGCTGCGCATTGCGTTAGAGATTCGCTTTGACATCAAAGATGAAATATTAATACTAATACGAAGCATGCCACACAAAGTACTTTTAAAGTGAAGCGAAAGTTAGGCAACTCTCATCTTTTTGCGAGCTTTGACAGTCTGCCAGTATAATTTTATTTATTTATTTATTTTTAACAAATAATTCGTGTGTGTTGTCAAAGTTTTAACTGTGACATAAAGTACTATTTGACATGGCCTTAAGGCCGAGGTAACGCAATGAGCGGCAAAGTGGCGAGCGGCAGAACAGCGAGTTTGAGGCGCAAGTGACTTATTATTTATCGTAATTTTTGAGTGGTTAGTAGTTAAAATGCTATTGTCAAGATAGTTTTGTTAAATGTCATAATCCGAAAAACGTTTTCATATTTTTAAGAATTTAATGCGTGTTCACTAAAGCAAGGTGACATTACAGCGATTTTAACCATTTTGGCAAAACTGCCGTATGTCTGTGAAATTCTTTGATTTGCTGTTGCAAAAAGTTAATCTGCTTAATCTGTCTTGCCATTATAGTAGTCGACTTTGTACAGATGAAATTGTAAGCTCCACATTCACTTTTGCCATGGCAATTTTTTGCTAAACCACTAAAAATTAGAACAAGTTTTATTCCTGAGCGGCACCACTGGCGGTCTAAGTTTGATATTTTGTGCCAGAAAGTATGTACAAATTTGGTTTAATATTTAGCGTAAGTAAATACAGTATTTTCTAGTAAAGCAATTTTCATTTAAAAAATATCCTTGTGCGCACTATTGTTATTGGTGCATGGCAAAATACATATTTTTTTATATCATTATTTTTCTTTTAAAAAGTTTTCTTATAAAGAATCCTTTTTATAATGACACATATGGAAAAAGATACGTTGGTTTGGAAACACTTTCTTATATGAGATGTTCTAATATCCGTTATCTTATGATTTTATATTGGACTTATGGGAAATTATGGGCCGATCATAACGAAATTATGTAGAATGATTTTTTGTATTAAAAAAACTAAATTAGGCCAAATTTCAATATAGTTTTCTTTGCGTTTTAAGCTTTTTAATGAACGAACATTCGACTGTTGTTTTGTTTTCATTTTAAAAAAGAGAATCAAGTTAGTTGACATTCAAATGTTGTTGACCTCGTTAAATTTTTTAAATTACACAAAATTTTAACTTCGTGTCTTCCTGTTTCCACCACATGAAAATAATTTAGATTGTTAATTTTTGGGCACCACTGCATTCTGATGTCTAAGATAAATACCTAGCGGGCAAATTCAGAAAACCTTCTTACCCGCTAGGAAACAAAGAAAACACATATTTCCAGCAATCACGGAAATCAAACTCTTTCTCAAACGACAAACGTTTGAAAACAACTGGAAATCGTAGCATTCTTAACAAAAATTAAAAATAGTTTTAGAATGGAGAAACGCATTCTTTCTCATAGTAATTAATATTTTAATAATAAATAATTTTATATTCTTTAACTGAGCTGCCTAAATTAGAACGCCAAGCATTTTTATTTACACGAAAATTCTATTGTCAATACATTTTCAATAAAACAAACCGACCGAACGATTACGTAAATAAGATTTACCAACCAGGCGATAAATTCGTGTTCTTAAGTTTCGTATGCACTGTATGAAAAAGAAAAGTGTTGACATGAAAAAAAAAACGCTTGACGCTCTTATTTATGTAGTTCTGAAGGTATCCGTCTAATTGTGCGATTTTTGTCGCTGCGATTCTTACATAAATATTGAGAGGGGATGGAGGAGCTAAAAAGGGTATACAAGCGAGTGTATTCTTCAATTCGTTTTGTTCGCTCATTCGTTCTCTCTTTTGACGAAAAACGTATTTGATCAACAAGAGGGTATTAACTCAAAATGTTAATATTTTCAATTTTTGGTAAAAATTGACGTGTAATATTTTTATCTACCCGCTGTAAAAATATCATGATCTTCTTTTTACCGTTTGGTAGTGAAACGGCTGGTTAAAAAATTATTTTTCATTTCCATTAATGTAAAATTAAAAATTGGTTTGCTTCGACTGGAAATTTTTAAATTTTGAGTTTGAGTTGACCGACAATCAGAAACATTAATGCTTTTATTTCTAGTCACTTAAAACTTAATTTGCACAAATTTTAGTAAAATATCATGATTTGTAACAAGTTTAGCCGAACAAAAATTATTTTCGAGAGGGGACCCATGGTAAATTGTTCCCCAATTATCACAAAACTCTGTAGAATGACTTCTGATATTAAAAAAAACCTAAATTAGAACCAATATATAACTAGAAGTGAAATTTGTTATACCGTTTTATAGTTTAAATGTGCCTGGAAAAAGGCTGCTTAATATGGGACCTAAAATAAATTATCACAAAATTGCATGGTATTCTTTCTGTTGACCAAATTTCACCACAATATCTATATCTGCATATGTTAATTTATGGACCAACCTTAAAGAAATTTAACGGTGTTATTTTTAGTCACTTAAAACTGTGACGTCCCAAATTTCATTACAATAGCATCGTTTAGGGGTACTAAACTGTTTTCCTAGAGTATCTGTGGGTTTTTCACCTGAACGAAGTTTCTTTGCGAATTTTTAAGTTAGAGCATTCTTTACATCTTGGGTATGTTGATTTTCTCTTTTTTTTCCACAAGCACTGTGGAAAATATAGTTAGAGTTTCAATATTTTTATTTCTTCGTGCTTTTCCAGCAGTGGGACACAATGCTACACAATTTCGCCCAATTTGAACATTATTTGGCAACTGTATCATAGTATTGAAAAGAATATCTCGAAATTCTAAATATTTAATTTTCTTTCCATTTTTTTATATAGATATAATATGAATTCCAAACTGCAAGATCCAAAAGTTTAATTTTTCAGCTTATTATGCCATCTTATTGATAACGTGGTGATGAATAATAAGCACGATCCTGTCTATTCCAGACATAAATTTATTATAGTTTCTAATCTCTTCACACGCAGAGAAAAAATTGAGTTGGGCATGGTTACGGCAACAACACTATGTTTAATGTATTGTTGTCGTACACAAATAATTGTTATTTTTATTTAATATCAACAATATTATAGTTACTGTAAACATATCAATTTTTATCGCAATTATTAATTTGAGTATTGTTGACCGAAAAAAAAATAATTTCCCTAACAACTACATTGTGATAACTTTCTAAACATATTATATTACTCACAACCATATCATGGTATTTAATAGCCATAACATGATAACTTTTTATACATTTATCATATTATGTTAAAGGTTCAATCAAAACATTTTTAATCTAGTAATATTTTGTTAGCGCCATTTGTAAAATAATTTTGTATCAGTTGTGTCGTTTATTTTATATGTGAGCGGTTAATCAATTTAAAGATAAATTCCCATAAAAAAATAAGCTTAAAGAATTTAAAAAAATTTAAATATTAGCGGAGTTCAAATGCAAAATTTCGTAGTTTTTATGTAAAATCCAAAAACAAAACACACAGAGACTTCGTTATATTTTATAAAAGTGTAACGATATTTCTGTGGTTTTCATGGGCAACCGCGGCAAGCCGAAACACCATTCTAGATAAAAATATGGGCTATTTATTGCACTTTTTATTGATCCGTTTTTTTTCAAAAATTTTTAGAAACATTTAAAGAGCGTTTAAAATTAGACAATATGGCATCAACATCTCAAAATCGGATAATGGACATACGCGGCTGCCTAGAAAACCACAGGATTTTGAATTTGCTCTTTTGCAAGCCTTATATTGAACTCTGCTATTTGATTTACATTAAGAAAAATTGTAAAAAGCCACAAAATAAAAATCGATGCAAAAAAATTTTAATAAATTTTATTTTTTTATGACAGTTATGAAAGGGGCTGTATCATAATATGATTGCTTCTTAATTAATTATGATTAACATGATGATAAAATGTTTACTTCTTAGCTTATTATTCTTAACTTATTATGATTAACATGACAATAGTTTGAATACTCCTTAACTTAGTATGATTAACATAATAATAATATGATTAAGACAAAAATATTATGATGTAATATAACGAGTATATTTAGTCATAATATGATTCAATAATAATCTTAATATGATGACTAAATTTTTTATCATAATATGATGCTCTTAGAATATGTTTACCACAACCATGTTTTTCTTTGCGTGCAGGTTTAATTTTGATTTTTCAAAATTTATTCGCCAGTTCTTGGATCATTAGCAGTTGCAATGCAAATTGCATCACGTGTATCTTTCCATTAAGATACATATATTTTAGTTAGCACTAGGGCTTGCAAATTTACCGACTTTTTCAATTACCGGTTATCCGGTAATTTATGTGGAAAAATCCGGTAAACCGGGAATTTACCGGTAATTTTGAGAGTATGTTAGTTAGTGGATATTTTATTCAAACTAATTAATTATAAAATTTTGTTTTATAAAATTCATTCAGTTATTTGATTAAATCATTCTTTTATTTTATTAATTCATAACATTATAATATATAAAAAAAAGTATAAACGTAAATTGGGAAAAAATTAAAAATTTCAATAGCAGTGGCAAAAGCAAAAATAAAAAGCATCTAGCTGATGGGTGCTTTTAAACCCGGTACACAACACACAACAAGAAACCAAAATTTGTTTAATTTTGACGTAGGTGCGAGTAAGAGAAAGAAATTTTTTATATTTTACAATATTTTTCGTTTTGTTCCGTACATACTACATTATAAATAAAGTTGAATTTCTTTATTATAATATAATTATATATTTAAATATTAAATTCAACTATTTACGACAAATATTGTAAAATATACAGCATAAATTTTTACCGAAAAAACCGGTAAAAAATAATGAATTTACCGGTTTTTCGGTAATGATTTTTTTTAGCAATTTACCGATTAACCGGTTAATCGGTAATGCAAGCCCTAGTTAGCACGTTAAGTGCCTGTGCAATGGGTTCTATGTGATAGAAGAGTTTCACATAATTCGACACTATTATAATAATTATCCATAAATAATTGGTGGCCTTTGTTGAGATACGGCTGCATTAATCGTAAGACTAAAGATTGCAATTTTAAATCTTTTGTTCTATCTGTTCCCTGGTAAATTTCTATATTTAAAA
The DNA here is from genome assembly GCA_949318255.1 of Pollenia labialis. Taxonomy (NCBI): domain Eukaryota; kingdom Metazoa; phylum Arthropoda; class Insecta; order Diptera; family Polleniidae; genus Pollenia; species Pollenia labialis. Next base: position 185,850,479 of record OX439139.1, on the reverse strand, counting down.
CATAGCAATCACTACTTGTCATTCGTATAAATTTATGCCATATTTAGCCTTTTTCCTCTTTATATGGCGGAAATTGTGCCGACCTCTAAATAAAGTAAGTGATGAGAGCTCTTCCTGTGAGATATAAGATCTATGGAAACTTTCTATTAAGAGTTTTAATAAAGGCTGAATCTTTTTCAGCTTATGGTCATCACCATAAATATCATTACAACTAAAGCAACACAGAAGCTGCTCAAAGAGTAGCTGGAAAAACCGTATGAAAATATAAAGTAATTCTTGAAAACAGATAACGAATTCCGGGTACATTAATTTGACCTTGCAAAAAACATAGGCCAAAGAATTGATTCATATCCTTTATAGTTGTGGGCTTAAAAGTAGCTAATCTCGAATGTCTAGTATTAATACCACGATTTGTACAAAGCTTTCTTCCATTCGTTAGTACTATTGATGATTAACTCTATAATTTCTTTACAAAATAAAAAATCAATGACTTCTCTGGGAGTTGAAGTTGCCGTTACATCTAATTTAATACCACAATTCTCTTTATCCAAATTAAAGTTCGGAATATTTTTTGTATTCTCTACCCATTCACTTCTAGTTCGTCTGTAGAATCCGATTCTATTTCATCGTCATCATTCTCACCATATAAATTTCTTTTTCGGAAATTATTTTTATACATTCAGCGCCGAAAAAATTGCTTATCTTATGTTGTTATGATTTTATCTTGCTTGAAAAACATTTTAAAAAATTCAAAACATACAAAAAGTAAATAAAACATGCAATCAAAAAATTAAAAAAATAATAAAAATAAAAAAGAAAATACAAATTAAAAATTAAAATTAAACAAAAACACACAAATTCAAATAAATAATAAAAATAAAATAAAATTATAACAATTAAAAAAACATAAACAAAATTTTAAAAAAAAATGCATACAAACACACATAAAACACAAATAATAGATGTCAGTGCTGATTCTCGCATCCACTATGCACAACCAAACTTGTTTCTCGCATGAACAAGTTCTCGCAATAAGCGATAGTCAGCTCGACTCGGCAACAAGCGGCCACTCTCTACGCACCCTTAGAAAAATCAAATACAATAAGATTTTTTAACTTACCAACACCCAACGTTTTTGGACCGTGGAAAAACCTAAGAAATTGCTAATCTCATTGCCTGTTCATAGGCAGTTATAAATATGGCTGGATCCATGTCAAAGACGTTGTTTTTTATGTAGTCCAGCAATGAGCTACATATTTCTTCAGTTTTTTTTATCCATAAGAATAAAGAAGAGGGGAAATATCTAACAAAAAGCTTAATATTACAAGAAAAATTACTTAATTGAATAAAATTTACTTACCTCTCCAAAATATTCGATATATATTATCAATAGTTGTTTAAACCAGCCTTTAGGAACAATTTTAAACGTTGCGTCCATTAAATATCTTCTCTGTGCCGGCTGGATGTTTTCTTTTACTAAATTGAGGTTTTTTTGAGAAGAAAACAAGCAAAATGCAGTGAAAAAGTTTCAATGTTTGCTGACAATACTGTGTAAACATCTCTGAATCCTCGGAAAGGAAATATTTTTAGCTTCATCTCGAGAACTAAAAGATAATGAAATTGAAACGTTAACAATAAAGTTTAGATATTAGTACCAGGGTTGCGAACTATTTATAATCAAAAAGCGCCGTGACCCCAATTAAAAAGCGCTAAAAAGCGCTAAATAAAATTTAAATAAAATACTTAATGAAATGTTTAAGAACCATATTTTATTAATTACACTGGTTGTCAAAAAGAGATCGTTTTAAATAAAATTATATGAAATACAAAGATTTTACAGCGTTAAATCCAAATGCGTTTTCAGTTTTTTCTATAATGTCTAGTTTTTTTTATGAACTAGACTCATTTTCGACCGAAATAAGGCGTTTATGGTTCATAAATTTTATCATAAATTGAGATCTATTTGCGCGTTTTTGAATTTTTACAAACGATTATTTTCTACACTGACTTTTTTTGTCTTTTGTTCAACTGTGTTAGTAGTGACTCAAAGCGACATAAAATTTACTTTGCTGCAGCTAAAAAAAATTTATTTTTATTCTTTAGTTACTTTAATGATATAAAAATAAGAAACTTTTGATAGATTTGCCTAACATGTCTTTCCAAATAAAAATTAATTAAATCAAACCAAGTTTTTAATAAAAATAAGCTACTTTTGTATTCGTGTTTTAAGAAATTTTTGATCATACATTTACCAAAAACATGTTTTTTTTGATCATGAGAAAATATTTTTTATTTAAGAAAGTTTCACTTAATACAAACACAACAAGTTAAAATCAGGAAATATTTTTTTGGATTTCTTGTTTTAAGAAAAGAAATGGATTTCTTTAGAAAATATACTTCTTTCCGTGCAATAGTATGCATTTCAGAGTACTATATATCAAAAGTATTTGAAAAACGGAAACAAATTGTGGATTAATGTGTCTTGATTTTAATGTATTCAAATAAAAGTACAAAAATGTCGGGAATCTATAAAAGCGCTAATTAAGCGCTCTTTTTAAAAAAAGCGCTAAGGGAAAAATATGCGCCTTTTCGACAGTTAAAAAGCGCTAAATCTAGCGCCTAAGGCGCTAAATTGGCAACAATGATTAGTACTATAAAACTTACGTCTCACGGCGCTAAATCTAGCGCCAAAGGCGCTAAATTGGCAACAATAATTAGTACTATAAAACTTACGTCTCACAAATTTTACGAAATGAAGATCTAATTGAACTCATCACCTCCTAATTAATGTACCTGCATTATCTTCGCATTCGTCCTTAATTCTGTTAAGTGCCTTTAACGCCTTATACAATTCTTCATCATTTTCGTGGTTGTGCTCAACATAATTTTTGGCAAGTACGGTGTGCATTTACTCTTGCCTTGCAAGTTTTCACCCTACACTCATGTTTATTTACTTATTCTATTGTATACCGACTTTTTGACGTATATCATGCGTTGTTCTAAAACATATAATAATTGGCTATTTTTTCTTAACCCAGTTATAATTTTAAAATCAATTTTTTTATTTATTACTTTTTTACTCTGCGATATTATCACGATCTTTACTCTGCGAAATTATCACTCCAACTAGTAGCACAAATTGATTTTTTTTTAATGAATGGTAAATGCAAGTTGTAAAAATAACGGGACATAATTTGCAATTCTTACTATTTCTTTATATTTAAAAAATGAAATAACCCCCCAAAAATCGTTGTTGTTGTTCTCTGTACAAATTTTTTCACTTTTTTTGGGGAGTTATATAGTTATATTTTGGGGGTTATTTCATGCTACCCAATTTAGCATTATGGTGATGGAGGGTGTAAAAACATAAAAAAACTTTTTTGTTTTGAATAATGTACGTTGTTTGTAGGTATTTATGTATATTGAAGTGTAAGAATTTGTATGTGTCAAAAAGCAGAATTTGTGTAGAAACTAAAGTAGCAAAAAAGTTAACTTGAAAATTCTTCAAGTTTTGATAAAACAGTCAAATCCCGATAATTCGTACCCCGACAAATCGTAATTCCCGATAATTCGGAATAACTGTCGGTCCCTTGAAAACATTTCGTTAAATCGTAAAATTTCCATACATTTTGGTCCCCACGCTAATTCGTAATTTTTTTTTTTTCAAATAAAATCTTCTTATCAAAGTTATTTTCGGGAGTAAAAAATTTATTGTTAATACGATTTCCGTATGACGTGCTTAATTCCCAGTTTTTCATATTTGATAAATACACTGAAATTTATTGTTGAGGGAAAGCTACCTTCTATGCGCATTTCACTTGTTGCTTAGGCCAGCTCATCAGGAAACCTTTTCCAAAGATTTAAGAAAAGCCAAAAATATTATATAAAAAAAACCCTAAAGCGAATAAGAATTATAAACACTCAAATTCTAACTTGTAACAATATCAAAGCTTAAACAAAACACCAACTATAAACAGTGAGTTTATCTTTTCTTACATTCCCCTACAATTGGTCGGGTTCTTTCCGACTCGAATTGTAGTTGTAAGTGGGTAAAAAGAAAAAACAAAATTAAAAAACAAACTGCTTCATTCTTCTGTCTTCGTAAGAAAACAACAAAAAAAAACCAATTTACCAATACAGTTTTCTGCACGGGCACATGCAGGTATGTATATTATTAAAGTTATTTTCGGGAATGCAAAATTTATTATAAATACGATTTCCGTATGCTTCTATGCGTATTTCACTGGTTGCTTACCTCTTCTAAATCGTAATTGTTTGCTAACTACCACTTAAAATTCGTAAAAAAAAAAGAAACTTGGAAAGAATAATTTTTTGTTTACCGCTATTTTTGGGTTTTGCTTGTGTGAGTGTTTATTTTCTTAAGATCTTAAGTTGTTTTTTATATTATTTTTATCGTTTTAGTAAATAAATTGTAAAACCCCGTTAATTCGTTTTTATTTTATTTAAACCCCGTTAAATCGAACGCCCGCTAAATCGAAAACCCCCATAATTCGTAAGAAATGGACGGTCCCTTGTGATTACTAATTATCGGCAGTCCACTGTAACAACATACAAGTTTATTTATGTTACTTTGTTTTTAAGAAAATTTTTTAGTACTGGAGTATTTATAAACACACATTTTCACTCGAAACTATTTTTGCCAACCATGAATATTTAAGTTTTATTCACGAACTTATGGTTTAGTTCACCTACATATTCAGTCGTTCACAGAAGCTAATAAAATTTCCGTTCTCATACACCAGCCATAAAACTTACAATAACATCCTGTTCACTCCCAAAGTGTCGGGAAAAAGGGAGCACAAAATTATGCAAATGTCACAAGTAGTCGTGTAAAACATTCCAACCACATTGTAGATACTTTTGTCAATCTAATAACGAGCATTAAGTTCAACCTGGGAGCTTCAAGGTTATTAAAAGCTAAATTAGGTGTAGGATACACAAGTTCGAGTTCACAAACTACGAATTTGTACGTGTTTATAATTTGTAAATAAAAACACAATTTTTTCCATAGAACTTGTTACACGCAATTTAAATGTTTTTTCAAGTTTCTTATGATTATTATTTTCAGAGAAGATGGAGTTGTTTTTGGAAAAAGAAGAACTTTAACTTTTAGTCAACTAATTGTGGGCTTTATGAATTTTTTGCCTTAGTACAATATTATGTACATATATAATTTGCATAATTATGAACGAAATTGTAAAAAAAGTTTCATATCGCTTGTAACACATTAAGATATGGCCCCAAGTCCACATAGAGTTCTAGTGAAATTCTAAGATAATCAAGCCATGTTATTTTGTTATTTATTGGCCTGAAAGGGTGTAAATATGGAAATGAATTTTGCCTAATTACTTCTATACAAATGTTAAGTTTGATGTTAATAATGAGGCAAATTATTTAAAGATTATAATGGACGTCAGCATAAATGTCCGTTCGGAATAGGAGTAACTTAAACAATATTGTTATTTTCCAAGTCGGAAGAAGTTGCTAAAAAGTTCGTATATATCAATTTAACTTTAAAGAAAATAATCCCCAGTCTAATTTGCAATATGTTTTCTTCATTAGGTCCTTATAAAAAAAACACGTTTCCAATAACCATTTTATTCGCACTGGTACCCCTAGAAATCAGAAGTAAGAAATTGGCATTTAAGTGCCAACGTTCAATGGTCACACTTGCCTTAGCAGCACGACATGCTACGACGCGTCCGCACGTTCCTCGGAAGACATATAAAGTGCAAAAAAAAATATACTCAATATAAAACAAGTAGTGGACGATCCGGTAGGCTATTGGGTGTTAAACTAGGTTATCAGTGAGAGGGTTGATTTTTGTAATAGTTGAAATGTTTCGGGCTGCCATCATATGAAAAAGTAAAAAAAAAACAGAAATTCTCAAAATTCGTCACGATGAAAATACAAAGAAAATGTTAAAAACGAAAAGCTTTTGGAGATCGTCCATATATAATCGGTAAGCATCACTGGATTCAGCGTACGCGAACGTTAAATATTTATAACAAATCGTAAAATCGGCAAAGAATCAGAAAACTTACAATAAAAAATCGCTTATATCGCGAACATGGAAAAAATTCGTGAAAAAAGCTTAATTTAAAACAAACGCTTTTTGTCGGAAAATAGCATAAACAGCCTTAAAAATTTTGTTATAATGATGAAGAACAAAAAACAACAAATGTTTGGTGTTTTGTTTAAGCTTTGATATTGTTACAGGTAGTGAAGTGTTTATAATTCTTATTCGCTTTACAGTTTTATTTGTATAGGATTTTTAGCTTTTCTAAAATCTTTGAAAAAAAGCTTTCCTGATGATCTGCCCTAACCAACCAGTGAAATACGCATAGGCGCTACCCTACAAGAAATAAATGAGCGAATCATCATATCTTTCACGTTATGGTATAAACACAACTGGGACGAGCGACGAACTTCGCATAGTCGTCGGCAAGTATTCGTTGCGTAAATTCGTCAAATGAGACACAATAAGTGCGTAAATTCCAAGTATTAATAAGACTTGATTTTTTTTTAATTTATAAAAATAAATACCTTGGACGCTTGATTATATAAACATTTTCATCCACTTTCATCTTCTTTAACTATCAATAATTTTATTGAAATTCCTTTGTTTGTTAACATTTATCAAATCATAGGTTGACCATATTTCAACAAAAATAACCATCAATTGAGTGTGTTCTAGAATCCGAATCCACTCGAAAGTGGATTTCTTAAGCATTTTTGGTGTTCTCTATTTCGATTTAGCAAACTTAAATTAGTTTTTGGGTTTGTTTTAAATTTTGCAATTTTTCGCGAATTTCAGCCATTTTCGCGATTTGTGTCTGTAAGTTGTCTGATTCTTTACAGCTTTAACGATTTATAATTAATAGTAGACTTTGCTATCATGCCGCTGTTAGCAAATTTTTGCTAATTTCCGCTAATTTAGGAATTTTTTACGAATTTTTGCCATTCCTAATAGTCTAAGGGACTTTTAATCAATTTTATGGGTTCTTTGAAAAATGAAAAATTTTCGCGAATTTTCGCTATTTTTTGCAAACTTTTTTATGTTATTATCGGATATTTTGATATTTTAAACTGATTAAGCGATTTCAAATAAATTTTTGCGTTTGTTTAAATATTGTAATTTTTGCGAATTTTAGCTATGTTCGCGATATAAGCGATTTTTATCTATAAGGGTAATGATTCTTTACAGGTTTAACGATTTTTAAAATATATTAGACATTGTTTTTATGCCGCTGTTAGCAAATTTTTGCGAATTTCCGCTAATTTAGCAATTTTTATTGAATTTTTGCCAATCCCTTTAGTTTTAGAGACTTTTAATCATTTTTATGGCTTGTTTGAAATATTAAAAATTTTCGCGAATTTTCGCGATTTTTGCAAATTTTAGCCAAGTTCGCATTAGAAGCGAGTTTTGCCTGTGATTCTTTACAGCTTTCATGATTTAGCTGCGGTTAGCTGTCTCTGTCCCAATTTATTCGTCGTTCATCTGCGTAAGAAATAGAAATAAACCTATCGCAGTGTTCGTTACGCATGACGAATTTCGGTCTACGCAACGATTGTGTGTATTCTCATACATACCAATGTGTTCTATTTCTGACGACGAATATTCGTTGCGTCGTTCGTCCCAGTTGTGTTTCTAGCATTAGCGTTAAGAAAATTATAGAAAGAAATTACAGAAAACTGGCTTTCGGTCATTTCTTTCTATAATTTTCTCAACACCAACGTGAAAAACATGAACAATACATTTCAATTTATTTAGTAAAAATAAAAATTGGGAATTAGGCACGTCATAGAGAAGTCTTATAAATAAAAATACTTAGAGTTAGGATTTTTTCTGTCAGATTTTCGACAACTAGTCGACGACGACAAAACTTATTTATAAAATACAAAATTAACATCGAAGTAATGTAGTCGTCGACTTGATGTGACAACAGTTTAAATTAAATACCGACATCGACTAACCTAATAGGGAAAATTATGTAAATATTTTTCGTTGAAATAAAACTAATAAAAATAAGTTGGTTTTTTTTTGGAATATTTGCATGCATATTGTGATTATGACAATAAAAACTTGCTACTAATGATTTAAGTGTGCTATATTTTCAGCTGAGTCATTTATACACAGAAAAAATAGAAAATCGACTTTAATTAAACAATTCGTTCAGACAATTAAATATTTAACTAATTGTGCCCCTGCAAAGGAATTGATCATATCAATTAACGGATTTGTATTTTCCAGTCATGGGACACAAATTTAGTCAATTAAAAAATAATTGCATAAACTAAAAAATATACCACATATACACAAACATTTAATTTTATGGGTTTTGAATAAAAAAATTAATTGCAGCTAACAAAAAATTAATTGAATAATTAATGTACACCAATTAATTATTTAATTGAATAATTTTTTGCAAAAATTTTTTCTGTGTATTTGATTTAATTATTTATGTATTCACGTAAAAACAAATTTTTGGTTTTACATTTTTATGTTTACATTAATTTATTATATCATTATACAACAGTTTGTTCACAACAGTGCTATTTAGACTAAAATAATACTTTTATATTTAGCACTTGAGAACGCTTTGTGAACTGACCAGCTATTTTCGAGTATTACTTTTAGTTAATACTAAACGGAATGGATTAAAACGATTATATCTAATATGTTGATGCAATTATGTTGTTTATTGCTGTTTCTTTTCAATAAATAAATAGCGCATATCGCTTATTTGCTGCAGTGTGACGACTCAAAGATATTATATTTATAGAAAAATACTTTAAAACCTTAAGTTAACACCCAACATAATGACAAAAAAAATCAATTCTTCTCTTAAGAGTTGAATTTATAATATCTTCACATAAAATAATTACTAGGGTGGGTCACTGATGTATGAGAAAAAAATAAAGGCTCCCGAATAATATTCTAATAGCAATATTTTTTTTGTCTAACCTTAAGACGAATAAAAATTGCTAAAAACAAGTTAAGAAAGTACTTGGGGATAGTCTGTACACACAGAAAAAAATCAAGTTAAAAACGTCGAAAACAAGGTTGATTTAAAATTTTTCGGTATTGAATATTTTTTTTTCATTTTTTTTATCAGTGAATAATATTTAATAAGCGTGATTAAAGATTATTTTAATATTTTTCATTTAAAATTAATATGAAATACATTTAAATAAAGGGCATACTTTTGCAGAAATTTACCATGATTCTCAACCAACATTTTTCCATGTTAATTTTACATTGGTATTTTTATCTGTGTGTAGATGGTTTACGTGAAGTTTGCACGAAATCAGCCCAGTGTTTCCGGAGATATCGTCGTGCCGGAGTTATCTTGTCGTATATCACAAAATCAAAAAAATGAGATAAGACCGTTTCCTGTGGTTAATTTAACAGATCAATCGATCTGCGCAATCCTCATGTCTCTATCTCTTATGGTTAATGAGATATTAGGAAGCCATTTTGTTGTATATCCAAAAAATATATAAAATAAAACATATTATGGTCCCTGCAATGGCAACAAATAAACTTTTGTTGTTTTTAACAAAACTTTTTTCACGATTGATAATATTTTGTTTCTATTTAACAATAAAGTGTTTACCTCCCCTGAAACTTCAAATATGGTTGAATTTAATAATATAATGTTTAAATAACTTAAAGCTACAACTATACATTTAAACATATTATGGTTACTTTAACCATATTACTATCACGGCAACCATAGTATGGTTAAATTCATATATCCAAAAGCCATAACCATATTATGGTTGCCTCCAAACATGTTATGGTTAATATTTTATAACAATAATATGTTCGAAATTATAATATTTTAATTTTAAATATGTAATATGTTTAAAAAGCAACAACATTCTGTTTGATTGCATTTTACTTGGTTTGCTTAAAATTCTCATTCATTTTATTTTAATTATTTAATAAAATAAAATAAGTTTACGTAGAATAAACTAGTAGAACTGAACAAATGGTAATGAAGGTCGTCACAGCCTGGAATATGAATCAAATGGGATTTTTTTTTTATAAAATTATTATTTGACACTTGACAAGCAAATTGAAAAAATGGATGAAATAAATAACCATAATATGATTAATTTTTACCATATGTTTGGCAAGTCTGACCATAATATGGTTACTTTTGTCAAAATTCTTGGAAGTTTTGACCATATTATGGTTAATTTTACACATAAAATGGTTAGTTTTGACCATTATTATGGTTAATATTGACCAAAATATGTTTAATTTTGACAATATGATGGTTTTTTTCGGGAAAGTTTGTGTTGATTTTAACCATACTATGGTCATATTTAAACATTATATGGTAACCTGCAAACATAAACATTGTTAAAATCCAACCATAGTATGTTGCTCTTAGAATATGGTTACCTCCAACCATATTTTTTTTCTACGTGCACTTTTGCGAAAAACTTAATGCGTTATAATATCGTATGTAGCATTATTGTGGATATACGAAAAAAAGCGTATGAAAACTTTCAATTAAAAAAACTTTGCTTTATCTTGTTGTATGTGAACAAGTATGTATATCAGACATGCTACAGAAATAGTCTATCTTATTAATATACCTTTTATTTTACCATATTTCGTTTTATATGCAAATAGTTTTTTTCGGATGCAGTACACAACGGTTATTTATAGTGATGGAATTATTCCTATAGCGCTTAAATTCATTTTATTGTAAAGCAATTAAAGATTAATTATTTAGGGCAGTCCAACCATAATGCACGATGTTAATTGTAAATAAAACAAAAAGTTTTCAGAGAATAATCTTAATATTTTTTATTATTATAGAGTGATCTTATGACAATTATGTGTGAGACAAAATATCGGCCAAATGCTCGCCACGGCTTCGGTAGCATGCCTCCTCTGTCCGATGGTCTATATTTTCAATGGCTCTGAGACATAATTGAGGTTCAATGTCCTAAATGTGCCTAATTATCTAATCCTTTAGCTCTTGAATTGTTCTTAATTTATTGACGTACACTTTTTATTTTAAATATTACCAAAGAAAGAAGTTGGCCTTGGGTGTCAAATCAACTGAACGTGACGGCCAAATAACATGGCCATTGAATTTTTTGCGCAAAATAGCCATTGTTTCGTTGGCTATGTGACACATTCTGTTGGAACTATTTATCGTCCAGGTCCATATTCTGAATTTTTGGCTACAAGGAATCCGTTATCATTTCGAAGAAGTATGTCGCGATTATGCCACCTGACCATAAACCGCACCAAACTTGCATGCACAGGCGTTTTCACCCGTTCTATACAGCAGGTTAGCTGAAATTTGTGCACAACTCTCCCGATTGTGGACACATTTGATCGATTATGCTAACCAGAAAAACCAAGATGTGCACGAAATGTATTTTTGATTTGAACGCTCCTTTTCGTTATAGGCTTTAACAATATTATCGCGCTGCTCAATTCTGTACCTCTCTACTGTTGAATTTGGCACTAATGCAAAGAAATGTAAAATTAAGTTGGACAAGGTGTGACTAACAATTAACATCGTTCATTATGGTTGGACCACCCTTTAGAAGTAATAAGCCTAAGCAATATTCATACACAAGAAAATTCGATAATATATCTAAAATCTATAACTATAAGTAAATATATTTTTCACTAGCATAAATTTTCGTTTCAAAAGTAATTATAATTTGATTTTTAATATTGCTGAAACGAGTTAATGTAGTTTTTTTTATACCTTATTTTGGTTTATAATTTTTATAATTTAGGGCGTGAAATAAGGAAGAGGGGTAAACGCTCTTCTTAATTAATCAACCGTTTTTCTTAAATGACCCACCCTAATAATTCCCACTTGGTAAAACACCTGATTTTCTATGAATTGGCGATAAAAGCATTTAAACTACAACTACAATAATTGCATTGTGAACGCAATTTAGAGAGAATTCTGTTAAATGCATAAGTAACGAAATTAAACAAGATTATTTTTAAGACGCCAGTAACGCATTCAACAGAGATTCTTTTAATACATTTTTCGCTTAAAAACGTTTGACTTAAGGCATTTTTCATTAATTCATTTATTCGTGAGTTCCTTTCGGAATTCATTTGCATTTTCTTTGAATTTGATTGCTAAATGTCAAATTGTAGCTGGTGACATGGCTTGCAACAATAAACGTTTCGTCTGAACATGTACGAGTTTTCGAAGAAAATATCAATATTGTTGCAAGGTTATGTCGCATAGTATAAAAAATATCGACCCTAAATTAAGGGAAACTTTTTTTGTTTCGTTATATTTCGTAGTTTTTACTGCTTCACAAAATGAGAATCGGCAGAGTGTTTATGATAAGGAAACAATTTTATTTCGTTCCGCTTGCTTGCGTATGAAAAATTTTGACATTGTTTTGTTATTATTTTTTTTTTAGTGAGCCCGAATCAAAAGTATTTACAGCACTCTTGTGAAAACAGTTTTTATTCTATAATTTCCTTGAACGAAAATAAGTTTCCAGGATAACATTCATAACAAAAGACTGTTCATTGCTTTTTTTTTTGTAAGCATACTCTTAAACATTATTGAACAGAAAAGGAAGAAATTTTTTATTTGGTAAGAATCTTTAAAATTACTCAAGAACTTGTTGCTATAATATTTTATAAGTGAAGTCCTGTCAAATTTAAAAGCTTTTGAAAAATGATATGATAAGATTCAAAATGTATAAAGATTCCCATATGGGTATGTCCATTTGAGAAATCACAAGTAAACCACCTCTGCGAACTAAAAAACAATTCTTTTTAAAAATAAATATCCTGTGCCAATTAAGAAATCCTTATCTACGTTTTAGGTACGGCAGCTTTTATCAGTAGCCGTTCTAACAAAATAAAGCAAATAAATAAAAATATGTAAGTAAAAAAGATATACGGAAATGTATAATGTCTTTCTATAGGAAGTGTCACGCCCACTTCTCCAATCCCTTTACATTTGTACAGAAATTGCACGCAGAGAAAAAATATGGTTGGGCATGGTTACGGCAACCACACTGTGTTTATTGTAACAATATATTGTTGTTGTACACAAATAATTGTTATTTTTATTAAATATCAGCAATATTATAGTTACTGTAAACATATTAATGTTTATCGCAATTATAAATTTTAGTATTGTTGACCGAAAAATAATTATTTTTCTAACAACTTAATTATGATAACTTTCAAAACATATTATAGTACTCACAGCCATAACATGATATTTAATAGCCATAACATGATAACTTTATATACATTTATCATAATAAGTTTAAGACGCAATCAAAATATCTTACTCTAGTTATATTTTGGTATCGCCATTTGTAAAATAATTTTGTATCAGTTGTGTCGTGTTTTACATAAACATATCGAATTATTTGTTAGTGAGTGGCTAAATAATAAAAAAATAACCATTAAAATAAACAAGAAATTAAAAAAAAATAAAGAAAAATATTAAAAAAGAAATAACAAAATAACCATTAAAATAAACAAGAAATTAAAAAAAAAATGTCACAAAATAAAATATCTTTGATAAAAAATTTTAATCTTAAAGTGGTGGAAAAATTTGTGTGCAAAAAATATTGGTGCAAAATATTAACCATTACTGGTAAGTTTTGTGTTATTTTAAGAGAAAAATAATGAAAACTCCATAAAATAATTTATAAATAATTGCGACCTACGACAAAAAGATTACAGTAACTATATTATGTTTTTTATTTTATCATAAGTATTTTTTTCCAATAAAAATATTATGTTTTAAGTTGTATCATATTATGATGTAAAAAATTTATGTATAACAGTTCATATCACTTTGCATCATAATATGATTACTTCTAAACTTATTATGATTGCCATGACAACAATATGATTACTTCTAAACTTATTATGATTGTCATGACAATAATATGATTACTTCTAAACTTATTATGATTGCCATGACAATAATATGATTACTTCTAAACTAATTATGATTGACATGACAATAATATGATTACTTCTAAACTAATTATGATTGACATGACAATAATATGATTACTTCTAAACTTATTATGATTGCCATGACAGTAATATGATTACTTCTTAATTTATTATGGTTACCATGACAACAATATGATTACTTCTTAACTTATTATGATTACCATAACAGTAATATTATAACTTCTTAACGTTTTATGATTAACAGGATAACAATATTATTAAGGGAAAAATATTATGATGTAATATTACGAACATATTTGGTCATAATATGATTTAATAACAATCGTAATATGGTGACTTCAATCATGAATCTTATCATAATATGTTGCTCTTAGAATATGTTTACCACAACCATGTTTTTTCTTTACGTGTGTATATTTTACCATTGTGCGACAATAACAGGAAGTTATATAAAGACCGTTCTTAAGATATAAATTAATAAATCCCGCCATCATTTTTTTCGATGTTGTGTATTGATAACCAAGATGCTTGCACCTAATTTGGAAGCTTTGCCTCTTGCCGTTCTCAACAGAAACAAGGGATTCGTGGTTTTTTGCTCATATATCTCAGCCATTTGTGGACCGATCAGCCTGAATTTTAATAGCAAACCTTTTGAATAAAACACAACGCTGAGGCATAATTGTGGTTCAAGTCCTTTAATCTGCCGAATTATCTCCTCCTTTAGATCTTGAATTGTTTCTGGATTATCGCCGTACACCGTATCTTTAAAATAGCCCCAAAGAAAGGTGTAAAATCGCATGATCTTGGTGGCCAATTGACATCGCCACTATGTGAGATAGCACGGCCATTGAATTTGTCGCGCAAAAGAGCCATTGTTTTGAAAGCTGTGTGGCAAGTGGCACCATCCTGTTGAAACCACATATCGTTTACATCCTTATCTTCCAATTCGGGCCATAAAAATTCCGTTATCATCTCACGATAGCGAATTACATTCACAGTAACTGCCTGACCGGCCCAATAACAACCCATAGACAGCACCAAACAGTCACTCTTTGTGGGTGCAATTTTGCTTATTGACGAATCCACTGAGCTGAAAATTTGCCTCATCACTGAATCACGAAGTGCACAATATGCATTTTGATTTGAACGCCCATTTTCATAATAAGCCTGAATAATTTTAACGCGTTGCTCGATTATGTATCTTTCCATGATTCAAATTGCGTTAGTCTAGAATTAAGAAATGTCAAATGAAACGCAGACAAAACTTGCCGTTTAGGTGTGCTTCACATTCAACATCTGCCCTTGAAATGTGGCCACCTTTTATATAATGACCAAGTCCCCATTATATCTGGGGTATTCGAAAAGCCCATTTCAACGGACACACTGACATATGGGCATCGTTGATTCAACTTCGCTTTTCATAAGGACCCATAATATATAAATATTATCAATGTTTTACCTTCGGTGAAGGGTAAAAAAGAAAAAGGAAGTGTGATGAGTTACTTGCATTTAATTTTTCGATGACCAAGAAGAAGGAGTGAGGCGGCACTGGAGAAGCAATTCTGTGGGAAGAAACTAATTTTCTAGCTTAAGAGCATATTTAAACATCTCAAAAATGATTTGACTTAAAAAGTTGAGACTATAAAGACCAAACACAAACTCATCGGTAAATCGTCATATCTCCACTGATAAAAATTGTTAATATGTGCGTGGATTCAATTCCATTTGTTCGATTAGTAAGTCAAATTGAATATACTTAGGCACATTAGGGCGGCTGAGCTTACTAGACTTGGCACTTCCCTACTTCTCTGGATTTGAAAGTTGTTGGGCTGAATCTACTCCCCTGCAACCTCAAACTTCGGTGATCGACTGTCGATATTGCTAATGACCGGTGTCCTGTTGTGAATACTAGATGTAATATTGCCAGGCAATTGTGGTATTGCAAGGATGACGGGCAAACCATTGATAACCAAAAGGGACGCATCACTTTTGGCAACTGTCGTCACGGGACACTGACCTATAGGTGGGCATGCACAGATATGATTACTGCAGCAGCTGCGATGACGAAAATGGGGGAGGAGGAGGTAGTCACCTTCCCTGTCACTGGCGACTGAACGAAATGAGATCCGCTACCCTTCGTGGATTGTTTGATATCTCTGGCGTTGAATAAGTGCGCATTTCCGCTAGAACTTCTAGTTGGTTCCAGGTGGGGGCTTTTTAGGGGAACTTCATGGTTTCTCAATGGATTATTGGGTCTAAGTGTGTCAGATGATTACTGTCAAGTGGTAATTTTATGCGTTTTGTTAACTAAAACAAGAAATATGAAATGAAATGTCCCATATTAAACAAAAAACTTACTAATTTTTTGGGTTTCAGTTGCCATCATAATCGATTGTTGGCAACTGGCAAATTAAATAAACTTCAGTTGCAATACATAATTGACCCATTATTTTGGTTTTGAACAATTTTTGTATAAGGTTTTAATTATTTCTTTAAAGATAACGTTTTACCTTTTTTTTTAATTTTAAATGGACTCACCCATATCCTTCATTATATATTCATTAGCAATAATTTTTAGTTCAACTGTAAAAGTTTTTGACAACTTTCTTTTGAATCTCTATTGTATGTCCTTATTTTGCATTTATTTAAACTTAGAAACCCTAAAGCTGCTATTCCTTCTTCCTAAGTACACATGTTTCCACTCTAAGCACTTTAAACTTTATAATACAAAATTACAAAAAGCCAACATTTTATTGTAATTGTAATAAATACAACTTGGCATAAATTAGCATACATTTTCACTTCACGTCATGTGGGGTTTTTGTTAAAGACAAGAAAAGTACAAAAATGTTGAATAAAAATAAGTAGAAAAAAGCAACAACAAAAAAAATTCTTCAAACTAAATATCTACTCAAAGGTAAGATGATTATGGCAGTGGATCATTAAAATTTTTATGCCACCGTAAATGCAAGAAACAGTAAGCAAAAATATGACAGAGAAAAAAAAACTTTTTAGATAAATCACTAAAAAGAAGACAGTAAAAAAATGTAACTAATGAAGGAAATTTATGAAAATTGTTTTTGGCAGTGTTGGGATGGAGTAGGGAAAAATCATGGCATGTAAGTATTTTCATCTCTAGTACTATGTTCACTAGGGTGGGTCAATTTTGTTGCCGACCAAGCGTATAGAAAAATCGTAATCTAAGGAAAATTCTAAGAAATTTTGGGATCCGTCGACACTTAGAGCTTACGAAAAACCTCAAATAAATTTTGATTGCTCAGACTACGTTGACATGATTGACTTAGATGACGATAGTATTTGGTCTGAGCCGCCATTTACTACAAACATCAACTATGAGCATTTGCTGGTATACATTGACTTTGATGATCCACCGTTTACTGGTCAAGGAATAACGGCACATATTCAGGGAACTGAGCGATTTGTACAATTGCTTACCAATGTTTCCCGGCGTGCCATAGAATGTAATCGCGATGATATTTTGGCAGTTACTATTGAAAGCCGCAACAGAATACCACGAATGGATAGTTAAAAAGATCTTCTATGTAAATTGCCACTATACGCCGAAACTAAGTTTATTTACCCCGGCCTGGCCAGTATTTTTTTTTATAAATTTTTTATTTTTTTTTATTCGGTTAATTTTTTTAAGTTAATGAATTTTTGAAATAAAAAAGAGCGTTTTAATAAAAAAAAAATAATAATAAGAAATATTTTCTATGCGAACGTTAACGTTCGAAATCGTTGAACAAGCTGTTAGTTCAATTATTTTATATAATTTTTTGGGGAGACAATTGTAGCAGTTTTTTTTTACCAGCTTGACTATGATTATTTTGACAAAAACCTCTAAACCAATTATTTATGTAAAGAATTTTCTAAAAATGAGCACAATTATAGAAAGCTGATTTCCATTAAAACAAGCCCTCTTTCAGCGATACAGGACAACTATTCACCAATTGCAATAAATATTTCAAGTTCAATTTTCAAGTCAAAAACCGGAAGCTCGATTTTGATTTTAGAACCATGGTGTCTTAAGGAAAAGTTCTTAGAATTTTCCGTAGATTACGATTTTGCTTTACGCTTTGTCACTTGCTTTTAGGCCCGAACAAATTGACCCACACTAATGTTCACAATTGGGTTCTTAACCGGGTTTAAGCAAATCAACCGTGATTAAGATCTAATAACATCAAAATCGAGATGGGATTAATCACTTCAAATTGACATGATTACAACTAGGGTGTTTAATTAATCGGGTTTTAATTTTTGTTCGATTAAACGATTAATCGATATTTTGCATTTTTAACGTATCCGATTGAACGAATAAAATTTTAAAATTAATCGAATAATTCCTAATCTAGAAATTTTATAAATTACGAGATTTGTTTTCGATAATCTTAGAAAAAATTAGTACTTCAGTAAATAAAAATTTTTTTTAAATAGTAAATTTTGTCAATGTAGCTCCAAATTGTTGCTCCACTTTTGGGTAATTAGATCTTAAAAAAGTCAATGTAACTTTGGATTTTTTGGAAACTTTTAACGGACATTAAATTCTCTGCTATGCTTCTGCAAATAATTTCCCCTAGAGAATCGATCGAAGTATCTTGCTTAAAATATTTATTCATTGGACCACTTGTAGCCAGCCCCCTTTGGGTTTCTTGGTGGATCATCTTTTTGAAATACTGTGTTATAGTCACTGTGTAAGTGGAAAATTAGTGCAGTTGTTGAAGACCAATTACGTTAATACATTTATGGGCACCTGTTACATTTAGCATTATTAGATTTATCCTTCGTAAAATATTTTTTAACCAAAATCATTCTAAAGAGAGAAAGAAGCGCATGAACAATTTTGTTAAGAAGTACGGGCGTGTTCTAAAAATCAAATGAAGTGAAGTGGATTTAAAATCGAGCAAATTTTGAAAATTACCCAGTAATGAAAGTTCATAAAAATACTTCATTTTATTTAAGTATCTTTATATATTCTATTCTATTTTGCAAGAACAACACTTAAACCCACGAAACACTACCGTCATTTTGTAATTTATTAAATTTCAGTTATCGTTCGATTCCATTTTCACCTCATTTCGATTTCTTGAGCATACCCGATAAATTAATTTAAATCTTTGAGTCTACCTTTGTCGTTGTTTTTTTTTTATTTTTTGTAAAATTAATTTTTAAATTGTGTTTAAAAAATTTAAGAAAAATGTAAGCAAAATTTCTCACTAAACATTTTTTATTTTTTCCTTAAATCTTCTTCTATATATATAAAATAGGATGTGTGTATGTATCGTATGGACTCCAAAAGGGCTGGGCCGATTTTGATGAAATTTTCAGGGAATCTTCCGAATATTAAGACGGGTGACACTGTGAAGTCTGATTTTTTTTATTCTCGGTCTGCACCACCAATGGCATATTCATATGTATGAACATATATATTTTTTTTATTATTTTTTTTTTGAAAGCCGTTGGTTGTCATGTTTTTCAAAATGATATATTAAACTTTTAAATCGGTTTTGTAGTTCCGAAGATACATATTTACAAAAAACTTATGTTAATAAGTTTTCGGTTTATTTACAAAATATTTACACAAGATATTCCGCGCTTACTAAGGTGCAACATTGTACAATAAGTTAAAAATAATATTATATTATCAATTGATGGTAAGCAACTTTGTGTACTTTTGGACTGACACTGATTTTTGATCTGAGAGCGGAGGGGCCTGGCAAAATCCAATTTTCATATTGCACCACCAATCCCATTTACATAAATTTATTTTTTTTTGCTTTTTTTTTATTTAATTTTATTTTATTTTATTTTATTTTAAAATCTCAATTTAAATCGTGTGGTAATACAACACTAATATTTGCTTAGGGCCAGCAACGCGGACCTGGTCAGCTAGTAATTCATAAATTTTCACAATTTCATCAATATAAAAATTTTATAATCTTCCGATAACTTAATAAAAGTATTTTTTTTAGAAACTGGGAATTATTTCCTTCCGAAGGTTACTTTATATTATATTCAAATTTTTTTTTTTTTTTCGAATTTGTTCTATGAGCTAAATTTCAGTTATGTATTTTATAAAGCTTTTTTGTAATATTCCTATTCCTTCAATTTTTCAGAAATGACTTTATACACTATCAGACTATTATATTGTATTTTCTTGCTACATTTTACCTTAGGTTTCCTTTGGAAACCAATGAGGTATATTGTATGAACAGAAAAATTTACAATTGTTAGACACCAGCAGAATGTAATGCATTTTCTGGCCCCCTACAGCCTTCGTCAGCATTCTTTGTGTCACACTGGATAGTGATACTTAACAAATTGAATGTATTTAACTCAACTATTTTAACAAATAGAAACTGGGAATTATTTCCTTCCGAAGGTTACTTTATATTATATTCAACATTTTTTTTTTTTTTTTTTTTTTTTTTAGTATTTTTTTTTTTTTATCAATTTTTAATACTTTAGAGAACTATACATATTATTTTTGTTGTGTTTTTATACACTTCACCGAAGGTAAAAGGGTATATATAACTTTGTTATTCCGTTTGTAATTTCTACAATATTGATCTTAGACAATTTATATTCTGGATCCTTATGAAAAGGGAAGCTCAAATCCGGCTGTCCGTCTGTCTGTCTTTCTGTTGAAATGGATTTTTCGAAGCCCTCAGAAATGATGGGGGCTTGGTTGGTGTATATCAGGTATTCTTATTATAATTTTGCTATTGAAATTCTGCCAAAAATGGTTGCGATATAAGCAAAAAATCACGACTACCTATAATTTTTTCCAAAAATCCCTTGTTGTTGCTGTAGTTTTATTACTTTTTTCAAACAAATTTTGTGAAAGCGTAGGTAGGGAGTATTAAACAAAACAAAAAAATAAAACAAAAAATTCTATCAACACTGGTCGGGAGTATTAAAGTTATTTTTTAAATTTTTTTATTTTAGCTAAAATTGTTCCATAGTGAACATTTCAAAGAGCTTTAAGAGTAAAAATAGACGAAATAAAATTCTGACAAAAATTTGTACAACTTTTTATGTTCTGTGTTGAAAGAGCATTTGAGCTTTTTTTTCTTATAACTAAAATTTAGATATTTTGATGAGTGTTTGATAACCTATTTGAAAAATAATGTACGTTTGTTGTAAATTTTAATGAATAACTTAATATCACTAGACTTTATTTTAAACAATATTGATTAAAATTACAAAATGTTACCGCTTATTTTAAAGCTTGGTAAGAAAGTGCAAACATTTTTGAAGTGAAACAAGAATAAATTAATAAAAAAATAAACAATTCGGTGATAGATTCGGGGTTTTATCCTGTTTTCAAATCTTTGTTTTTCTTTATTTTTTTTAAACTTAAACGTTTTGAGTTTCGACTAAACCGGATTCTTTGTTTTCAAATAAGTTTTTTTTTAGCTTCACACGTTTGTCATTCCCTTTGTAATTTCTACAGCATTAATCTTAGATTCTATAAAGCACATATATTCTGGGTCCATCGGAAAAGCGAAGTTGATTTAACGATGCCCATCTGTCTATTGAAATGGGTTTTTCGAATACCCAGAGATTCAATTTATGTCACATATGCTCAGTTGAATTTTGCTAATAAACTTCAGCCTCATTTGTCTGCGATATTAGCACAAAACATTAACTGCCTCTCATTTTTTCCACACATCCCTTGCTGTTTTTTTTTTTATATATCTGAAGAACAGCAAGAGCCAAACCTATAAAGTATATATATTCTGCACATATAATATTGAAATCACCTATTATTAAAATACGGGGCGGCAGATATTGTTTCTTACACTGATATGACGAAGTTTGTCTTCGACTTCTTCACTAGATTTCCCAAAAATTGGAAATGCGCCAAACGAATCTTCAACGCTATATTTTCTTGATTGTTTTCCACCACATTTATTTGGTGACATAAGGAATTGGTAAAGGTTCATTAGTAATATGATATCCCCAGTATCTATGAATATATATAAGAATTTGTTCAATAATGAGCATTTTTACTTTTAAAATTTTAGTTTTAATCATTCTGCGTTTATACGGCTCATTTTTTATTGACATGATTCTTTCTTTTTCTTCTTTGAACATGAAGTGGCGTTCAAATGATTCATGTCATGTTGCGGACATATATTTTTATTTTGTATAGTCGTTCGAATGCATGCTTTTTTGATATTGAAAAGGAAAACAAAACTAAACCACAAATGAAAAAGCAAAGCGTACTGACATGACAGTACATGCATCTGTGTAGTCGTTTCTTTTCCCCTCGTCCCTCTCGCCCATAAAGTAGCAATCATGTCATTAAAACATGAGCCGTATGAACACAGACTTACCCTCTCTAGTTTCATAATTTATTGCATTTAAGTTAAATACGTTAGTACTTTTTCACTAAATATGTTTTTGTTTCGACCTTTTAAATTTTAAATAAATTAAGTTAAACTTTTTTCTGAAATTTTTCCTTTCAAAAACATTTCGATTTTGTGCGATTTTAATGCCCAGTTTTAATGAATATTTCTACAGCAGGGATATTGAATAGAAAATTCAATATCAAACTGAATCAAATAAATAGATTAATTCATAATACCATTTAAAATATTTTTTTATTTTTTACCATTCGAACGCCGTTAGAATTTGTGTACTCTGGCCAAATTTTAAAAATATCCGCAGCCGTTTTACATTTTTCTATTTGCGAAAAACGGTACTGGCTGCATTTTTTCTAATAATCCATATATTCGTCTTCGTTAAGCTTGTCATCTCTTAACGAATTTCTTAAGGTTTCAAAATCTTCTTCAGGAACTATTTTTGATAATGTCATACAAAATTATATACATATGGGCATTTCCAGCGAAAAGTCTACTTTTTGTAGCGTAACACCAGAAGTATTTTAAATTGTTTCTCAAAAAATGTTATTTGTATAGTTTACTTTTTTTTTATTTTGGTATAAAGCGTAAATAGCTCTAAATTTAGTAACAAAAGGGATAACGATTGAACAACATGGTCCGTAAATACAACCTTATTTGCAATCTGGCGTTACATTAAAAAAAGTAGACTTTTCGCTGAAAATACCCATATTTACCTTAACACGAGATAAGATTTATACATTTTATAGCTTGAAAAATAAATCTGTATTAGTGCAAAGTTTACTAAAAAAGGTTTTATACAATTCATCTTGCTCAATTAGCAGTCTTATTCAGTTTTGTAACACAGACTAATTTAAAAATTGTCTCTAACCACCAATTTTATACCAAATTCATAGAATCAAGCAATCCAATTGTTGATTTTGCATCTATTACCAAAATGGTTATATTGATTACTAAAAATTGTAAAAATTTTATATTTTGAATATTTTTTTTTCAATATACATATAATATTTTGAATATTAATTAAAAAAATGATCAAAAAACTTGCCATTTTAAACAATGCGTTGATTGATTTTGAAAATTTCCAACAACAATTTCACAAGTTTAAATTATTTTATATTAAACGAAATATTTTTTTGTTATTTGATTATTATTTTAATTCAAAATTTATTTCAAAACAACTAAAATGTTAATTAAATCAAAATTATATTTTTAATTTTCGTTCAACAAAAAAAATAATTGATTCAATTATTACATTAATTAAGTTTAAATACTTTTTAAATCATTTTTTTAATTGATAAAAAAATACTACTAAAAATTTTTTTTTCTTATGCAAGTCAAAATCCACTTCCGTTTTTTTAATTTCCAGTAAAACTTCGCCTACAAAATAATGTGTTAAGTATTCAGAGAAACTTAAAATCACTACTTACAATTCTACTGAAAGAACCAATGAATTTTACAAGGGATGTCCCAAAATGAACGTATTCAAAAATAACCCATTATTTTTTTACCTACACACATCCAGAAATAAGTAGCTATAGAAGTTGTTGTAGAAGCAGTTATAGAAGAAAGCTACTCAATAATGAGTGTGAGAAGCTATTCATTTTGAAAAAGTAAGCGAAGTTTTTACTGGGTTTGTTCAGAAGCAATGTGTACAAGATTATCTTATTTATGTAGTTGATAATAAAGAAATGTAGGAAAATCTTCGCAATTTTTCCTTAATTATGCACATTAGACTGTCCCAGGAAATTTTTTTTTCGAATTCAGATATGAGTACCCTCCAAATTTTTTCCTTTTGATCCGAATAACCGAAATATGAAATATTATTGTGATCGGATAACGTTTACCAGTGTCGACTTGAAGTCAAAGTTTGAGATAAAGGCCAGTGTGAAAGCCATAGAATAATCTTGGAATTTAAAACCATCTTTTAATTTTACTTGTGTAATACACATTTATTTATTAAAAATATGCTAATATTCAGTGTTTTCTGAATCCTCTAACCACGCCCACTACAACCCCCTCCATGCTGGTACTGTACTGTTGCCCTGCCACAAGTCCTAAGTTCCTGCCTAAGACCATCTGGACATGGTAAGTGATATAATGTAGACAAAAAAATATATGTATATATTAATTTTAAAGTTTTAGATTTTATTATCTTTATTCATTAAATTTTCTTTTTAAAGTTTGTTTATTACAGTCCGGATACATCTGTCTGTGTTCTTGTACACAACGTAGTAAATATTGCTTTTGCTCCTCTTCAGCTGTAATTAAGCCATGAAAATCCTTTACTAACTTAACCGATCTTTCAGCAGTATCATTAACCGCTCTTAGTGCATTAACTTTCTCTTTACTTTGTTGAAATGATGCATTAGTTTGCCACGTAGTGGGACATTCGCTTAGAAAACTGTCGTCGATTTTAAGCCGATTAAATAAGGATTTGCTTTTAAATGAAATAAAGTCATCTATATTTTTGTCTAAAAATAAAAAGGGAAAACTGTTATCAATTGTATATTGAAGTATTTATTGAAAGAAATTAAATCTATTATTAGTATATGCAAGACTAACCGTAAAGTGAGCCGCAAAATTCTTCTTTCGATGGGATGTAGGACTGTAATAAACAAACTTTAAAAAGAAAATTTAATGAATAAAGATAATAAAATCTAAAACTTTAAAATTAATTTATATATATATTTTTTTGTCTACATTATATCACTTACCATGTCCAGATGGTCTTAGGCAGGAACTTAGGACTTGTGGCAGGGCAACAGTACAGCATGGGGGGGGGGGGGGGGTTGTAGTGGGCGTGGTTAGAGGATTCAGAAAACACTGAATATTAGCATATTTTTAATAAATAAATGTGTATTACACAAGTAAAATTAAAAGATGGTTTTAAATTCCAAGATTATTCTATGGCTTTTACACTGGCCTTTATCTCAAACTTTGACTTCAAGTCGACACTGGTAAACGTTATCCGATCACAATAATATTTCATATTTCGGTTATTCGGATCAAAAGGAAAAAATTTGGAGGGTACTCATATCTGAATTCGAAAAAAAAAAATTCCCCATACAAGCTTGGGACAGTCTAATGCACATTATACATAATTTATGAATTTTATTCATAAAATTTAAGAATTTTTGTAAATAAGAATATTATGAACGTTCTTCATAATAGTTATGGAAAAATCAATAATTAAATACCGGAATACGCTTGTCAATTCAAAAAAAATAAGAAACTTTTCATAAATTTTAAAAAAATGTTCATATATTCTATGAACACCAAAATGTATGAACATTATTCATAAATTTTATGAAAATTATTTTTTTGTGTGTAGTTTGGACAGAAGTAATAAAACCAGACACACGTTATATATTAATGGTAAATCTTTATTAATACGATTATATATGTAAGATGACACACTTTGTGTGGGATATTTGATTAATATAGTGTCTGCTGTTTGTTTTATTATCTACAGCAAAATTAAATCGACAATTTTATTAAATACATTTAGAATATAAAAAATAAACTCACTTAATTCTATTCTTTTAAATACGAGTTTCTATAATTTGACCTTTGAGGACATCCACTTTAAAATACAATATGTCCTCCTATTACTTAATAATGAAGTTTATAAGCTTCGTGAGGTTTTAGAATACGAACAACGTAAAAAGAACGAGATCAACATAGCGTTGACATAATAACAAATTAAGTTCAATAACGAGACCAACACAGAGTGGATAAATTAAATGAAAAATAGTCCGGCAATACTTTAAATTTGATAAAAACATACAGTTAAATTTGAATATTTAAAAAATACAATAAAATTCTTTAAAATAATGATTTAATCCGCGAAATTCTGCCGCCCGTGATTCGATCTGGGAGACTCACCTCTAACGTCTAAAACAGCTAGCTTTGGCGCAGGCCTTTTTAGCCTGCTTATCGTTTTACTTGCCACTGCCGAGCGAACTTGACCATCAGATGCCGCAAATACTTCTTCGACTACACCCTTCTTTCACTGTCCACGTGCTTCATTGTCGTCACATATAATAACCACATCACTCACCTTTATCGGTAGTACCGTCTGATACCACTTTGTTCGGTGCGTTAATTCTGGCAGGTATTCTAACACCAATCTCTTCCAAAAAGTTTGCTTAAGTTGTTACAAAATGTGCCACTGTTTTCTGACGAAACGAAACGAAAACGACTGGCGTTTGAACCATAGTAGCACAGCCAAGCAAGAAATGGTTCGGGGTAAGAGGCCCTTGATCTGAGCTGCCTATGGAAATAAATGTCAAGGGTCGATTATTGACTAGGTTTTTCGCTTCTATTTACAGGCTTACTTAGGTTTCTACTTGAGGTGATTTTTTTTAGCGTAAACGCTAACAGTCTTTTCACTGCCAGCACTATACGTTCCCATGCGCCTCCAGCTGACGGATTTGCAGGAGTGTTGAATAACCATTCAATGCCACGTCGAGCACGCCCTTTCAGTTAAGCATGTAAAAAGAGCCACCCACCACTTTTCAGTCCTTCGCCCTTCTTACACCAAATATGGACGCAAATAATCCATGCCAGAATTCGGAAATGGTCTTAATTACGGAGAAAGCCGGTCAATTGGATGTTGGCTCATCAGTGGTGCGATTCACTAACTTTTAACGATCCGACAATCGATATATTTGTCGACATAAATATTCGCTTGCAGTAACGATAGTGTGATTCAGTAACTTATTTTTAACGATTGTTAACAGCTGTTTTTTTTTGTAACATCTCTGTCTACATGTTAAAAAATAACGAAAAGCACAAAAGAGAATAAAATAAAAACAAATGAAACTGTTCTTAACCCCCCGTGTTACACATGTTTTTTCATTCAAAATACATTGAAAAAGGTCTGGCCGAACTCATGAGTAAGACGAAGTGTTAATTTGTGGTTTTATATATTTTTTTTTTTAAATTTTACATTTAGAATTTTATTTCTGTTCCTAATTTGCTTATTTTGTAAATTTAAAATTTAGGATTTTGATTTTGTTCATACATATACATACATACATATGAATATATCTTTGTATGTACGTAAGTTATTTTAATCATAAAATACATTTTATCGATTAAATAAACACAACCTAAATTATTGTCGCTGAAATATCGACAACAATTTGCTTAAATTAACAGCTGACTTTTAAAGACAGCGAATGTCGTTAACAATTTTACTGAATAGCATATTCGATAAATTTTCGTTATATTTATTTTAACGATTCGATTATCGTTATAAAAGTTAGTGAATCGCACTACAGAGGGGTTTTTGAGGCTGTGTCTTTATTTTTACATAATTGATACTTTGCCTTAACAGATCTCATCAATTGCCTAAGGCCTGGAACTGACTCTTGATTTTGATGTTTAAAATATTCATGGTACTTTCTTACTATCAAGTTTGTTAGTTCGTGCCCTTCGAGCAGAATAATAGGTTCTCTTGTGCAATTCGAAAGACAATTAGACGTCATCGCCTAAACAAGGTGTAAGTTTATAAATGGTACTAGGTTTTAATACTAATTGGTTAAGCCTCAAGCGCTTGTATACGTTAGAAAAACTGCTCTGTTGGGCCGTTTTACATAAAAATAATTCCGTTTCATTAAGTTCTGAAACGCTAAGATACGGTTGAAAATTTAATTCATTGCATTTATTTTTCCTTAACCGCGTTATGAACATTTTTACTGCACGCATAACGTAACTCATAACTCTTAGGAGTTAACAATAACTTGAAAAATTAGTAAATTGAATAACTGAGATATCGTTTACTATAGATATTAACTAAGATCTTCTCTCAGATTTACAGTCATATGCAGATACATAATCTGATAACTTTGGCAAATGTTCTTCACTTAATATTAGAAATGCTGGCCCGTCATACCAGCACGATATGTTGTGGGTCTCTTTAATCGTATCGCCTCATCTGTCGGATTTAGCGTTCCAGGAACCCATCGCCATTGAAAAATTGTAATATCTTGGAAATCCGATGGGCCACAAACTGTTTATAGATTCTGGAATCTGATCTTATCCATTTAATGATGACTTAAGAGTCTGACTAAAAAATTATATTCCAAGGCTTAATGTCGTGACTTGTTGTTATTAATATTGATAGCCTTATTCCAAGTTTCAACTACAAAGGTAACATCTACAGCGCTTGTGCTACTTATGCACCAATAAGCAACGGCTGCAAAGGCAACTTCGCTGGCGTCCCCAAAGATATGCAAATCAACGACAGTCGTAGAATCACAAAAGGCAGTACTATAACACCTTGATATTGAAACATTCCCGATATACTTCGGCAGGAATTGGCGTGCTCCAGTCTATTTTATGCCTCCACAATTCCTGTAGTAACACTTTAGCTACTATCATAAGTTTGCTAGAAAACCAAAAGGATGAAATATGGACAAAGTAGGACTTAATATTTCCCGTTTTGTGGGCTTGCGACTGCCCCTTAAAACTGCTTCTGGCACCTTGTTGAATTTTTAAACAAAACAAAATTTATCGTCTGACGGCAACCAATACATTCCCAAAATCTTTTCCGATAGTATCAAATTGCTTCTTAAGTTTGTCGAATATAATTAATTGATGTATCACTATCACGCCATAGAAATCGTTGTGCAATCTGATCTTGCATTGGAATCATCCGAATTTTCGTTGTCGAAAGATGAAAGTTCGTTGATACCGACAAGGGACAAGATTCTACGCCTTAAGAAGTCGCTGCATCAAATACTAAGCAACGTTTATTTCCTTTATTAGTGTTGGTTATTACAAAATGCGGTAAATACCACCTACGGTACGGTGATCATTATAGGCAACCTTCTCCGGCAGTATCTTTCTAACGTACGATTTCGAGACATCTCTTATTTTGGTTTTGTAAAAATTGGCCAAATCATCATCTTTACTCATCTTGGCCTTTAATCCCTGCAAACGTTTTATCGCAATATTGTAGCTATCAACAAAATCAAATCTATCTTGCCTCCATAAAAAGCCAGTCTCATACTGTGGACCAATTTTTTGTGTAGTACGCTGAAGAATTTTTCTTCTGCTCTTTCATCATCACTTGAAATCAATAACTTCGTATTCTGTACGCCAATATTTTCGATTATAAAGAAGTCTTCAATTTGTTGATAAATGTCGTCTAAGACCTCAATATCCATTTTGCAAACAGTTGCCTCCGTTGAGTCTTCGTTTGCACCAAGCAAAATATTACCTAAATTAGTCTTGTGTACTGCACAACTTTCGTCCAAATTAACTACCTCAAACGGCCTAACGAGTCTTATGTGGGGCAACCAGATCAACAACTTTGGCATGGCATTCAAATAGTCTCTTTTTGTATTTTATTTAAAATTGAAAATTTTTTCATAAAACTTTCAAAATGTAGCCACTGTGGCGGAAATTTCAAATTCTCTGTAGTCCAATAGATACAATTGTTTTTTTTTTTTTTTGGCAAAATACTAATGAAACTGCCCTAAGATTTTTACAGTGCGTAGATATGACCACTCAATATCAATTTCTTGCAAAAAGTTAAAATTGAAAATTTTGATTTGACTCTCTTAAGAGGAAGCAGTGCGATATGTATAAAACGTTATTCACCAACAGGCATATTCTTAAATTTGATTGCCCTTTGGTAAAATGTTGTACTGTTCTTGCACAGTCAACGGTGGTTATAAAAGACTTAGCTTCGTCGATAATACCTTCTAAATAAACAAGACGTTGTTCGCAAATACCAGGAGGACACACATTTTGTATACTTAGGTGGGTTTTTGTGTGTGTTTTTATTTTGGACCATATAAACTCAATTGGATGCAACATTGGGCTTTAAGGAGCCGATCTAAGAGGAGTCGCTGATGAATTTTCAAAAATTATTTCCATTTGGCTATGACATGGCGCATTATCACACACAACAGCTAAATCTTTTAAGAAGTTTCCTAATTGCTTCCATCGATTGATTAAGCTGTTTATCCAGTCTCTTGCTTCTTGGATTTTGAATGATCCTTGTTTTCTCGTCATAAGAATAACTCCAGAGGATGATATTCCCCCAATTAGATGGATAGGTTGGAAAGATGGTACGTATATTGTAGCTATTGAGCCTTTCCTGGACCAGCCACGAGTTCTTCTGCAGAGCAAATTTAAATTTGTTTCGTCAATCCAAATTATTTGTTTTCCACTTTGAATAAAATTTTTTAAATATTAAAAATATTTCAACAAAAAAAACCTCAATTTTAATTTGTTTTATCTCAACTTCAATTTATATTAACTGAATATTAATTTGTATTTTAATGATTCCAATTTGCATTTTCTAAATATCAATTTGGATTTCTAAATATCAATTTTTTTCAATATCAATTTCGATTTCTTATTGTCAATTTGTATATTCTAAATATCAATTTGGATTTGTTATAACAATTGTATTTTATCAACATCAATTAATTTTTCTGAATATTAATTTGTATTATCTCAATATTAATTTGATTTTCCCAATTTCAACTTAAAAAGGTGTAGAAGTGATATTTTTCAGCCATCGTCGATAAAGGCCACAACGTATGAGCCAAATCATCTTTTGATGCTCAACTCTAATCTTTTTAGGCTAGAGACAAAAGAAGAAATGGATTTAGTACGGAGAAGCCTGCACTCGGTCAGTAAGCTTTGTGTTTTTATTCGTTGGTATATGCACTCTTTGATTCGCTGTTAATAAAATTATTGTTGTTTTGAACCGAAAAAAGTTGAAACCGATTGCTGCGTGTGATTCTTTAAAAGGGAATTGAAAAAAGTTGAGCATCAAAAGATGAAACGTGTGGTAAAAGTTTACCAGTAATCCTAGGGTTAAATATTAACATCCGTTTTTATAAAGATTAATTAATACTTTATAGATCCCATGTAGGGCCCACGCCTTAAATATTCTTAATGTCGGTGGAGGGTTTCAAAGATTCGGCACAGCCGAATTTAGCACTCATACTTGGTTTAATATGAAATTAGTAATGTTCTAAATATTTTAGACCTGTATTTCATGCTTTGAATCCGTTTAAATAAATGAGTTAACCCATTGAGAATTCGCTACAAGGTAGAACAGATGTTGACCGTTCGTACCCATTGGCTTTTCAATAGCGAAGTTCAGTATTAGTCTTACAAAGAGTTTCCTTTAGATGTCATTAAATTGCAACGATATTTTGCATTTGCTCTTTTGCAACCTAATATTGAACTCCGCTAATGTTTCGTTAGAAATGGTTGCTGTTGCGAACCATGAATATACAAACAACCTCTGGTGCTTCTGGATTTTTGTACAATTGCCACCACTTGTAGTAAATTTACCTTGAGTTAACCTACAAGTACAAACCTTTTAATTAATTGTGACAACCCTTAAAATTTATAAGCCTTTTATTTAATTTATTAATTTTAATGTAAAATTACTTATTAAAAATATACAAAATGATTTTGATGTTTAAAAAATTAGATAATATTTATTTCTTTATTTTTCATACAAATTTATAAATCATCTTTAATTTTATAATTCTTTTCTAAAATCTTTGGAAAAGCTTTCCTGATGAGCTGGCCTAAGTAACCAGTGAAATGCGCATAGAAGCTTGCTTTCCCTCCACAATAAATTTTAGTGTATTTATCAGAAATCTTTTATTAATAATATCTTTAATTTATTTTCATAATAATATATTTTTTATTTCAAGGATATACATATAAAAAAAAGTAAAAAAATAATCGTGGTTTTTATTTTTACTCTTAATATTTAGACACTAAAAAGCTCAAATTATCCGCTTAACCTATGAAGTTGTTTAGTTTTTCCCTTATAGGTTTGCTTAAATTTATAATAATGATAAGCCAAACAATTTTAAAAATTTTCATTTTATTTTTGTGTTTCTCAGTTGCAAAATGTTAAAGTGAACTATAAATATTTGCCATTGAGTTTGTTATTTATAGAAAAATTCCGCTTTTAGATTTTAGAACTGAACTAAATGCGTATGAGTTGAATTTAAAATTTTGTTTGTCGTGCCTACTTCCGAATTTTTATTCTTGATAGAAAAACACTGAAATTTACTGTTGAAGGGTTAAGCTATTCCTATGCGCTTTTCACTAGGCCAGATCATCAGAAAACTTCATCCAAAGATTTTAGAAAAACTCCAGATTTTATACAAATGAAACTGTAAAGCGAATAAGAATTATAAGCAACAGATTTACTTGCAACAACATCAAAGCTTAAGCAAAAACAACAACAGTAAACTGTGTGTTTATCATTTCTTACATTCCCCACTACAATTGGTTGGAATTCTTCCAACATTAATTGTAGTTGTAAGTAGGTTAAGAAAAAAAAAGAATGAAAACAAAAACAACTGGTTTAATTGTTTTCCAAAAATGAAGCATGTTGGCAGTTTAGTTTTTCTGTCGTGCATTTGCCAGTTTATTATCAAAGAAATTTTGTGCGAATAAAAAAATTTTCAATTTAAAATATTTTGTTTGTCGTGCTTAATTGCCAATTTTTATTCTTCAACAAAAAAACACTGAAATTTATTGTTGAAGGCATAAGCTATTCCTATGCGCATTTCACTAATCAATTACGTATTAATTTTATCATGTTTGCAAAATGAATAGAATTTGATTCAAAATAAATTTTCCATTTTAAATTTAGTATTAAAAGCATATTAAGAAGAATTTTTAAACCAACTTTTTTATTACCAAAAATTAGACAAAATAGCATAGTATTTGTA
The DNA here is from genome assembly GCA_949318255.1 of Pollenia labialis. Classification (NCBI taxonomy): domain Eukaryota; kingdom Metazoa; phylum Arthropoda; class Insecta; order Diptera; family Polleniidae; genus Pollenia; species Pollenia labialis. The sequence goes on along the minus strand of OX439139.1, from coordinate 185,817,369 downwards.
TTTTTTCTAAGATGTGAAACATAAAAATTTGGAGTTAATACACTATTGTTGAACAAATGCGACATGTAAGCGTGATTTTCCATGTGAAAATAAGTCGAAATATTGTCAAATACCTTATAAGATTTTTATCGAAACATTATGAAAATTTCAATAAGAAATTAAGGAAAAAATTGGTATTTAAATTGGATATTTTTAAGATGCAATCAAAATATCGTTACTCTAATAATATTTTGGTATCGCCATTTGTAAAATAATTTTGTATCAGTTGTGTCGTGTTTTAAATAAACGTATCGAATTATTTGTTAGTGAGTGGCTAAATAATAAAAAAATAACCATTAAAATAAACAGGAAATTAAAAAAAATAAAGAAAATTATAAAAAAAGAAATAACAAAATAACCATTAAAATAAACAAGAAATTAAAAAAAAAATAAAGAAAAACCATTAAAAAAGGGTTGTAGTGTCACAAATTAAAATATCTTTGCTAAAAAATTTTAATAATCTTAAAGTGGTGGAAAAATATGTGAAATATTGGTGCAAAATATTAACCATTACTGGTAAGTTTTGTGTTATTTTAAGAGAAAAATAATGAAAACTCCATAAAATAATTTATAAATAATTGCGACCTACGACAAAAAGATTACAGTAACTATATTATGTTTTTTATTTTATCATAAGTATTTTTTCCCAATAAAAATATTATGTTTAAAGTTGTATCATATTATGATGTAAAAAATTTATGTATAACAGTTCATATCACTTTGCATCATAATATGATTACTTCTAAACTTATTATGATTGCCATGACAATAATATGATTACTTCTAAACTTATTATGATTGTCATGACAATAATATGATTACTTCTAAACTTATTATGATTGCCATGACAATAATATGATTACTAATAAACTTATTATGATTGCCATGACAGTAATATGATTACTTCTTAACTTATTATGGTTACCATCACAACAATATGATTACTTCTTATCTTATTATGATTAACAGGATAACAATATGGTTAAGGGAAAAATATTATGATGTAATATTACGAACATATTTGGTCATAATATGATTTAATAACAATCGTAATATGGTGACTACAATCATGAATCTTATCATAATATGTTGCTCTTAGAATATGTTTACCACAACCATGTTTTTTCTTTGCGTGTAGGTTTTAACAAAAAAGGTGCAACATTTTTCATCTCAGGGGTTGATATATACACAGGACTTTGCACTTATAATTTTGTGTTTCTAAGTTCAATATTATAGAAAATTCAAAAATTACCACTCGTAGAACACAAAAGCAAATGAAAGAAAGTAAAATTCCCGTATTATCCTTTTTGATAATTTTTTCACCCCATTTATGTATCACAGTAACTTTACAATTTTATATTATATAGACAGATAGAGAAAATGCTATGAAAAAGTAACAAAATTAGGAACGATTTTCACACCTTTAACGTTTGAATTTCAAAAAAGGTCCAAATCTGTTTTGCATTTGTTAGATAAGCTACGAATGTGATACAATTTTTATTTGTTCTCTAACACCCCCAAAAAGGCCGTACTTAAAAAAAGTACCAGACTTTATTTTTTCATGAACAATAAAAGGTATTCAATTTTTTGTATCTCTTTTAGTCTCCTAAACTATGAAGTTAGCGAATTTTACTAATGAACAACAATAAGTGTTAATGTTTTTTAACTCTATGAGGTTAGCAGGATTAATTTGGCGAGAGGCCAGCCTTCAGTCCAAATGTCAACCTTTTACCAAAGTACCAAATATGCATTTGTATTTTTTAGATAAGTAACAAATATGCGTGTTGGTTTAAAGGCTAGATGGTGGACAAAAAAGTTCCAAAATACAGGTTTTACCCGTTTACAACATAAAAAGGCCGAATTTCGTAAAAGTAACAGGCGCCTATTCGCTTTTTTTTATTTAGTGCTCAAAAATAAATATTATATTAAAAAAAAAAAATACCAGGTTATCAAAAAAAGTACCATTTACAGAACGAAAAAATACGTAAAATCCCTCTTACAGATTCTCATTAAGTAAAAAAGTTGCATGTTTAATTTTATGTTTCTTGATCCAATAAATAAGGAAATTGAAAAGGTACCAGTTAAAGAACAAAATAATACCAAAAACCCTCTAAAAGTTTTTCATTCACTCAGGAACTTGCATGTTTGATTTTATCTTTCTAGGTCCTATACCAACGGAAATTCAAAAAGTATCAGCCTATGAATAAAAAAGTACCAACAAGTTCACTCTTATATATTCTCATCCACCCAGCACATTGCATATTGAATTTTATGTTTCTAGGTCATATACGAAAATTCAAAAGGTACCAGTTAAAGAACAAAATAGGACCAACAAGTTCCGCAAAAGATTCTTATCCACTCAGAACATTGCATGTTGAATCTTATGTTTTAAGGTCTAATATTAACGATAACTAAAAAAATACCAGTTGTAGAACCAAACAGCTAATGAAAAATATAAAATTTCCCGTATATCCTTTTTTTTGTACTATTTGTTCCCCCCATTAAAGTATTAAAATTTCAGTATTGTAGTGGAACCCCATAATTTAGCATGAATATGTCAATGAATGGAGAAAAATGTTTTGTAAAAAAAGTACCAAAAACAGTTACGAATTAACCCCTTAAATGTTCGAATTTCGAAAGAGTACCAAATTCATATTCGTATTTTTTGATAAGTTTGGAATGTGGTAAAAACTTTGTTTCTATGTTTATTAACCCGCTACTTTAGTAGAACCAAACAGCTAATGAAAAATATCAAATTTCCCGTATATCCTTTTTTGTACTATTTACCCGTCCCCCCCCCCCTCCCAATTCAAGTATCAAAAATTTCAGTATTGTAGTGGAAGCCCATTATTTAGTATGAATATTCCAATGAATGGAGAAAAATGTTTTGTAAAAAAAGTACAAAAAACAACTAGGATTTTCACCCCTTAAATGTTCGAATTTCGAAAAAGTACCAAATTCGTATACGTATTTTTTTGATAAGTTTCGAATGTGGTATTAACTTTGTTTCTATGTTTATTGGTTCAAAAGATAGATGGGGTGCCAAAAAAAGTACTGAAATTCAGATTATACCCGTTTACTCCCTAATAGGGCTGAATTTCAAAAAAGTACCAGACACCTGTCCGCTTATTTTTCTAAAGAACAACGATAAGAAATACATTTATTTTTTCACCGTTTTTACCTTTTTTTCTCCCTTAACATTCGAATTTCGAAAAATCCCGTCTTAGTGGATCGATTTGGGGAGTGACCAATCGCTAGTCCAAATTTCAAGTTTTAAGCTTCAGGCGTTTAGGCTGTGCGATGATGAATCATTCAGTCAGTCAGTGAGTCAGTCAGTAACGTATCAATTTTATATATATAGATATTGTATTTATAATTACTAATTTTACTTATTAAAATTAATAAATTAAGAAAAAAAATAAACAAGTAAGATCGCAATATTCGGCTAATGCTGATTTTATATATCCTTCACAATGGTTTGATATGAACATAAATACGCTGACCGTACATTCCGTATTACACTGATCAGTCAGTACTGTAACTTAGATATTTGTTCCGGGTGAATTATTTTAAAGTAAAAAACTAAAATAGTTTTGGATTTTATTTAATGTTCTCTATTTTAAATGGAATATCATTTCCAATGTATTTAAGTTTTTCTGAAAATTTGTAAAATGATTCTTTCTAGCTCGAACTCTCGCTTATTTGCAATTTGATTAATATCAGCAATACAAAGACCCTATTCCCGTGTTGCCATTTCGTGGACAATAACCAGCATTGTGGGTAATTTCGCTAAGGTGCAGATCAGGTGTATTTTGGAAGTCTCATGTTTTTAGAGCAGATGCAATTTTTTTTGACGTAAATTAAATCTATATGTATTGGTATTTCGTAATATAAATCATTGTCAAGCTATAGCGAAAGGGAAATTATATTAAAAACAAATTGTAGAGAATTTAATATTGGAGGAGTTACGCAAATAAAATCACCATTTAAATTTAGTGATGAAATTGGCAATTACGGATACCCATAAGTCGTATGTCTTATTCAGCGCAGACGTTTTATTTCGCTCTTCGTGTCTTCTTTATCAAGAGCATCTTAAGCGCCCCATCCATTATACAATTCAATTGTATATTCTATTCGTCATATTATTTTCATGTTGGCCTATATTATGCAATAAGTGACACATTGGTTTTAATTAAAATATGGCTCAACTTTCAAAGGTAAACAAAGGGTTGTCAGACTTGGGGATTTATCTCCATAGGTGGGGATTTCATGTAAGCAAAAAGAAAAAGAAAGTCAATCGGGGATTGGTGATTTTTTTGGGGATTAATAAAAAGAATTCGGGGATTTTATGTGGATTATACACTTTTTTAACATATTCTCTTCTTCTTTTATTATTGACGCTTATTTTTCTTTGTTTCGTATGTAAAATATGAAAAAAGTAGCAGAGCTTTCATCTTACTCTTATACAGTGTAAAGGGTCCTAATTAAGATTAAAAGGTACTTAATAAACTAATGCTATTTTTCTTGAGGGAGTTAAAAAGAGAAGAAAATAGAATCTAAAACCTTTGACAACACATATAATTTTTGAGTTTTTAAAGACAATTTGCAAGCTTATATGTATGTCTTCACCAAAAATATAATATAATAAAGTTTGGGAAAAATAATGTTATTGGTTAGTAGTTATGATGCATCGAAGTATGAAATAAATGACGAATATATTTATTTTTATTGTTGATTATAAGGATGCCTTAAACCGATTGCACAAGCTCCAAATTCTTATAAATTGGCTCATTCGGCTTCAATAACAGCATATTGTTCTGCTTGTAATTCCTCACTGGGAAAGCGTGAAAATTATTAAAAAAACATGCCGAAAACAGTCGCTACAAACAAAATAAAATAATTTTTTTGACTAAAAAAATTTATATCAGGGGATTTTGGGGATTTCTTATTAATTTTTTTTACCATTTTTTTAAAAAAAAATTTTAAATTTGGTAAAAAAAAAATATTAACTTTTTTTTTTTAATTTGGCGATTTCTGGGGATATTTTTTTAATTTTTTGGGGACAAGGAAAAAAAGCACCTGGCAGCCCTTGGTAAACATCACCTATAGAAAAAACATAAGCAGAATTTTACAATGTTGCCAACACATTTTACTTTCTGTTCGTTGCGCAATAAAAATCAAAAGAATTAAAGGCGATTAAATTGTACAATACGAACAATTTAACAATTGTATTGGAAGTTTTTGAGCCGCTTTATGTCGTTTTTTAGAAGCGTCTGCAGTCTGCCTTTCGCTCAGTATGCCCAGCCCACCAACTTAATCGTTTTAGTTTTAAATTGTTTTTTTTTTTTATTAATTAATTGTAAATTTAAATAGTTTAACTAATACTTCTCTCTTTTAAATGAAATTTTTGTTTCGCAATTTTATTTAAATGGGGTAATTTTGCTTTATCTTAAGTGTAATTTTGTTGAAGACAACGCTGTCCTATTCATAAACAGTGTTTTCGGCTTAGTAAAGTTATTTATAAAACGAATTTTCTATCAAAATTTGTAATATGAACCTTTCAAACACCTTTAATATATTTAATGAACAATGGAGTTAATGTTTAATTAAATTTAGTTTTGATTAAATGAATTTGTAATTTTTTATTAAGAATATTTATATGAGATTTTTTTGTCAACGATGCTTATAAAGGTGGTCCAACCAAAACGCACGATATTTAACGCTGCCATAATATTAAGGGAGTAATTTTGTAAAACACTTTAACTGACTTGAAAAATATTTTCATAGCAAGTTTTAAAAATAAATAATATATAAACACATTTTCAACGCAACGCCCTTATGCTTTCCAAGTATTCTCTAACCATTGTCTATACAATCACTAAACAATCAGCAATGTCGCCTTTGGAAGATTTCTAAACAACAACTTATCTCACTAGAAATCAGAAGACGCTTGGAATTATCCACGCCTTACGTATACCACGCGAGGATGTTACTAGACTGTCTCCTGACTGGAAGCACGAAGGAAGTCAACGAAAAGCTCACATAAAGGGCGACGCCAACTTGAAATCAAAATCGATTCCTTAGATAAAACTTGGACCGAACTTAAGATCACAACATGAAATAAATTAAAATGAAATGCACTTGTTGAGGCCCTATGCTCGCTGTAGGAACTTCATTAAACTTATTAATATCATGCAATTCGCTTATGCCAATAATAAAAGTCACCAACATTTCCGTACTATTTGAAAGCAGTCTGTTTTTTTTACATATCAGCAATAAAACATGTGATAGCGAATTTTAATAACGCACGAACGAACATCTGTAAATTTTTCGATATTAAAATTTTATTATTATTTTAGCCAAGTTTTTAAGGCAATAATATTTCTTTCAAAATCTTTTAATCAAATTATTACTGGCACGAGCACAGCATTAAGGGGAAAAATGCTAAAAATCACTAAAACTTTTCTTTCACAAACAACAATTAATTTGTCTAGGCTGTGATTCCTTTTTTATCTTATTTTTATTTTTCTAAGCCAAGTAATTTGTTAAGAATTTCATTTTGTTTTCGTTTTCTAGCTGTCGTCTTGTTAAACAATTATTTAATCAAGATCAAATTTCAGACTGCAGGTTGTTACAAAATTAATTTATGGTGATGTTTTGTCTACCAAAAGGAAAAACATCTAAATTTGTTTAAGTCAAAATTGATGTGGAATATTAATTATTTCGCCATTACACTTGACGTGGCAAAAAGAAGAAATCAGATAGTTTATGCAGCACGTTTAGATAATACCAAAAATTAGTGGGATTATTTGTTATGAGAAATTGGTATAGGAAAACTCGGATAAATAGCTGTTATACCCTGTTTTCGGATAATAATTAAAAAAATGTTTCGCTTAACAATAATCCTTAAAGACATACATATGTATATTAGAGGGACTCACCAAAAAAAGTGCTCGATGCACCCTCCTAAAAATGAACCTTGGACTTTTTTAAGATACTATGTTGGTAAGGAAACAGAATCTGAAATTAAAAGAACATGCAAAAATAACCCCTTTTTAAAATGGTCCAGCTCACAAGAGGTCAAAGCTGAAGCCGAAATATTTAAAATGGTATCTTAAAAAAGTCCAAGGTTAATTTTTAGAAGGGTACATCGAGCACGAATTTTGCTTCCATACAACTTGAGTCGCTGTTATGTATATACGTACTAATGTTAAACAAATGTTTATAGTGTTCTATTAAAATGTTTGTTGTGTTCTATTCGCAAATAGATAACAATTGTTAAACTTCTTAAACAATTTTGTTACAATTATGGCCCACCCAGAAAATTCAGCTTGAAAAATTTTTTTTTGTATCCGTATTATGAAATTTTTTTAAAATTCTGTTTGAAATTTGTATTTACATCCGAATTATGAAATTCTAGTTTTGTAATTTTTATACCCACACCACAATAGTGGAGGGGGTATTATGCTTTTGTGCTCTGTAGTGCGATTCACTATGCTTTTTAAACCACAATTGTTTCGTTTAAAAATGTTAACCACTAAATTAACCATTTTGCTATTCACTAACACTTTTAACAACATCTGCTGGTGTTAAAAGCCAGCTGTTTCAGTCAGCTGTTATTTTAAACAAACCAAACACCAACATTTTTGGTGTGGTTAAATCCGCTTAGAAAAGTGTTTATTAAATGATATGGCTTTAAGGTATTTAGCCTACAATTTATCAACTTCTTATCACACACCAATTTTCCGTAGAGCTTCTTATTTATTTATCCTATTCTTATCAAATAAAATTAAAAAATTAAAAAAATTAATTTAATTAAAATTAACTTGATAAAATAAAATAATTAATATAATATTAAAAAATAGTAATTATTTAAGCACTTTGCACAATATCATTTAAAATCTCTAAATTAAAAAGTTTTTGTTTTGTTTTTTTTTTATTCTTCTTTGTTATTTTATCCTATTTTGATGTTTCTCTTGGCAGAGTTGCCACGATCTATCAATTTGAATAGAGAGAAATATAAAACCGTTTACCGTGGTTATAAATAAGTTAGTGAACCACATAGTGGTTAGTGCAAACACCAAAATGTGTGGTTAAAGTTAACACTTTTTAAAGTGTTAAATGTTAGTGAATTGCACTACTGATGTGTGTAACACCTTAAGTTACCGATCTACTCAGGCTGGCTGACAAAGTACAGGTCGCAATTTGATAAGATAATTTGATAAGATTTGGGACACAGATTCTTATTGGCACAAGGAGCAAGCCTATTGAAAATGGGCCGAATCGTAGTATTACGAAAGAAGTTAGGGGGAAATTTCTTGCTCTCAGAAACTATCAAACCGATTTGAATGAAATTTAAAATAAAGATAAAACCATATCTATATGGACACAAAAGGTATGCATTTAAAAAAAAAGAAAAGACCACAAGGGGAGATAGGATCAATTTCTGCCTCTCAAACCGATTTTAATGATCCATATCTATATGGACACATAAGCTCTACAGTTTTTCAAAAATAGGACCACAAGGGGAGGTAGGGGGCAATTTGTGCCCCTCACAAACTTTCAAACTAATTTTAATGAAGTTTATAAACATACATAGATAAATCCATATTTATATGGACACATTAGCATGATGTGTTTCTAAATACTGTGGTGTAGGGTATCATATGGTCGGGCTTGACTTTTTTAATTGTTTTTATTATTTTTTTGTATGCCGTCTTTCCTCAACTCCTCCAAAAAAGCATGTGCGTTTTTGTAGAAAATGGAATTTTTTAATGGTGTTTTCTTTTCTAAAAAATAATAATGCATTGTAATTGTATCAGGTTGCACGCACCCTTGCAAAGTGATGCATTTATCTAAATTACCATGGAACAAAATAATAGCTACGTTTCCACATGTAAGTAATTACTTGTAAGAAGTGTATACGTATTATCATCGAAATATCGAGGAAACAACCGATTGGCTGAAAGTATAAAAATTGTGTGAATGTTAGTGAAAAAGTGTGAGTGTATTGAGTTTTTTTAACGTGCACTTGCATCTGGCAACGGGAGGGGGGTTAGTATATTTAGAAAGGAAATCGACTTCTCACATTTTTGCATATATTTTTAGAATAGAACAAAAATCCGCGCGAATGATAGCAGACATGAAACATTATTGTCGGAAAAGAAAACACCATAAGTATCCAGCATTTAAAAAACTGCAGTCAAAGTAGAAAACTTCCATATCTTCCACTTTTCATATGTCATTGGCAAAACCGAAACTGTTGATTTAACTTCGAATTCATTAAATGTAAACAGTCGTTGTCAATCCAACTCAAAGAGCGAAAAGTTATACACAAATTTTCTATTTTTTTTGTTAGACAGTTTTTGGTTTCGCCTGCAGTTTTTTAAAGCCTGTAAGTATCTATGCTTTGTGCGGCAGCCAACTCGAATTAGTTAAAAAGATTTCTTATCTTGGTATTTTACTAGATTCAAAATTAGGTTTTATAAATCGCATTACGATAATGATAAGCACACCTCGTGGATTACTTGCTTTAATAAAGCGTTGGGCTAAGGAATTTATTGATTCTAAAACTACAGTTAATCACATTATTTGTAAGACCAATAATCGAATATGGTTCTATCATCTTTAAAATAGAACTAGATATTTGGTCCAGGTACTGCTCGGAATTTTCTTAATAAATAATGGCAAATTTTGTTAATAACTTGACCCCAGCGCTATCCATGGGGTAAACATTTTATCAGGAAACTTAATTTTGTTTAGTAAATATATTTTGTGAATTTCAGCCAAATCGTACCATACATAATAGAATAAAATAATTTATTGGCCAAATTTGGTGTCGATCGGTCCAGTCGTTCTTAAGTTTTAGAAGCATTGTGTGTTATTAATTTTGCTTTATAGTTACGTTTGTTCTGAATTCTTGGTGAACGGTGTTAATCTTTAGTTACCGACCCTATTTTTTTTAAGTAGATAATTGCCGACGATGGGTAATGGTGATATAGGGTAGCCAGATTTTAAATTCGGAAAAACAGTACATTGAACACAAAAAAACAGTACAATCAAGAAAAAAACAGTACATTTTTTTTTTGGCGAAAACAAAACTATTTATTTAAATTATTATATATTTAAAACTTTTGATTGAATATGCAACAATTATGTAACGAAAAACACTTGAAATGTGTAACGTCATAGGAATGATTTCCGTTTTATAGCATTTCATACGTATACGAAATTACTCCATTTGCGTTAAAAAAAAACACTACAACGAAGCATTTGGCCAAAATATTTTTATTTTTTAATTTGAAGACAGGAAAATCATAACATTCCTGTAAGCCATATAAGAAAGGAGAAAAGCCTAACTTAACTTAAAACAAATAAATCGTTGATTGTGTAAGTAGGACTTTCTTTAAGCATATTGGTATTTAAAGCAATTTTCATCACGCACATAGTTGCACAAATCATATAGAATTTGAGAAAATGGTTGTGTCCTAAGTTAATTTTCCAATTTCAAACACCTGAAAGGAGTTAGGTATTTTTATAAATTTTCAGCCCGGAGAATTTGTTAACTTTGTACGTTTTCAATTTCACCGGATTTCGATTTCCAGAACTTGCCCGAATATTAAAAAAAATTCTAGGAATTAAAAATAATTGTGTTAGAATAAGTATTTATTTAGTATTTAAAAAACATAATATTTTTAACAAAATTTTGATTTTGTTTTTGTCTTTCTCAGGTGTTTAAAGGAAAATACTATTGAAAGAGGTAGCCATAAAATCATATGTCTTAAAAATTATAAGTCACCCATTATAATTAAGATTTCTACTGCGTATTTATGAGAAAACATTGACTACAGCTGATTATTTTAGAACTTTTTTGTTTGGAACACAACATTTTTTTAAGCAATGTACTGTTAAATATTAGTATATTTTTAAAATATGACTTTAACAGGGTTTTTCATAATATCTTGGTTTTTTGTAGACTGAACAAAAAAAAACAGTACAAAAACAGTACAAACTGTAAAAAACAGTACATTTGCGTTCTGTTTTAGACATTATGCATAAAACAGTACAATTGCAAAAAATCAGTACATGTACTGTTAAAAACAGTACGTATGGCAACCCTATGGTGATACCACTTTTAGCGACGTACTTTTAAGAGAATCTGTGTCAAAAATTAGTTTGAATTGTACTTAATCTGAAAAATTACTTAGAGAAAGTTGGAATTAAATAAAAAAAAACACTTGAACCTTAAAAAACTTTTTAGTGCAAAATTTATAAAATTGCACTTTTTTGGAACAAAATTTTAGGTGTGGAATTCATAAAAAAGAGAAATTCATAAAAACGAAATGAAACAAAATCAAAAACTTTTCCTAAACATATAACAAAAAATACTCCAATTTATAAGCCGTAAAAAATATTTTAAAGAAATAGTCTGCTAAGGCACAAATCTGGCACACTTTTTGGGTGCATTGAAGACATATGCATATTTTGATGGGGGATGTTTTTTAGTTTGGAAGCACTGATCTTACACAGCTTACTTTATTGGTTTATTACCACTTTGTTATGGTCTTCTCACTCTTTGGATATCAAGTTGTTACCAAGAATCCGTTCAGTCTCTTTGTATGTTGTTCGTAAACTGATAACGTAAATAGCGACCTCACGTCACGGTGACACCAGATAACTGATTGCGAGAAAACTGGTGAATTTGCTAAAAATTCACTATAGACTATCGAAAGATAAAGCAAAAACAAGTAAGAAAGTACAGTCGGTCAAGCCCGACTATATGATAGCCTGCACCACAATATTTTAAAACACTTTAACGAGAGTGCACCCTATTCGGGGTCCATATTAATATGGATCTACCTTTGTATCAAATTTCATTCAAATCGGTTTGATAGTTTCTGAGAGGCATAAATTGCCCATATCTCCCCTCGTGGTCCTACGATTCGGCCCATTTTTAATAGGCCTTGTCCTTGTGCCAATAAGAAGCAAATTTTTAGATCGACTCAGAAAGTGGGTCCATAACCCATTGTTTAAGGCGTTACACGCAGCAGCACAAATGCATAACACCCTCTCCACTGTTGCGGTGTGGGTATAACAAGCAGCTACTGAAAAAGACAGCTATAAATAGCTATTGGTTGTTAAAATAATATTGTTTTAATTCGCGCGGTGTCACGGTGACACCGCCTCAGAAATTAAAGGCTAATGTCAACGTTATTCAATGATTAAATCCCAATTTTATACCATTAACTCTTCAGGCCTTTTTTACAAGCTTGGTAAATGCAGATCCTTTTCGGAGAATACTTCAAGATTTTAATTAAATGTATAAATTTAACGAAAATGGTAAAAGTTCGAAAGCCTAGTAATGCGAGCAATACAAAATTTTTCGAAACAGGATGTTGAGATTCTTCGTATACGAATTAAGGGATTCCTAGAAGAACGCATAAACTCAAAGGAGTTAAATAATTCAGGTGGTTTAATATTGATAATTTTATAAAATAAAATCATGTTCCGATATTTAATACACACTTCACTTCATCTAGTAAGGATAAGGAAAAAAAATTTAAATATGACCAGTTATCTGCCTCCTTCCTTTGTAAACCTGTGTTAACACAATTCAATTTCGTAGTTTCAAACGTATAAATTATGTCACATTAGACGAGGAACTTCTAAATAATAACTGGGAGTGAATTTGCTACATGCATTTAGTAGATTATCATATTGGCTTTGGGAAGGAAAATATATTATCTCTGTATAACGCAACAGTACCTATTCAATCGAACAAAATTAATAACCGCAATAGACCGTGGTTTAATGAGGAAATAAAACGTCAAATAACAGCTCGAAACTATGCATTCTTTAGGTGGAAGCGCTTTAAAACATCTGATCTGCATAACACATATCGTGGAGCTAGAAAATCAGTAACAAGAGCAATACGAATTGCAAAATCCAAATATTGTGCTAAGAAATTCACAAATTCAGTTTCTACAAAGACTTCTTGGAGTGCACTTAAGGAAATTGGCACTTAGGGGGATAGCTGCTCTAACATTAACAGGCGGTAACTCATCCACAATGTTGTCAGATATATTTGGACTAAATACGTTTTTCAAATGATTTACAAATAGGTTTTCTTCCATTTAGGTTTCTTAATGGTGGTTTCGAGATAACTGGCCTTTTGAGATTTCTAGCTGCACGCCATAATGAGTAGTCTGATTGTGGAGTTGCATTCATGTCCTTAAGATATTTTTCCGCGGAAACCGCAGTCATTTTCTTAACCTTTTTGTACACTCTTTTAATAATTTCTTAGTTGAGGAGACCTGTGCAATTGCCACTCTCTTCGCACTCTCCTTTTTTCATTCAAGAGGCGCTCGACATCTGTAGAATATATTTTACTATTATTGGTTTTTTTGAGGGTTTTGCTGGAATGTTGAACAGCTAGCTTAAGATAACTGTCAAAATTGACAATAGAGAGATCCACATTTTCCGGTATGCTAAGCGGAATATTTTCTGTGCAATGGGTACTAAGATATTTTTTATATTTTAACCAATTTATTTTTATAGCTTACGCCGCTATGTAACCAGAGGGAGATACAATTCTATTGGTGGTTGTTATGGTAACAATTAAAGGTGTGTGATGAGAGGATAATTCTTATAAAGCTTCAACGCCAAAATCGATGATATCTGGAATTTTTTGCGGATCAGCAGGCCAATATGTTGGTTGTCCGCTCGCGACAACATTTAAATTCATTTTAGAGATTGTATTAAACAAAACACGACACTTTGGTGTTTTTAGTCGTGACCCCCAGAAGGTATGTTTAGCGTTACAATCACTAAAAGCCAGGAAACAGGGCCCCAATGACTTATAATATTTATAATATTGGCTTTCTGATATTGCAAATCTATGTGGTGAGTATAAGGATGAGATTAATATGTTTCGATTCAGCTCTTCAACACAAATTTTTGTTGCTTGAAGATAATCTTCACAATGATCACCCATGAGGTAGTGTTTGATTCGGATTTTTATCAAAATGGCAGAACCTCCACAAGCTCTATCTTGAGGGTCCTTGGTATCATATAGTGTATAACCATTGATATTAAACGAGTTTCTTGAGGTCAAATGAGTTTAGAAACCATCATGACATCAATTTGTTTATTTTTAAGAAAGTATTCTAATTCGTTTTTATGTTGGCGGATGACGTTTGCGTTCCTAAAACGATTTTTTAAACAGTTCATGGCTTGTTTAGTACAGCTTGCATCATATTGCCCATTGTGTTTGTAAAATTATTTACTGCTTGCACTAATGTTTCCATGGTTTTTTTAGACGACTTAAATTAGGAGTTTCATCATTACTTGGCGAAGCACCTTGCATTGGCACATGATTTGATTTTAGGACGTTAGGGAAAGAGGTTCTGTTTTTACTAGGTTGCGGAGCCTAAATGTGATTAGTGTTTACTTGATTTGTTGCCTGCATTTGAGGGGGACTATTTTTCGGTCCAACCGACTGCTTGACGATCGTATATACAGGGCATCCTCTAAAGTTGGCAGTGTGATTACCGCCACAGTTGCTACATTTTTTTTTTACATTACGGTCATTTTTATACTTATCGCACTGGACTGTGCCATGTTATTCTCCACATACGACGCAAACAGGGGGTAAATAGCAGTATGCCTTAGTATGGCCAAATTCTTGGCAGCTTAAACATTGAACGGGCCCATTTCACTTGTGCGGATACTCTGTTGTGATTTTTCTGTATTGAATATATTTCAGAATATTAATAGGATGCGTTTCGTTTTTTTTATTAAGGTTAACGTCGCCGGGCTCTAACTCCACTCGAAATAGTGGTTGGGGATTTTTTTCCCTATTTTTAATATTTACCACATTTTTTATTTTAAAACCTTTCTCTTCTAAAAATGTTTTTATCTTCCCTGGGTCCACGCATGAGTCAACGTATAAAAGCTTTTTTTAAGTGCTTCGAATGTGTTAATTATTTTACGAAAATCATTCTCATGATTAACCTGTAGTTTAGTTTCGTTTATACTACCGCGCTTGATTGCAGCTACATAAAACGAATTTTCACCTTTTGCCGTGATCACGGTCTTAATTAACTCACTTGAGTTTTGCTCCCTAAGATATATCGGGGGTGGCTTAGACGATTTTATGTCATTTGGTGCTTCAGAGGATTCATCCTACAGAATTGCAAAACGATTTTGAGAGTTTATTTTATCAAAAGATGGTAGTTTTGAGACCGAAGCAACTACTGCAGAGGTAGGGCTGCGACGCCGCTTAAGCACTTTTTACTTGAGATGTTGCATCTTAGTTTGAGGTCATGGTACCATTTGTAACTAAGATTGTTTTTGCCGCTGTGGCAACACTTGCAAGTGAGATATTAATATTTTTTAACGTATCACCATCAACCGTGTTTGTAAAAACTGAGGGCGAAAGGAACATGAACGAACAATTGGTTTAGCCGTTAGGTAGTAACTATTGGCTTCTTTTGTTTTATTTATTGCAGCATTGCCTTCGTTTGCATGCACTGTCACATAAACATTTCTTTCATTTAGTTTTATTGTTGTTTCATTGTTTTTACGCATGCAATAAATTGTTTTGGGTTTACACCGTTTTACTGTGCTTTTAATTTTTTTTATTATTTATTGTATATACAATAACAATACAAATTTATGTACAATTTACATTGTACATTCATACATACAATATATTTTTTTTTATTTTATTTTTCGTTTTTGATAATTTTTCACTTTCACATTCGCTAAATTTTCATATTAAAAAAAAAACAATTGTAATAATTAAAATTTTATGCGGGCCCCGCGGGGTTAAGAATACACGTCTGTTTCACAATTAGGGTGGTTGGTCGATTAATTTTTGTGCGATTAATCGAACAATTTTGGACGATTAATTGTTCGAATAATTTTAAATTGCTTATTTCGATAATTTCGAAGAATTTATACCGATTAATCGAATAAAAAATATATATATTATTTCTGTTAAATAGTTATATAATTTTTTTTAAGTTTTGAGTCGAATAAACAAACCAAATGTGTGTGTTCATTAAATTAAATTTAGCTTTTATTTTTGTTACACTTGTTCAACACACAAAATAAAAAACGACAAAGGTATGTTAACTGAGTCGTTTTTAAAATTTGCTCGATTTTATAACCACGTTACGATTTTATAGCCTAAGAATCATAAAAAACATCGTCTATTTTAAAAAAAAAATTGAATTTAAAATTTCCTTCGATTTTGATTTTCAGAACGTGGTCGAATATAATAAAATACTGGAACAAAAAATTGGCAGCTACTTTTTTAAAAACACACATTAAAAGTACGGCGATTTCATAGGGTGTCATTGCAGTAGTTAAATGTTATAAAATCAAGATGAAAATAGGTTGCGAAGTACGTCCAGTACGGGTCTTAGCTAATTTTTCGCGCTATATGCACAAAACGAAATTTTGGGCTGTTGCGATAACTGAGTTGTTACACAAACCAAGTCACAAATTTCTAGTCATATTTTTCTTTTTAAAAGCTTATTTACAACAACAAGAATTTTATTAAAAAAAAACTAAGGTTAGCTCTTAATAATCGTATTTATTTGATTAAAATAATAAATAAAAACAGTTAAAAAAAATATACCTACATCTAATAAAAAATTAATAAAATAAATTTTTGTTGGACAATAACCACAATTCTAATTATTGTAAAAGCTAAGGCACGAGCGCTATGTGTACACTTGTCCTTCAAGTCGTGTTGAAAAAGGTCAACAAGAAAAGGAAAGACAAAATGAAAAACAAAAAATGTACTTTGGACTTCAAGAAGAATTCTTGACATAAGTACGGAAAAAACAGAAGTAAGGAAAAACATGTTAAATCAATTAAAATGGATAATCATTCAAAAAAAAAAGCAAATTTCGATCTACCAAAGGTTAACATACAATTTGGTTTAAGGATTGATGTTTGACTATTGACGTCAGCAGTCGTCGATGGGTGCGAGTGTAAGACGGCAAATCCATCTGAGGATATCGAGTGGTTGCGATCGAAACATGTCATGGTAACCAGCCGCCTGGGTTCGAATCTTAGGTCAGTCAAGAATGAATGATTATCAATAACAATTTTAATTAATTTTCAAATTAAAAATTACTTTCTTCATAAAAATAATTTAAAGAAAATTAAATTTGATGAACTTTAGCCTAATTAAAGTATCAAAATTTGGATTAACAACCATAAATAGTTCAACAAAATTATTTTTTTATTTAAGATATAAAATAACCAAGTTATGAATAAATTATGATCGTTTTACTATTAAGAGCACCCTTTGCAAATTTCTTGCAAAAAACATTATTTTTCTACACTAAATTTTTATATTTAACAGTCGCACTTTATTCACATAAAACTAAATGGCCGTTGGTTTAAGTAATTCAAATACTTATTTAGCGAATCCTGATACAATTTTACAACATCTATGCAATGCCACAACAACACCAGTGTTGGCTGTTAAATGTGCAAAATAAAATGAATTAAGAAAAATGAATCAGCAACAAAAATTCAATTGCATTAACTTTTTGCAAAAAATTTTATCTTAATTTCACACGCTGTCACTGTTTATTTTGGAAATTCTTTCCATTTTGTGTATAATTTTTTTGTAAATCTAATCAGTTGGTACATTAAAATGCTTTTCATATGATATTAAACTCGACACAATCATACTCATTGAAAGATATTAATAAAATGGAATTAAAACAAGTCACATAAATATGTATTTGATATCCTTCAGCGAGAATAAGAATATAGACAATTATATTATCCGTCTATGGGAGGTTCCATGCTCAATTTTCCAGTTCAGTAGAGCGATTCACTATGCTTTTTAACCATTTTGCTATTCCCTAACACTTTTAACGATATCTGCTGATGTTTAAAGCCAGCTGTTTCAGTCAGCTGTTATTTTTAACAAAACAAAGTGTGTTTTATTATCTGCATCATTTTTGGTGTGGTTTAATCCGCTTAGAAAATGATTTATTTATCGTTGTACCTAAAGGGTGGTTAAATTTTATGGTTGAATGTGCTGTTCAAACGTCAAGTTTTTTCTCGCATTTCATTCGACATTTCCTCATTTCAGACTAACTCAATTTCAGCCCTGGAAAGATACACAATCGAGCAACACGTTAAAGTTATTCAGGCTTATTATGAAAATGGGCGTTCAAATCAAAATTTATATATTGCGCTTTCGAAGCAAATCATCTTCAGTGATGAGGCACATTTTCACCTCAGTGGATTCGTCAACAAGCAGAAATTCCGCTTTTGGGCGAATGATAATCCAAGAGTGATTGGCGAAAAAACAATGCACCCACACAGAGTGACTGTTTGGTGCGGTTTATGGGCTGGCGGCTTCACCGGGCCGTATTTTTTCCAAAATGAGGCCGGTCAGGCAGTTACTGTGAATGGTGTTCGCTATCATGAGATGGTAACGAACTTTTTATGGCCCAAATTGAAAGATATGAATGTGGACGATGTGTAATTAAATTAAATTTCTTTTAAATACAGATCTCGTGCATTATTTACGAAGCTATATGTACCAAGTTTGAATATTCTTACTGTTACCATTCTCCATATATATAGAAATCTATATGGTCTTTAAATTGAAAGTGCTCCGCCTGCGTCTACAATAACCCCACTCTGATAGATTTTGTGCATTTATTGCGAAGCTATTTGTAACACATTTGTAAATTGTACCCGTTGCCGTTTCCTAGATAAACAAAATTCTGGTTAGTGCCACGACCACTTCTCCAATCCCTCCCAAATTTTGTAGGATGATTTGATTAATTTTTATAAAAAAGAACGGTAAAATAAATGTTGTCCAAATTTTTCAAATTCACATTACTGGGTAAAAAGTGGGCGTGGCAAGTCGCATGCCATGGCAAAAGATATTTCTGTGTATCTGGGGAACGGTAGACGGTAAAGTTTCCAAATTTGAAACAAATAGCTTGACCACCAATACGCAATATCAGTCAAAAGGTGGGCAAGATTAGATAAGTAGGCGTGGCAGAAAATAAATTTCTGTATATTTAAAAAAGGAAGTGTAAAGTTGCCCAAATTTGGTGCAAACAGAATGTTTATCAATACACAGCATCTGTCAGAAATGGGCGGGATTTTAAAAGTGGGCGTGGTACAAACTAGATTTCTGTATATCTAGCGAACGGCAACAGCTACAGCTAAACAAATTTTATGCATAGCTTTTATAAATGCACAACATCTGTAAAAAAAATTGTACGCGATAAGATAAGCGGGCATGGCACACAATAGAATTTTGATCACTGAAGAGCGGCAAGTGCGACAATAAACACGATTGATTTTGTAATTAAATTTATTAGATAAGTACTAACAGCCTGTTCGTCGATTTCGAACGTTAACGTTCACATAGAAAATTATATTTAAAACAAAATTCGAAAATAAAGTTTCATATAAAGAGCACTCAGTATTTAGGTGCTTTTCATATCAATTTAACTACAAGTTAACGCTGCATTTGTTAACAGCAATAAAATAATAAATGCTGACACCATGTCTACTAAATTGCAGCACACTGTGAGAACATCCGCTAGTTGCAAAATCAAATGATCCAATTACCAACCAAATTCCGGGAAATAAATCATGCGATGGAATAGATGGAATTGTGCAAGTAGAATATAAGAAATGAAAATTGTTAATTTTAAGTTTAGTTCTAAATATTCTTTCGGCCTGGAGGTAACTCCAAACAAAAATAAATTTTTTTTAAATAAAAAACTTTTCGAGTTTTAATTGGCGCCCGAGCAGGGACCCGAAAAATAAGAAAAAAAAACACAATAAAAAACATACCAAGACAACCCAGAGTGTCTTGAGTAATCGTACGTGTGTTATATTATCCTTTTCGGTTTCCCAAGTGTCCCCGCGGTCGGAACTCCCGCGAAGATTGTGAAGAACGAGGCCCCCAAGTATCTTAAATAGAAAAAGGGACGGTGTTGCACACCAGCCGCTTCACTGGACATTTAAAGTGGTATAAGTTTAAGTTAATAATAAGTGAAAATTAAAAATAAGTGAAAGTGAACAATAAGTGAAAATTAAAATTAAAAAAGGAAAAAATCTTTTTTTAGACTGTTGAAAAATAAATCTTAAAACTTTTAAATATTTAAATAAATCTAAAGAGAAATTTTGCACAGGAATAAATGTGGACAAAATTATTCTCCTATTGATATAAATTGGTTTTAAGTGCTAAATGATTTATTAAAATAAAAATAAAAGCCAACAAAAGCTTGAACATAAATATAATACAGAAATAAGAATTGAAAAACAAAAGAACCATTTAGTAAAAGCTAACAAAAGAAATTCAACACAATTAAGAAGTAAAAATTGCAAGAAAAAAGAACTAGTTAAGGAAATAAAAATTGAAGAAAAAAATAGAACTAAGTGTCCAAATATCAGATTAAGAAAAAAAAACTTAAACAAATTAAGAAACAAGTGAATAATATAAAAATAACAATAAAAATAAAGATGAAAAATTAATCCAAGATAAGAAAAAACAACAACAACAACGTTATTACAAAGGCAAAAACAGCGACAACAACCTACAAAATTAAAGAAGCAACATCAGCATTAGATCATCATGTTCCAGACAACAACATTATTGTAAGAACATTATTTTTTTATTTACAAAATTTATATTAGCATTAAGTTAAGTAAATCAGGGATCGCGGTAATAAAATTTTTTGAATAAAAGAAAATATAATTTTTTTTGCTTAAAGAAAAAGAAACGTTTTCCTTTAAATATGTCGAATCCAAATAACCTTATCCGACCTGCAATAATAAATCCCTCCAATCCCAATACAACCCCAAATCCCGCACCTTCCGTGCAGCATGGACAGAACGTGAATCCTGCTCTAATAGCGAGCATAGTACAGAACGTATTAGAAACACAATTTCAGGGTCTATTACGGACAAACTCACAAATAAATTCGGACTCTACTAATTTCTCGGATCAGACGATCGATCCATCCCCTGATAATAATATTTCGGACTTAGACAAGGTTCCCGACGTAGTGAAATGTTTGCGTAATTTTTCTGGTAATCCAATGGAGTTTAGCTCCTGGAAAAAAAGCGTGGATCGAATTCTTCAGATCTACGAACCTATTAGAGGCACCCCCAGATATTATGGCATCTTAACCGTTATTCGTAATAAAATTATTGATAAGGCGGACGCTGCCCTTGAATCGTACAACACGCCGTTAAATTGGCAAGCGATATCCAAATGTCTGACGTTACATTATGCGGACAAAAGAGATATACGCACGCTAGAATATCAAATGATATCCTTGGTGCAAGGAAATCGGACGGTTCAGGAATTCTACGGTCAGGTATATAACCAATTATCACTTATCTTGAACAAGATTGCCTGTATGGATCTAGCGAATGAGCCTTTACAGCTTTTTACTCAATCATATCGGGATAAGGCACTCGATACTTTTGTTCGAGGACTTAATGGTGATTTATCGCGTCTTCTAGGCATGAAGGAACCCGTGGATCTGCCACAGGCTCTTCACCTATGCCTCAAACTGGAAAATCAGAATTTTCGTTCTGATTATGCCCAGCGAAGTCGAAATTTTTCTAATGGAATTTTTAGTCAACCGATTCAAAAATCAAAACCGAGGTTCCAACAGAAGAACCATCCAAACCAGCAACAATTTTATCCTCAAATTGCATACATACCGCGTCCTCAAACTAACACTTATAATCAAGTACCGTTTCAAAATCCGAATTTTCATTATAATAGGGATAACCATCAAAACATGTATTTTCCTCCTCAACGTCCGGTAGCACCTAAACCACAGCCTAGGCAAGAGCCTATGGAAGTTGACCAAAGTATGCAATCAAAAAGGGTGAATTACATGAATCGACCAAGACAGAATGATTTTTATGGTAAAAGACCACCACAGGCACCATTTCATGCCCCAGCAAATAAAGTACAGAGAAACTTCCATTTAGACGCTTCTAATGCTGTACCAGATGGAGCATATTATCAAGACTACCCTCAGGAAGAAAGTGAAGTCTATAGCAACTCGGAAAATAACGATTTAAGTTATTTGCACGATTATCCTCGGGAAATTAACGAAAAAACAGTAGAATATCAAGAGGAGCAACCAGTTGATGTTAGCGACCTTCATTTTTTAGGTTAACAGATTCATCGTTGCCTTATGTACGATGTAAAACAGAAACTGGAGAAATTCTCAATATTTTAATAGACACAGGGTCTACAAAAAACTACATACAGCCATCTCTTTCGAAAACAATTATACAAAATCAAAAAAATTTTTATACAAGATCAGTAGCCGGTGACATCGAAATTAGTAGTCATACGTTTATTAATCTTTTCAATATAAGGGACAAAAAGTTTAAATTTTACATCCTTCCTAGCTTAAAATCTTTTCATGGCATTTTAGGAAACGATAGTTTGAAACACTTAGGAGCAGTTATTTACACCAGAGATAGTTACTTGTTGCTTGAAAACGGAACCAAAATTAAAATTCATCAAAGAAAGTCAGAATCTATCAATATGATCAAAATAAGGGATGAACATATGACAAATAAACAAAGCAATATTATTACCGAATTGACAAGGAAAGTGCCAAATTTATTTGCTGAACCAGATATGAAGTTAACATATACCACCAAGGTTATAGGAGAAATTCGAACAAGAAATGATACGCCAGTATATACTAGATACTATCCTTACCCCATGGCTTTAAAAGCTGAGGTAGAAAACCAGATTCAAGCAATGCTTAATGATGGCATCATAAGGCCATCACGTTCTCCATACAACTCACCAGTATGGATTGTTCCAAAAAAACCGGACTCAGCAGGAAATAAGCAGTACAGAATAGTAACAGATTATAGGAAGCTTAACGCAGACACTATAGCGGATAGATATCCAATTCCGGATATTAATGAAGTTCTTGCGCAATTAGGGAACAATAAATTTTTTTCGGTACTCGATTTAAAGAGCGGATTTCATCAGATCCCGCTAAAAGAATCTGATATAGAAAAAACAGCTTTCTCCATTAACAATGGAAAATATGAGTACACGAGATTACCTTTTGGCTTAAAAAATGCCCCGTCTATATTTCAAAGGGCGCTTGACGATATATTACGTGAATGTATCGGAGTATGTTGTTTCGTTTATATCGATGATATCATTGTTTTCAGTCAAAACGAGGACAATCATGCCCGCGATTTAGAAAAAGTTTTCAAAATTCTTGAAAGTGCGAATATGAAAGTCCAATTGGACAAATGTCATTTTTTTAAAAAAACAGTTGAATTTCTAGGTTTTATAATTTCTTCTGAAGGAATTACAGCAAATCCAAACAGAATAGAAGCCATATCTAAGATTCCGCCGCCCAAAACACTAAAAGAGTTAAGATCATTTCTAGGTCTGTCAGGGTATTATCGCCGTTTCATTCAAGATTATGCGAAACTCGCTAAACCTCTGACATCCCTTTTAAGGGGGGAGGAAGGACATACGTCTAAAAATCAATCTTCAAAAATTAAAATAAGCCTTAATTCAGATGCTATTGCAGCTTTCAATAAAATAAAATCAACTCTTGTTTCTGGAGATGTAATGTTGGCATATCCGGACTTTAGCAAGGAATTCACACTAACTACCGACGCATCAAATTTTGCCCTTGGTGCCGTTCTTTCGCAAGAAGATAAACCGATCATCTTCATATCTAGAACGCTAAACAAGACCGAGGAAAGTTATGCCGCTAATGAAAAAGAACTGTTAGCAATTATATGGGCATTGAATTGTTTAAGAAATTACCTATATGGTACTGCTAAAATAAATATTTATACTGACCATCAGCCCCTTACTTATGCGTTAAGTAATAAAAATAATAACACTAAGATGAAGCGTTGGAAGGCTATTTTAGAAGAATATAACTATCAACTGCACTATAAACCAGGGAAAATAAATGTCGTCGCCGATGCTTTGTCAAGAATTCCACCTGAAATAAACACACTCACATCGAGCGAACATAGTGAAGAAAGTTCCGCTCAAAATTTGATATACTCTGTAGAAGTACCTATTAACGTGTTCAAAAATCAAATCTTTCTTGAGCAAGGTCAAACTCAGTCATATGAATTTAAGATAATTTTTCCAACTTATCATAGACATCTAGTTATGGAGCAATATTACGATTCAGAAAATCTCATAAGAATTTTAAAGCGCTACTTAAATCCATCTGTCGTTAACTGCATTAAAGCCGATGAGCGCATTATGGGAAAAATTCAGGAGATATATCCTTTTCATTTTAGCGCTTATAAGGTAAGGTTTACGCAATTACAAGTCGAAGACGTCATTAGTGAGCAGGAGCAAGAAAATTTAATTCTGCGCACACATAATCGTGCACACAGAAGTGCCCGCGAAAATAAAATTCAAATTATCGAGAAATACTATTTTCCGTCTATGAACCATAAGATCAATAGAATAATAAAGAATTGTATAGTCTGTAAAGAGAACAAGTATGACCGTCATCCAGCGAAACCAGAGATTCAACCAACCCCCATTCCACAATTTCCAGGGCAAATTGTCCACTTTGACATCTTTATCACAGATAAACATTTAGTTTTAACGGCCATAGATAAATTTTCTAAGTTTGCGGTAGCAAAAGTGATTAAATCCAGAGCTGCCGAAGATATCAGGCAACCTTTAAGGGACATACTTTATTTTCTTCTTCCGGAGACCATAATCTTTGATAACGAAAAATCTTTTAACTCAATTACCATAAACCATATGATAGAAAATGAATTAGGCATTAAAGTTTATCGCACAGCGCCTTACACCAGTTGTTCAAACGGGCAAGTGGAACGATTCCACTCGACGCTGCAAGAGATCATGCGATGTCTTAAGACTGAGAGAGCTCATGGTACATTTGAGGAATTGCTAGAGAGATCAGTAAAGGAGTATAATTTATCAGTTCATTCAACGACTAATAAGAAACCTGTGGAAGTCTTATATGGCAGAAATATTAGCAGAGACCCAGAGCAATTAGAACATTCTCGTAGGGAAACAATGCGTAGGATACAGGAAAGACAAATACATGATCTTAGTTACCACAATAGATCGAGAGATCCACTGAAGACGTACTCGGACGGAGACATTATATACGTAAGAATTAATAAGCGACACGGTAATAAACTTACTGCAAGGTACAAAAAAGAAATAGTAGCTAGTAACGGCAATTCTACGGTTAAAACAAGATCGGGAAGGACTGTTCATAAAAATCGCATAAAAACCTGAAATTTCGGTATCTATTCTTTTCCAGATCAATTCTAATAATTTGCAAAGCGGAATTCCAGATAGTTGACTACACGTCCGCTCACATCGTAGTCATTAATGATGGACAAAGTAAAGTGCAAGACGGAGTTTTTAGAATTATCCATCCGATAGACGTTAATCAATACGACACTTTTGTAAAAGAGACCAAAACCTTTGTTGAACGGAATATCCCAAAAACCAATCCCTTTTATTCTATCCTTAATGAAGACATAACACAAGCTTTGGACCTAATCCAAAGCATTGTTCCTTTTAGTAACGTTGATAATAATAAAAGAAAAAGTAACAATAATAGTACTAAAGATAATAATACTAGTAATAAAAATGAAGGAAGTAAATTTTTAAGAAGTAAAAGATCATTTAACATTATCGGGACTGCATGGAAGTACATCGCTGGCACTCCAGACCATGATGACTTCGAAATGTTAGATTTCAATATAAATGAATTAAATGAAAGTAATAATAAACAGATTGTTATTAATCAGATGTTAGATGACAGATTAAATAATGTAACAAAAATAATAAATGAAATGTCAAATGCCATAGGCAAAAATGATTATTTAAATAATGAAATAGCTTTAAGTTTGCAAAGTCGAATAAGATTAATAAAAGAACAATTGATTAATATACACTATGCCATTCAATGGGCTAAAAGTGGAGTGATAAACTCCATTATTTTGAATAAATTAGAAATTAAATTAGCATTAGAAAAATTAAACACAGAAAGGATGCCATTCGCATCTAATGAAGAGGCAATGGAATACGCCAAAGTAAATATTATATATAAAAATTCAATGATATTGTATGTAATAAAAATTCCATTGACAAATGAAGAAATATATGAAAATTTATTATTATATCCTGTAAAAAAAAATGAAAAAATTATAAAATTATCTTTCAATAAAATCATAAAGAATTCAAAAGAAATCTTTGGTATAAAAAGTAATTGTCAAAAATATAATTCTGTTAGAATTTGTAAGAACGACCAATTAATAAATTTAAGTAATAATACATGTTCCACAAACATCATAAATAGTTTACCATCATATTGCACTTACACCAACAGTCAACATATCCCGTCAATCGAGAATATACTTCCTGGAGTGATCCTGCTTAATGATTACAACGGTACTATACTAATTGATGAAGTTAAACACCATCTGTTTGGCACTTACCTGATAAAATTCTCAAATACAACAATAGTGGCACAAGATAAAATATATCGTAACTTCGAAGCCCCACAGATAGAACCTGTTCCCGCTGTTTTACAACATACACCCTCAGAAAAAAGTTTAGAAAATATCCTGACTCTCGAAAGCCTAAATGATTTACACATCAGTAATATTCGCAGAATCAAAACATTAGCCTTGGGAACTATTATCAATGGAGGTTCAACTATGGTTTTCTTACTGGCCTTTGTAGCTATTGGTTCCTTGATTCTTCATCTGTATAAAAATTCGCGAAGAGTAAATGTGGTCCATCTAAATGCAGAAAATGCAGCTCCACCATCTGAAACAGGAATTACCTTAACTAATATTCAACCTACAAACAATATGCGTACATCAAGTTATCGGATAAATAATATCCCATATTTTTAATAAAACAATTGTGGGCAATTGTTCTTAAGAGGGGAGGAGTTAACGCTGCATTTGTTAACAGCAATAAAATAATAAATGCTGACACCATGTCTACTAAATTGCAGCACACTGTGAGAACATCCGCTAGTTGCAAAATCAAATGATCCAATTACCAACCAAATTCCGGGAAATAAATCATGCGATGGAATAGATGGAATTGTGCAAGTAGAATATAAGAAATGAAAATTGTTAATTTTAAGTTTAGTTCTAAATATTCTTTCGGCCTGGAGGTAACTCCAAACAAAAATAAATTTTTTTTAAATAAAAAACTTTTCGAGTTTTAATTTACACAATCACCCACCCGCTGTATTGTGGAAACCGCACATTAATTTTTACGATTTCTGATTAATGCTCACTTCTATGGACCCAACCACCGGTTTGTTCACAAAGGTGTTAACGCATCTGTCAGCTTTAGAACCCTACTAAACGAGACCTTTTTTTAAAAGTTTTTTAAATGACTTCTGCACATTCCTCTTGAAAAAAAATCTATTCGTTGTACTTCACTACTTTTTTACGTTACCAAAAATGTTATCATTTAGGACAGATGTATAAAGAAAACGTTCAAATCTCTTCTGACATTTGCCAAAGTTTCATCTCAAAGTCTGCTTAACTCAGCGTTAATGTATGTTTATTTTGTTGATTTTTCTAGAAACTGCACAAATAAAACAACTTTTCGTTTATTTCATTATTAAATTTTCAATCTCCATGATAAAAATAAAAAATAACTAAAAATATTAAAAGTCAAACACTCCTGAAAAGCAACTTTTAATATGATTAGAAGGCAGATAAAATAAAAGTGGTTATAACGGGTCCGCCATCTAACGTTTTTTTCAGCTAGTGCTTATTTCGTGAATGGTAACACTTAGCTCATGTCTGATTTGACAGATAATTAGTTTTATCCTTCCGCTGAACGAATATGGTTGTGTTTTAACGCTTGAACAACGCTGGGAAATATGCGTTTTCGCTTCGCTAAGTGGGCCTGCGATCGACTTACAGAAGAAAAAAGGTACGTACCTACGTGTAATTTTTAAAATAATATACTTTTAATTATTTTGCAATAAAAGGAATTCTTTCAGCTATCAGTTAAAAACCAATAAGAATCTCGGCTTTCTCATTAATATTTTCCATGCCTTTTTCATTAGATTTCTGTCGGATATCTTTCAGAAATGTCGGCAAAAAAAACCAGAATTTCCCACGACATGTCTGTCAGAATTCGTGCCAACCACTTCATACGTTTTTGCAAGGCGAATTTTTTACACGTGGTCTTAAAAGCCCTGCTGATATCATCTAAAATCACTGTTGGACTGTTTTGTTTATTCTCTTTTATTATCTTTGTTTCTGTTTTGTTTTATTTCTGTTTTTGACATTGTACAATGATTTTACAAAAACAAATTGCTTGTGGTTTTTGAACGAGTTGTACTTGTTGTACTTGTTGTAGTACCGAGATTACCTGGGATGAATTCGCCTTGCGTTTTTGGGTCAGAAATCTGACAGAATTTATATACGATTCCGACTTTTTTATAGACGTTTCTCTCAGATATCCGGAAGACGTCGGACTATTTTGCTGGCTGGGTACTTATTGGTAGTCATACCTGTCTGTACTCGTGCTCGGGGGCGTATGATTAGGTTATAAGTAGGGATGAGATTTTCATGCACCAAAAAAATCAAAAATTTGCTCTAAAAACTTTAACATTTGCATTTAAGAAAAAAAAATATGCTTAAAAACTTGAAAATCTTCAATAAAATTCAGTCGACTGTTACTCAAAGGTACACTATTTTTTAAAACTAAATTTAAATTTTTGTTTGGATAAACCAAAATGTACTAATAAAGTGATCTCACAAGCGCAGCTGTTTGCAGTGATTTTCTTCGTGTGTGACGGTTGGGTTCATTTTTTTATTTATTTACATTTTTTATAAAGGCATTTTGACATTTGCCGTCTCAATTCTAGCAACAAAATGCCTGTTGTTTTTTCTATTGTCTCATTGTTGTAGTACTGAGGCCACTTTGTTTATACATTTTGGGATAAACAAATAATTTCTTTTTTTATTAACTATCAATAGTAAACCTTTGCCTGTTCGGACGCAAAAAACTTTTGTACATGGAAAATTATCCCTCAGCGTCAACCAAAGTTATAAAAGCATATTGAAGAATGCCAATACACATGAAGAATATTAATTTTCTAATTTATATCCCATATTTGATTCCAGATCAGAAATTGTTGGAATTGGTTTTATTTTTTTGAAATCCTTATATTTTTTCAAAACATTTGGATTTATTTTTCATTTGTTAATTTTACTTTCTGAGTTAACTTGAGTGAACTTGGTCTCCAAATTTAGTTATTGTTACACCAATATATCAGTAGTTGCAGAATACAAAGGCTAATTGACTTTTAATGTTACATAAATATTTCAGTTTAATGTTTCTTTTACTTTTTTAATTGCATAAGCATCGATAGCAACAAGTTCCTCAGTAACATTTTTAAATGTTTTAAAGTTTTTTGAAAAGTATTCTTCAGCATCTAGCCAGGTTCCCCATTTTGTTAATACTGGCTCCGGTTTTGGATAAAATATTTTTTAGCCCATTGGCAGACTTAACCACTTAAGGTGCTGCAGCGGTTAAAAATAGAAGAATATTTTGTCGAAATATTTTAAGCAGAGCTTCAAAAAAATTTATTTATTGATTTAAAAGTTTTTATTAAAGATTTTTTTTTTGTATTTAGGAATTTTTTGTAGAACTTTTTTTATAATATGCAAATTCAAAAAAATATCACTTAAAAATGTTAATGTATGCAAAACTATGCATTTAAAACAAAAATGTGCAAAAATATGAATTTTCACCAAAATATGCAAAAACAAATCGGTGCCATTTTAACGCAAACTTTAATGATTCGGAAAGATAACTGGTCGACATCGATCTTAGACTATCGACAAAAACATGCATTTGCATTGAAATCACATCCCAAGTTAAAAGTTTTAAAAATATAACTTTTTGACTATTTATGATTTGGATTGAAAACTTAAGTTTACTTCCGATCTGTGACATTAGAAATGTTTACGAATAAGACCATAAACAAACAAGTTTAGAGTTTTTTTCCCCGGACTTTTTCGATTCCCGGGAAAGCGGGACATTTTTTTAAGTTTCCCGGGATCCCGGGATCCCGCTCCATATAAATAATACAGAGTAAATTTTGTTTTTAATTAATGAAAAAAAAACTTTTATAAAAATACGTAAGGGAACTTGTTTACAAAGAAAGTTAAAGAAATGGTTCAATACTAAAAAATTAATTGAAGATTGAAATAGGAACTTGAATTATTATTACCTCACGCTTTTATTACCTATAATTATGCTTTTATTCCGTATTATTATGCTCTAGATACAAGATAAAAAGGTAACATAAACATTACAATTTAATTCATAAAACAATAATAAAAACAAAATAAAAATTGAGGTACTCAAGATATGAGGTCAAAAAGTTAATTAATAAAATAGATAAAATATTTTAAATTGATATATAACATTTTAACGGATTAGGAAATAACTGTCTGACACACTCAAAGCGCTTAGTATGTCGTCAAAAAGTATATTTTCTGATTTTATTTACGAATTATCATGTTACCGAAAAATTTCGTTAATTTTTTACCGAGGTTGGACAAATAGTTAAAAGTGCACCGTTGTAGCATGCTTCAGATTCACAATCAGAAGCAATTTTTTCTTTTTTATAAACAACGTCTATTTTAGTCAAATGCATGTCAAGGTTTTTCAAGTTGTATGTTGTAGTATCTTACACGAGTCTTCCGTTTCCCCGCACTTCTCTGTTATATAAACCAACACAAATTGAAAAAATTTGTGTTTATAACCTTATAAACATATCGCTCCTTCATTGCATCATAGTCATATCTCAAAAAATCAAAAATTTTAAGTAACTTTAGCAAAGTTTTCCTTCACACCTTCTCGTATTATATCTCAAACTGAACCGAAGTTATAGCAAAATATATCTTTAAATCGATACATTTTGAAAACTATAATCGCATTTTGCCAAGATCGTTTGTTTTTGTAGATATGACTATGTTGCAATAAAGGAACGATATGTTTAGGTATCTTCTATTTTTAAGACTTGTTCATGGACAATGAAACTTTACTGCCTGTATCTTATTTTGAATTAATGTACTTTATTAACTCTTCACTTCACTAAATGTAATAATTATCAACTGTTGCACTGCCTATTCTGCTTTTAGTAGATTTATTGCATCAGGAGACATTGATTTAAATATGTACTCACTTCTTGTAATTGATCTAATCTGCAACCCATCCACAGATGCTAATTTTAAGAGAATAGAAAACTAAATTTTAAAGTACATATAAATAGCTGTTTTTTGAAATTATGAGACATTTTTTATTTCCCGGGATCCCACAAGAAAAATTCCGGGAAAACGGGGAAAAAAATAAATGAAAAAACCCTAAGCCGAAGTGAATATATATTAACATTTTTGGGAAGAAAGAAGACAGATGAAAAAAGAAATTCTTCCTCCCATATTGAGCAAAGCTTTAGGTTGCATATTTTTTTAATTTATTCACTAGTTGGATAATAAGCTTGAATCACTAAAAGTTGTATAAATGCCTGGATGTTTTACGCGAATTAATTAAACAGGTTTGTATAAATTTTACAATTTGTATCAAAAGAAATTTACACATGTACAAATTAGTTCAATGTTCGTCCACCCAATTCACTTAAAGTGTGCGGTGCCATTAAACCACATGGTTCTGTCTGATTTAACACTGTGTGCAGTCACACGGAGCCTTACAAACGCTTTATTTTGGATATTGTTGTTCTTTTTTTTTTTGTATTTGTATAAAAAAACAAACTCAAGGAGGATTCTATTTATTTGGTTTAAAAACATTTTGTATAATTTGTTTGTGTCTCTGTTTTTGTTAGGCAACATCTTCCCACCACATTCATACACTTGTGTAATTCATTTGTATTTAATTTATGAATGTTAATTTGTTATGTATACCCTACACCACCATTAGTGAAAAGGGTATTATGCGTTTGTGCCAATGTGTGTTACACATAAAAATATAATTGTTGGGCCCATATTGTGGTGCATTGGTCGACTTTGAATTACTTTCTACACTATTGATAGTATCGATAGTTTCCCAGCACGACTGCCCAAAGGTACCGAATATACTGCACCATCAATGTTTAAACTTTGATGTCTGTAAATATTGTGGTAAAGAAATATCATATGGTCGGACTAAGTCGACTTGACTTTCTTTATAATCAAATTAAGTGTTTTCATAAAATATACTTTGGTACATTTTGGAATTCATCTTTATTGTAATATTTATTATAAGGAATTATTTATTTAAATCAAATTTAGTTTTTTTTTTCCGGAAAAAGAAAAATTGTTAAACTTAAAATTTGTTTGTTGTTCTAATTTGTCATTACTACCTCTTAAACATATAATTTTTTATTTATTTTTTGGCCAGACCCTCAATTTGAATTCCACCAGTTTCTGAATATTTGTTGACACATCATGATACTTTATTGTTGTTTCCGGTGATTAATGCTGTTGTTGTCGGTATTAGTAGTGACAGCTGTAGTTGTATTATGTTCACACATGGCTCACCTGTGTATTGTAATAAGTCAAAGTCAAAGATTGTGAAAAAAGAACCTAAAACTCAGGAGTATAATAAATATTAATACATATCTGATGTTTTATATCACCAAAACCAAGAAAACAACAAAGAAAGAATATATTTTAATGTTTTTTTACATGTCGAATGTTTTCAACACACAAACAGCATTTAAAATGCTTTTTAAGGAGGAACCATTTTATCTTTTTCACATAGAAAACATTCAATGTTGTGTGCTTAGGGAACACTGAACGTTTTCAGCGTGAAAAAGTTTAAATTGCCAATTATAATATGATCAGTTTCTCACTTTGCTTAAGCAAATGATAGTTTCATAAAACTTTCCTTAAGTTAAATTTGGTTTGCCTCATATGATTTACATGTATTCGCCCATTTGCTTAACCCAACTTCAGCACATCATGGTTGGGCCTTAAGCCTACAAGCAAAATAAAGTTTCTTAGAGTTATCGTTATGATAATAATTGGCTTTATTTGTAGCCTTAATCTACTTTAGTGAACAAAGGATCCTTTGCGTCCGCGGTGCCTATGACCTTTATACATTTTAAGGGCCTTTTTGAATCTGAACCACAGCTAAACGTCAAGATTTTCTTGGATTACATTTGACATTTACCAATTTCAGACTAACTCAATTTGAACCATCGAAATATACACAATCGACCAACGCGTTAAAGTTATTCCGGCTTATAATGAAAATAGGCGTTCAAATCAAAACGCATATCGTGCTCTTCGTGATTTTTTTTTAATCGTCCAAATGTGCGTACAATCGGGAAAATCGTGCAAAAATTTGTGCAAACCGGGTTTGTAGGGGATGTGAAAACACCAATGCATGCTCGTATAGCTTGTACTGAAGAAAATATTGCTGCTGTTCGCGATGGTGTGGTTGAAGAGCCGTCCACTTCAACTCGTCGTCGTGCCCAACAATTGAACCTCTCACGCTCGTCGTTAATGAACATTATGCATAAAGACTTGCAATAACACGCTTACAAGGTGCATTTGACTTAAAAACTAAAACCTCTTGACCATTCTAAACGTCGTCAATGGTCAGAATGGTGGCAAGAAATGGCAATAGTGGATGACCAATTGTCGAAGAAAATCTTCTTCAGTGATGAGGCACATTTTTACCTCAGTTGATGCGTCAATAGCAGAATTGCATCATTTGGGCCAATGATAATCCAAGAGTGATTGTCGAAAAACCAGTGCACCCACAAAGAGTGACTGTTTGGTGCGGTTTATCGGCTGGCTGCATCATCGTGCCGTATTTTTACCAAACTGTTAAACTGAGCAGTAGCGGCATTCAGGTGCAAAGCTGATCATTTTAAATTTAGTCATCGGAATGTAAAAATAATTTTAAATACATTTAGTAGTTTGACAGTTTATTTTACAATTTTTTGTTACCAACACAAATATGAAATGTAAAATGCAAAATGCCAATTGATATCAAGATGGAAATGGCATAAGATGAGGTCCGGCTGGTCCATCAAAACGTAATAAAGTTTCAACCTGATATAAACTTAACATTCAGTATAGTTTAAATTTATCATTTTAGGAGGACACTTTGATAACGGTAACCCAAATATTATCTAGATATTCATTGCAAATGACATCCTTTTAAAACATTTTAATTCAAAAAAATCTCTTAAAATGTGATGAATTGTGCAACATTTTCAAATCTCGAATTGACAAAAAATGTTTGTTACAAAAAAAAAAATATCACATTTCTCAATAACATTTTGTTACACAGAAATACTTAAGTCCTACTTTCAATTTATACGTTTTGCTTTAAAATTAAAATTTTATTTTATATCTTGAATTTTTTTTTTTTTTGTAAAACAAATTAAGTTCATGATATTGAATTTTTTTAAGTACATTTAGCAAATTTTACAAGGGAAATATGGTTGTGGGATGGTAGCTGAAGGTGGAAAATTAAAGCAATAAATGTCAATTAAAGAAATTCCATTTAAAATCATTTCCTTACATAATTTCCGGTGTTTTCCTTATGCATATTCTATGGATTGTAGTGAACAGGGGGAATCTGAAACAAAAAACAAATATTACATCACTTACCAGCTCTTTAGGTACGTTAAACTTTTTGAAAATGTTAATTAACATATTTATAAAAAATATTTTTTATTAACATGGGCGTAAAAAATTTTTATATACAACATTTCTTATCGCAAGGTGAAGAGATTTACAAAATTAACCTCTTAAGCCCCAACCATATCATGCATGAGCTAGCTTAAGCTACTTTTAAAAAAATAATGCATTAAAAAATTTTTTAAATATTCCTTAATGCACGTGCGATAAATTGTTCACTTTGCTTAAGTATATCGTCAGCTCATTATTGTTTTGACCTACCGATTATTTAAAAAAAAATTGAGTTGGGAAGGGGGTTTCTGAATCCAAAACCTATTTTACGAATTTTTTTATAGAGTCTGTGATATTTAGCATTTTTTTTGCACAATTTAAACTATTTGAAAGCTTTTTAAGTATTGTTTTGTTCTACATGCTACTGTTTGGCGAATCCTGCAATTTGCCTAATACAAAAACGTACAAAATAAATTTCAATCATGCTGGGCTTGATTGCCGTAAGAAAAAAATTTGTAAAAGAAAATCAAAATAAAATGTTATCAATTCAATACAAAGCAGTAAGTATACCTATGCAGCACAAAAAGCTACTTTTTAGAAATAAATTTAGAAAAGTGGCGTATGCGGCACAAAACAATAATTTTCACTTTCAATAAAATGCTATTAACTTCTAAGTTCGTTAATAAACGTTAACAAATATTAAAATTTTTTTTTTAAACCATATGCCAGAAGCAGTGATGAAAATACTTCATGTTAACTTTCATTCTCTTTTTTCGTCAATGCGACTTTTTGGTATATGCGCCAAGCCAATAATATGCTGACGATATGATAGTTTCATTAAATTTAACGAAAAGTTTCCTTGAGTTTATATATATGATTAACTTGTATTCGCACAGTTGCTTAAGCCAGCTCATGCACATTAAAGCTGGCCCTTTAGACTCGAGTCTTCAAAAAGATCTTAAAGGAATAGTCATTTAAGAAAGCTGCTTTTTACAAATATTTGCCAACATTTCAAAAACACTCACTTTTCTTCCAAGCCTTTTTGTTTTAACATCACCGCAACAGCATTTGCTGCTACTGGTTCCATTAGTTTCTCACCACCCAGGAGCACTGATTCAAGTTCCTCTAGCGGACGTTCGCTTTTAGTAAAAGTTTCGGCCATACGACGATTACGACTACCGCTACAGAACGTGATTAAATCTGCCAGACCACAACTTTCTAAGAACTTTGATAATTTGCTTCCCGGATAAAAGACATCAATGAAACGAATCATTTCCAAAAAACCGAAGCGGATGCATGCAGATTTAGTATTGGCATTACAATCAAAACCATCCAATAGACCAGCACCAAAAGATAAAATGTGCTAA
The DNA here is from genome assembly GCA_949318255.1 of Pollenia labialis. Lineage (NCBI taxonomy): Eukaryota > Metazoa > Arthropoda > Insecta > Diptera > Polleniidae > Pollenia > Pollenia labialis. The sequence goes on along the minus strand of OX439139.1, from coordinate 185,781,226 downwards.
AAATTTCATCAAATAAATCAGGAGATTTTATATTTAAAGCCATAAGGGAACCTTAAGAAATCCACAAACTTCTACACAATCGGCATCATCTACTACAGTCACTCGGAAATTCGGATATTGAAAAAGATCTCTAAGCAATTTTGAGTTCTTAACATCGCGACAGCCCAAAGTTGCCTCACAAAAGCTATCCAAAGTTATTTCACTGGCCAAATTTGCTCCCAGTAAAACAGCGCAAGGAATCTAAAAAGAATCTTATATATACATAGGCAAATTTGGAATAGCCTTCATTCAAGTGTTTAACATACCTTTAAATGCTTTGTTACCATATGAGAAACCAACTGTAGCCCACCCCCTTCAGCCGCAGAAAATCCTTATTTTACTTATTTTATCCATATTTTAATATACAAATTTATTATGAATTTCTACAAAATTTCAAAACACAAGGTTGGTTAAACTGCCACTCCAATTTACACATATTAAAAAAACTTTTTCTATTTTTTCTTCCTGGGAATTATTTCAATTATTTAAGCGGTTTAAGATTTTTTCTGGTGATTTATTTAAATTCTAGATTTTAAGTCAAATGTTTTAAAAATTAATTTAAACTTTTCGATTGGCTTTTAACTCTTGTGGGTTGTATAAGTGAGTCATAGCGAATTCGCCTTGATATGAGCTTAATTTAAAGAATTTTACTTTTAAATGACGGGGTGTTAATAAAGTCTTATATACAATTATATACCTTATTTATATTTACGTCTTAAATGTATATGAAAATGTAAGATTTACATACGTGTATACCCTGCAAGCATTTAGAAAATTAAATTGATTCAAAATACACACATTTCTATTGTGATTCCATTTTGCGAGCATCAACTGGAGAGTTTAAGATTTTTGTTTTCTTGAAAACAATCTTGATCAGAACAATCCAAACTTCTTTTTTTTATTAACGAAATTAAAACAAAGAGAAGAAAATTAATAATATTTTTTAATTGTAAATAATGTGTTAAGTATAGGCCTGTTCGTCGCACAATTTAAAAAGTGTTATGAGGATACAAGAATTTAAAGAAATACACTCCAAACAGTAGTCGTTTCTCTCAAAACCTTTCAATACAGTAAATCAATTTTCGCCTATAATCCTCGTATAGTCTGCGAGAATTTGAGTTATTTACTAGTCTTGCAGATTTTTACATAAAATAGAAAAAAAAACCGTTTATTAATTCACAGCGAACATGTGACTTACAAACATTTGTTTTAATGTAAGAATGTTATGTACATTTATTCTAAAACAACCAAGAAGAATTCATTACAGTTAATCTCGGTTTTTCAATAAGTACAACTCCTACAAATACCACAAACAAGACGCAGGCAAAAATAACTAACCAAATTTTAACAGCTAACTATTATAAAGCAAAACAAAAAAAAAGTTATCAGCAACACCGTTAAGTTCACATATAACGGATTTGCCTTGAAAGCAAGAAAAGATATGCCAAAATGCAATTGGTTTGTATGGATATGGCTACAGCGTTATGGCAAGTCACCTTTAATCAAATTCAGTGTTGCCCATAACGTTGCTTCAAACGTCTGTTTTGTATGGTTACGGATAGATAACGTCTAACTGAAACTTTACTCAAAAAAATTTTTCAGTTTTTAAAAGGCTTATTAAACAAATTTTCATAAAAAATAAAACGAGCAAGGCCAAAGGAATATTAATAGTTTGATTGTAAATTTGATGATGATTTTAATGGCATACCGACTCTTTTTCCAAATTTAAGCGATAACAAATGATTGCTGGGTATTCTTCCTCAATTACTGTTTAGATTAGAAAAACTTTTATTAAATCCTCTGTAGAGCATATGCGTTTCTTATGATGAACGAACCTTTTTTTCCATAAATTATTCTCAACATTAAAATAAACATTTAAATATAATCGTTTGTGTTCTAGAATCCGACTCCACTCGAAAGTGGTTTACTTTAGCATTTTCTGTGTACTGCATTTCACATCCACATGTTTTAATTCGTTTGCAATTAGAGTAGATATGGGTTGGTGAAAGTAAAACGAATCGACTTTTATTCTAATATGTGATACCATTTTAAACAAAAAAATTAATTTAGCTTTTAGCTTAAAATCTTCCTAATCGCAAGAGGCCCAAACTAGCCCTTAATTTAAAATCTACTTTTTTATTGCTTTTGATGTAATTGTAGCTAATTTTTCTTTTAACGATTTTTTTTTAATCGATTTAGCAATCTCAAATTTGTTTTTGGGTTTGTTTAAAATTTTGCAATTTTTCGGGAATTTTAGCCATGTTCGCGATAGAAGCGATTTTTTCGTGTAACTTTTCTGATTCTTTGCAGCTTTAACGATTAATAATAATAAATAGTAGTCTTTGCCATCATGCCGCTATTAGCAAATTTTTGCGAATTTCCGTGAATTTAGCAATTTTTACCAAATTTTTGCCATTCCTTATAGTTTTAGGGGCTTTTAGTCAATTTTATGGCTCGTTTGAAATATTAAAAATTTTCGCAAATTTTCGCTATTTTTGCAATTTTTTTTTGTTATTTTCCGACATTTTGTTTTTTTAACCCATTTAGAGATTTCAAATAAATTTTAGTGTTTGTTTAAAAGTTTGAAATTTTTCGAGAATTTAAGCCATGTTAGCGATTTTTTCCTCTCATTCTTTACAGCTTTCACGATTTTTAAAAAATATTAGACATTGATAGCAATCATGCTGCGGATAGCAAATTAGCGATCTTTAGTTCAACAAAAGTTTTTTCGAACAAAAACTTCGAATGCACAAAGACAGGCGGATTTGAGAACAACAATTTATGACTTATGCGGATTCCAAAAATTGTTCGTTTTCAATTCGAGTTTAAACCTAGAACACACCTAAATATATTTTGAAAATATTGGCGAATATAAATTGCGTTCTTTAATTTTTTGAAGAAAATGTGAAAAATATGTATTTTGTTTAGTGATTTCGAGAAAAAATACTTCATTCTTTGTAAGAATGCTTTATTTTAAAAACAAAGAAAATGGTAAACGGCAATCGGGAACACATTTAGATTTGAACTTACTTTTCTTTTTCCGGTGCGTGAACTGAAAATATTTAAAATTGGTTTCAACTAAAAAACATTTGTGATATAAATTAAAAAATAAATTAAATTTGCACCAGTAAATAAATAGTTTTTTAAATTTATAAAATTGTCTGCAGTACTGTTGTAGAAATAACCAAATGTTTAATTCAGTTGATTAAATTCTTAATTAAAACTGATTTTATTTTTGATTAATGGTGTAATTGAAAAAAAAAAATTGGCGAGAATTTTTTTTGTGCATTACCAAGCCTGCTGACTTGCCTATCATTAAGTCTTAGTTAGATGAATCTTAACATGATTCTATACTTGAGTATATAATGGAGTCTATAGTGAAAACCTTAACCATCGATTTCTTTACTTGTGTCAAAACTCGTATCTATAGTCGAGTCTATATTTAAATCGAAATCCAAGTTTATAGTCTCGTTTAATGATTCGTATGTTTTCACATTTACAGTGACATCTATAGTGTTGTCTATAAACATTATATAGTCTTGTCTGTCGTGCAGTTATATTCCCGAATAAAGTCTCATCAGAGTGTTATCAGTTTGACAACAATTGCATTTTCTACATCAATTCGACAAAGATTAGCTAAAAAATTGACTACAGATGTTGTCGAAATACTGTCCACACTTTGTTGTTGTTTTAAATCATTGTTTGACAATTTTTCAACGCCGTTTTTCACTTTGTTTATAGTCTGTTATGAATTCTCTTTTTTATTCTTTTGCTGACGCTGTCAAGTCAGAAGTTAAATCTATAGTATAGACCCCATACTCTAGTTAACTTACACAGAAAAAAATAACAAGAATTATTATGTAATTAATAAAAAATGTTTAAAATGTTCTAATAATTTTTTTTCTTAATTAAATTGTTTGTAAATTGTCATAATAACAATTTGTTTCAGTTGAAAAAATAAAATAATTTTGTGTCAAAAATTCAATATTTTTTTTGAATTTAATCTCGTAAAGAATTAACGATATGATTGAAAACTAAGACAATCTCTGGGGTAAGTAAAGCTTTTATTTAAAACTTTTTATCAAAATTTTAACGGGGTTTTGTTTATTTTAGTTTTCAAATTATAGTTGATGATTGTGTCAAGATTCCGTTTTGTGCACATGTTAAAACCTTCAAGCGCATCCACTTCTAAGTGTGTCCCTGCTCAAGCTGTTTGCAATGAGATCCTTAATATATTTAAATAAAACAATAATTTGAATCAACATTTGTAATGCCTTTGCTTCTTTTAAAAGTGCAATACATTTTTCAAAATTAATTAGCAACAATATATTTTATTAATATGACAATTTTGTAATAAAAAATTGTATCTGATTGCCAACAATTATTTTATTTAATGTTACAAACTCAATGTTAAAAATATTTGTTGAATGAGAACAATTTTAATTAACAAAAGTATTTTTTATATTTACAAAATCGTTTGTTGGTGCCTTTTCAATTAAAAAATTAATTGTATTGACGAATATGGTATTCAATATAACAATTGATTTGTCGTAATTTTTTTCTGTGTATAGTCAAGCCGACTATGTAGTCGGGTAAATAGTCAAGTCTCACATCTTCTAAAGAGGATGTTTAACACGCTGTTTTCTACTGGGTGCATTATTAAAATTTTAAAAAGTTCAAGAGTCTCCCCTTTTTTTTAAACACTTTTTTCACTAGTTCACAGTGAAATAATGGATACAATACAGCAAATGAAAATCTACATAATTTATAACTTTAAGTCTGATGAGACACAAAGTTGTTTGTATTAAAAAAAATATATTTTACTTCTACTTGTAAGAGAAGCATCAGTTCATTTATTATAATCTTCCGTTTTATTTTAAATCTTTTCCATTCCAAGGCTTTACTTTTTATTTGCTCGAGTCTAGTGCTGACATGTGTTAAAAAAAATTGTTTCCGTTAACACGTCTTAACACTTTAAAATTCATAGAAAGTTCATTGCTTCTTATTTTCAGATACAATAAAAAGAAAAAATCAAATTATATGAAAAGCCAAATTTTGTTTCGTTTCAAAAAGTTTTTCAACCATGTCAGGCTGTAGGTATTTACGTTTATACCTCATTTTTTAGAACATTTTGTTGAAATACGTGTTTTTTTTTTGTTGTTGTGCAATTGTGTTACTTATTCTTATTTTATTAAATTCTAAGTCAATTAGGATATCCCAAGCAAAAGCATCTTTTTATTAAGATGTTTAAGGCAATTATCTTAAAATAAGTCAGCCGTTGTACAGGCATCATGTCTTTATTGTTTACCCTTGAACTTGTTATTCAGAGACATAAAACATATTCTCTTAAAGATGTTGCTTAAACTTTATCTTAAAGTGTTGGTAATCCTGATTACACTGTGCAACAAAATTCGGGTCATCGCCGCCAGCCTCAACACTTGCAACGCGAAATGAAAGTAGACTACTAGTAAAGCAAATCTGCCGAAAGGTTATGAAAAGTTAGTTAGCAAAGTTTCCTACATATATGCAGGCATCATGTTTTGATGGTTTACCCTTGAACTTGTTATTCACAGACATAAAACACATTCTTTTAAAGATGTATGGCTATGTTGCTTAAACTTCGCCCTAAAGTGCTGGTTATCCTGATTATACAATTTAAAACAAATTTCAAAAAATTAATAAAATTTGATACTTTAAAAAAAACAAAGTCTTATAAGAACACGTTTTTATTAAAAATAAAAATGATTAAAAACTTAATATCAACTTTATAAAGAACAAATAATGAAGATACATTACACGTAGAGTTTTTCTTTTCCCGGACTTTTTCATTTCCCGGGAAAACGGGATTTATTCTTCAATTTCGCGGGATCCCGGGAATTCCCGCTCAATAGAAATCGATGCAAAATATTTTTTAATTTAATTTATTTGAACAAATAACATTGCCTGATAGCAATTAAGTAAGTTTATAAATGCATTTAACTTTTTTATTTCTGTGGCAAAAAGGAAAAAGTGCTTAATGACACCTTAAAATCGTCACGTTCAAAAGAGCATATGGGCAAAATTTCAATTGTCTTATAGGATTTCTGAGGAAACATTACTTTTTGGTTATATTTTTCAATGTGCAATAATATTGGGAATAATTAAAACATCCGATATGTATTTTTTATTTAGGAAAAAAATTAAAAAAAACTATAACCGCAGATAACTGATGATTATATTAAATACAGAGTTAATTTAAAAAACCCATCTTTAACCCAACCTTTATTGCCATGGAATTAATTCAAAACCAACAGCATTTATATAAAACCAAGAAAGCTAAATTAGTTACACAAATTATTACAAAATATATCATGTAAAATAGGATTTTAATCAAGAATAAGTATTTACAGAACCGTTTGAAAGCCTTTTGCGCATTTTTATCAAGAAGATTTCAATTAGAAAACACGTTTTCATAATACGGGTATTTGCCTTTATAGTTAAAGGATAATTATATAATCTCTAAACACTTTAAGTTTTCTTAGCACTTTCTTCAAAACTTGAAATTCCTTTAAAAAAGAAAAAAAAAATTACACAAATAGAATAAGCGGTTTCTCTAATAATAACTTTTGTCATGCAGCTGCTCTTCATATAAAGTCATTAAATTTTTTGAATCAAATGCGAACAACTTTTTTTCGTTTTTATAAAATAAATTTCCCGGAAAATCCCGTATGAAAAACGCTTATTACATGGTAATACTTAGAGTAATGTGTCTATTCAAAAGGGTGCTTGTTTACCGCAAGAACTTATTACTTCGCTTAAGCTTTTAGAAAGTATTTTCTCTTTATTCAATCTTAAGTGGGAAATATTATGGCGTTTTCTTTTCTAAAAAAAAGTGTTGCATAAGTGTTACATGTGACTTGGCAACATTTTTAGATGCTCCCCTAATTTTTAAGAAGTGTTTCATATTTTACGTTTACAAAAGAACACAAATTTCGGCATAAAACAATAAAGTACAACAAGCGCAAGGTTTATTCAATTACAGGTGGTAGCAAGACTACAACAATTCAAGGCCAACAGAAACAACAGATGTTTTTTGTATTGCATTGTTAGTGATTACTGCTCGAAACTTTCCACCACCATGTACTGCATTCGCCTTGATCTAGTGCTGCACTCATGCCCCTTTAATTAAAATGAGTGTTGAACAAGTAGCATTTTTTTTTAATTTTAAAGAGAACATCATCAGAAAAGAACGCTTTACACTTTTAAAATAACACATGTTTTTCAGAAAAGAAGAAGAAGAAAAAATGTAAAAAGGCAGAATAAATGCAGAATTTTACTCAGAAAAAAAACGCCATTAAATTAATCAAGATATTTTCCAAATTATTTCTGTGCTCTGTCCTGTATAATACACCTATAAAATAAATAAAAACAAAATTCCAGACATAAATATACATAAACTTTCTTCTCCCGATTAATAACCCAGTGAAAAACTCAGAAGATCTTCTTACTTCAGGCCTTATTAAAGGCCTGCTAAAAACTGTTTTTGATTCAATTACCATTCTTATCTAACTGCTAAAGAATGCCTCATAGAAGGCCTCGGCTCCTTCTTATAAAAGATAAGATACACATCCTACATTCCCTTCTATTATAAGACGGAAGAAGAGAAGGAGTGACATTTTTGTTTTTTTTTTGTTTTGTTAAAGCAAAAGCAAAAGAAATAGTTTTTTATTCGAATGTAGCTGCGAAAGAATCGCGAGAAAAATATATGAGTATGGAATGGAACCAGCAGGCCTAGTTCATCAAAAGAAGGAGTGCAGAGGCCTTCGTACTCCTTATTTTTCCCACTGGGATCCTTTAAACAAATACAAAGTAAAGAAAAAAAATTCTTTGTAAGTTAAATAAAACACTGTGACTGAGACAGATTGTAATTTTGTTTCTGTTTTTAAACAAAGATAATTTTTCATTTAGATATGGAACATAAGAATTTATGATAACAATAGAATTAAATGATATTTTGCTTAAATATTTAAATTTTGTAAGAAGAAATATTGAAATTTAGTTATTTTCTTATTAAAAATTTTAATTATTCCAAATATGAACAAGTTTGAAATTATATTCCATTAAAATTGTTAACGGAGTAAGCCGAAATATTGGATAAAATAAATTGTTTTAGTAAAGAGTTATTCTATTTTTTTTTTCTTTTATTTTATTATTACCCTGCGGGAAATTTGTGTCAATTGGTCCAAGCGACTGGTCCTGGGATTTGTGAAAATAGAACAAGTACAAAAAGAAAGGACTCATGACCAGTGAAAGAAGAACCAATCCCTTAACTGGTTTATAAAGAACAAAAAGGTAGAAAAAGTAATGAATTACTATAACAGTCTTCAGCAGAGATGTGCCACATTTTTTGGTAATTTCTAAAATTGGGCTCTTAAATTTAATTCTTGGACTACTTTTATTGAAATAATACTACATTGTATTTAAATAATACTACGTTTTAGAAACTGACACTAAGCAGGTTCATTGAGAATAGGTCTGTGATTGGTCAAATAGTGTCAATTGACCCCCTCCAATGACAACCCCATGTAAAAGTGATAGGTCTTATTCATATAAAGTGTTAAAACTGGAACCGGTCCCTACCACTCAAGACCTATCACGGGACTACTTCAGTGTCAGTTCGCTTCCCTCTAGGGTACCTTTAGACGTAATCGTTAAATAGTTAGTCACAAATCACAACACAGGTCGACGAAAGTGAAGGTATGAACGTTTTTTTTAGAGCATCAAACATCATGATAAAAGAATTGCGCTTTAAGGTCTCACAACAACTTTTAAGAGATAATCGTATCGACTTAATGTCATATAAATATTGTTGTTTTTAGGTAAACAAAAAAATCAGGGATGGAAAATTTAAATTTTGATTACATATTTGCATTATTGTTTTTATACATACCACCACCGCAAGTGGTTTGTCATCCCGTGTGAAACTTTTTTATTATCCGTCTCAGAGTCCATTAAGTATTAATCTCTTGGTTCCTGGAGTAATTTTAAGTTGTTTAAGCTATGTCCGTCTGTCTATCCGTCTGTTAAAACACACTCACTTTCGAAAAACTCAATAGAAAAGAACGATGTTTTTGTCAAATTCCTTCTAGGTATCCGAAGCAGTTTAGGATTGAATACAGCAATATTGGTTCAGTAGAATAGGATTTAGGAATCCAAATGTGGAACCATCACCCACAAAAATTGATAATTTTGTTACAAAAACTAACCTGAGTGACGGTATAATGCATGGATTCATATAAGATTTTGCACAAATTCATTCCAACTATCTTAAATTCATACTGTTAAATTTCATGAAGATCGATCTATAATTTTCCATGGCCCCATATAAAGCCTGCTCTCGGAAAACCGTTTAATACGCCTAAAACTGCAACAAATAATGCTATTACAATACAATTTGGTACTTCACAGTTTTATGGGACTAGAAATCACACAGTCAAACTTCTTGTCGATCGGTCATTATTTTGCCATAGGGCCATACAAGCAATACTACTTTTGTTGTGTAATTTGGACTTTTCCAGTTTCATATGACTTGAAATCCCAATACTAAATTTCGTGAAGACCGAGTCGTAATATATCATAGGGCGTTAAGCGTAAAGTAAAACAAAATAATATTGTTGTAAAGTTTATTCGACTACAGTTTAAAACAAGTAAGAAAGTAAAATCGGTCATCCCGGTCATCTGCAAGGTGTAATACAGGAAAGAAAGTCAATCATATAACTGAGCTACCTAAATAGGAGCGGCAAGCGTCTCTTTTATGTCAAATCTTTTCATTTTTACACAGATTATTCGAAACAAACCTTTAGAACGCGAATCTACACGGAAAAAATGTTTGCAAAAATTTGTTCAATTAAAAAATGAATTGATGTACATTAATTTTTTCAATTAATTTATTGTTTGCTGCAATTAATTTTTCTAATAAAAACACATAAATTTAAATGTTTGTGCATATGTTGTGTTTTTTTAATTTTTGCAATTAATTTTTTAATTCACTAAAATTGAGTGGCATCACTCGAAAATACAAGTCCGTTTTTTTAAAAACTCTTGCCGCTCTTGTTTAGGTCGCTCAGTAACTTTTTCTTTCTAATTTCTTTTTTGGTTTTTTTCAAGCAGGAATTCGGGATGGATTCAATTTAATAATTCTTGAATCAAGCGCATTTTGAGATTAATCCAATGTTAAGGCCCAACCTTAATATGCATAGCCTTGCTTAACCTACTATCGAGAATAAACGAAAAGTCTCTTAAATGTATTTAAAAAAAACAAGAATAAAATCAACAAACATTTGATTCCGTACGGAATGTGCGATCATTTTTGCATATTGCTTAAGCAAATGACAGTTTCATCAACATTAACAAAAAGTTTCCTTAAATTCGATATGGTTTGCCTCATATGATTTACATGTATTCGGACATTTGCTTAAGCCAACTTAAGCACATTATGGTTGGGTCTTTAGTTTTACCTAAATCAATCTAATTTTCGGATTATTTGAAGTACGAATTCGAAATTAAATATGGAAAAGTTAAGTATTTCGCGATTGAAAATTCGTACTTGGATCAATCTTCCTGTACTTGATTCAAGAAAATCCATTCTCACCGTTCTATTAATACCGCTTCAGATTGATTTGAGTATTGAGTACGGATGGATTGATTTTTCTTTTGAGTGTATGGGTGAAATTCTTAAATTTGGCTGCTGCAGTGCCAAGGATACCCCTAGATGGGCCAAATGTATGACCAACCTCACTTTATTTTATTTCTCAATCATTTATTTCTAACATACCCACCAGTTATCTCTACACACAGAAAAAAATACCAATGTAAAATTAACATGGAAAAATGTTGATTGAGAATCATGTTGAATTTCTGCAAAAGTATGCCCTTTATTTAAATGTACCGTTATTTCATATTAATTTTAAACGAAAAATATTAAAATAATCTTTAATCACGCTTATTAAATATTATTCACTGATAAAAAAATGAAATAAAAATATTAAAATATAAATAAATATGGATTCAATATTGAATCCATAAAAACCTGCTTTATATTAAAATCAAAAGTCTATCTTGTTAAATTAACATGCATACATAGTTAAATATGTTAATTTTTTTATTTTCATTCCTAAAATATGTTATAAAAAGAAGACAATTTCCGTATTCTTTTAATTAAAATTATTTAGTTAAATACTACATCAAGTTTTCAAAGTACAATGATGACGAAAATCATATTGGGCCATTCTGCTGATTGATCTGTTGACAAAGGAGACTACAAAATAAGTGAAACATGTGTTACAGGGGTAAGTGCTTTGAATTATTCTTAAGTAAATGTATATGTTGCCTCTGAAGCTTCATCACACCAATTAGTTTCTACATGAAATTCACGTTGTTTCAACGTGAAATAACTTTCATTCAACGTGATTCGGATTGTTATTTCAATATAATTGACATTTTGCTCTAACTTTACTGCAATGTTAAATTAACATGAATTATAGTTATTTTAAAAGAAAAAAATGTTGTTCGCAAGCAATTATAAAATCAGGTTGAATTAACATGAAACACGTATGAAGCAAAATCACCACCGAAAAATTTTAAATCAACCTCAGTTTCGACGTTTTTAACTTGATTTTTTTCTGTGTGTATTACTTAAGGGGGCTCCCATACAAAATGTTGGATTGTACTGGATTCAGCGTACCCGAATTAGGTTAAAACGCCAGGGTGACCAGCATGTCTGTTGTTTCAACTAGCACAGTGTTATTAGCCATAAGGAATGAAGTTCTCGTGACGTCATTTGTGCATTTCTACTTTGTTTTTAGGGTGGCGTAATGATTATTTCAATCATATCTCTATAGCATATGGAATAAGGAACGCATCGCATTAAAGATAACTGTTATAATTTAGTAGTCCAGCTAAGATGTAGCAAACAAAGTTTTATTGGAAGTCTTAATTTGGTTTAACAAAAGCTCCCATACAAAGACTTATCCAGATTTGCTGTTAATTGGGATATAAAGTGAAAATTAGACATGAAAAACTTTATGCCATGTCAAAAAATTGGGGTGGAAGGTCTATAATTGGTCATAAGGAGTCCTCTTTTTAAAAATCAATTTAGCACGAATAAATTTCGTAGGTATGTTGGTATAAGTTGATTAAAGATTTTATACAAAGCGCACATTAACGACTTAGAGGCTTTGTGTCTCGAGGGTAAGTTTGTATATCCCAACTTTATTTTTGTAAATTTAGGTCTTCAAATATCCTGTGTACTTTTAAAAGTTTTTTAACATTTCGTAGTGTAAGATGAAACAATAAAACTTTTATTTGATTATTATATTGGCTTAAATTTATAAAGTTTAAATAAGTCATTTATTAAAAATTATTTTCCATATTTAAATACAAGTTAACTAAAATGTTTGTAACCTAATTTTTAGAATTTTGTCGTAAATCTCAGTCAAGTATATTCAAATAATTATTATCTCTTTTAAATACAATTAAGCTCTTAAACCTTTTACTACTAATCATTTAAATTTCCTAAATTTATACAAATTTAGAACACAAACTAAAATTATTTATACGTGTGTATTAATATGTCTACAGCCTTAAAAATATACTGTACCGGATAAAATAATAGGGACACACAACATTTTTAATAGTTTCTTAAATTTTAATTAACGGGATTTCAAATTACGTGCTTTTAAAACCTCTCGTGTCATTTTGTGCTATTTTAAAAGTCATACGGTTTTTGTGTTTCTCGGTGTGCTTCGGCAATTACAAATAACACCGAAACACGCAAAAACAGAACAAAAAAATATCACACGTGTGATTTTTAACGGCACATGTGATTTGGGTAAGAGTGATTTTCAGAACAGGCCTGTTAGGTTTTCATAAAGTTAGTGTTCAGCTGTAAACGAAAAAAAGGATATTTTAGTTTTGTTACTTTTTGCTATCAAATCCAAATATTTATTGACCTCACCGGATTTACACAGGTATCCGGGGGAAATTGAGTACCAAGCTTCTCGAAGTTTTTGCCACAATACATGGTTATTAGTCAATTAGAACGTCCTAATTGTATTTTTTTTTAATTTCCCTGAGGTTTAATTTGTAAGAATTTAACATTAAGTTTCATCAATAACATTTCAGCGCAAAATTGTATACAACTTGTTATTAAAAAAGAAGATAACATCCCTATTATTTTTTCCGACGCTGTACATGTATATTAAGGAATTAGTCTTTGTATGAGAGATTGAGGGTGTCTCTGCAGATTATTATCAATAATTTATACAACATCTGTGACATTCAATACAAAACATATAAATTTCTATATTAGAATGAACAAAAGTGCACGTATGTTTGTTGTTGTATCTATAATATACTCTTGTACAAATACACATGTACTTAATATCCATGAACTGATACATATTGTATTTCATGTTAATACATAAGAAAAATATATGTAGATCAACAAAATTGTTAGTCAAATCTATACCAATTTTCTTCAATTCAAGAAACATTATGCAAATGAACTAACGCGTGTCGACAGAGTTTTATTAAAATTCATTTTTAGTTTATTTAAGAAAGCTTTAGACACTTATCTGTCTCTCTGAATAAAGAAGAATAACAAATATTTATAAATAAGTTTAAAGAAGTATTACGAAACTTTCTACATTTCTTTTAAATCGTTGTTCTTAACTGTTCTTTAGTGTTCGGTACTGTAGAAATATGGAAAATACAAACGCCAATAGTGTTTGTGTAGAAAAAACCTTAAAAAAAAGTTTCTATATGTTTTGTTAATCGTACGCAATAAAAATATTGTACAAATCTAACGCAACATAAAGATGAAAACATTTCATTGCATTTGATTTTTCGTAAAAAAACCACAAAGTTCGTTGTGTTCGGTTCAGCACATAAATGTTCTTTCGCTTTAGTTGTGCTCAGTGCCCTACTGGCTGGTATACACAAAGAAAAATTTTACATAAACAAAACATGTATACAATACACACAAAGGCTGGCTACTCATGCTTTGGACGTGCAAAATGCCAAGCAACAACAACAATTTTAGTAAGAATTGTTGCTAAAATTTTCTGTTTGCTCATGTCTTCATCAATGTAAAAAAATAAACTAACGAACATTAAAATATAATGTATGTATGTCTAGAGAATCACTACAAATGTAATGTTTTATAACGGAACACTACATAATGTTTGTCACTTTCGCAAAAAAAGTTATGAACGGTATTAAGGGTTGTGTTCGAATAAAGAAACACCAACGAAATATAGTTTATGGTTTCTATATGTGAATACCGTACTCTAAATAATCATATTCGGTTTATTTTCGTACACTGTTTTAGCTTTTTAATTAACTTAACAAAAATGTTCTTAATTTGATAGCTTATGGTAAAACCATTTTAAACTAACGAAGTTTTTATTATAAATTCCTAAAAAAAAAGGAAAATAAATGTTAAGTTAAACTAAAGAAGTTTGTAAAATGTTGAAATAGAAACTTATACAACTACAAATCAATTTTAAGTTTTCTAGTTATTAAAATTTTGTTAAATAAACACTTTTAAAACACACAGAAAAATTCAAGTTAAAAACGAAGAAAACAAGGTTGATTTAAAATTGTTCGGTGTTGATTTTACTTCATACGTTTTTCAAGTTAATTCAACCTGATTTTACAATTACTTGCGAACAACATTTTTTTTTTTAAAATAACCATAATTCATGTTAATTTAACATTGCAGTAAAGTTAGAGCAAAATGCCATTTATATTGAAATAACAATCCGAATCCCGTTGAATGAAAGTTATTTCAAGTTGAAAAAACGTCTACATTCTACATGAATCAAATTGATTTGAGTGTGTTCTAACAGTGTGAAGAAGCTTCAGAGACAACAGATACATTTATTTAAGAATAATTGCAACACATGCTTCACTTCTTTTGTATTCTCCTTTGTCAACAGAAGCATCAGCAGAATGGCCCGAAATGGTTTTCGTCATCATTCTACTTTGAAAACTTGATGTACTATTTAACTAAATAATTTTAATTAAAAGAATACGGGAATTGTCTTCTTTTTATAACATATTTTAAGAATGAAAATAAGCAAATTAACATAATTAACTTTGTATGCATGTTAATTTAACAAGATACACTTTTGATTTTAATATAAAACAGGGTTTTTAATGGATTCAATATTGAATTCATATTTATTTATATTTTAATATTTTTTTTTTTATTTATGTTAATAGTGACTAATATTAAAAAAACGTGATTTAAGATTATTTCAATATTTTTATTTAAAATTAATATGAAATAATGATAAATTTAAATAAATGGCATACTTTTGCAGAAATTTACTATGATTCTCAATCAACATTTTTCCATGTTAATTTTACATTGGTATTTTTTTCTTTGTGAACCAACATTAAGTCAAATTAAAAAATACTCGTCAATAGAGCAAACACAGAAAAAATGCTCGTAATTTTTTTTTTTTCAATTAAATCTTTAATCAAAAATAAAATCAGCTATAAATCAAAATTTATTCAAGTGAATTAAACATTTACTTATTTATGTATATCAACCACATTTCTGCAAAAAATATTGTTAATATCAAAAAATATTTAATTGATACTATTAACTTGTTTACTGGTGCAAATTTATATCACAAATTAAAAAAGTTAATTGAAATCCATTTTTATTTGTTTATGTTTACATTTTAAACTTAACAAATTTAGTTGAATTAAATAAACATTTTGTTTTTGTTGCTGGCCTTTTTTTTACTTAAATCTACAATAAGTTTTTGCCATTTCACCCACCATTTTTTGTTCAGTACAGACATGTTTTAAAAGCATAATTGTGAAGCTTCTGTGTTATAGAGTCCCATATGAGTACATTAAGAATATAATTTTGTTAAGCTCTTAACAACATTTCCATTCGGGTTAAGGATTGGCCAAAAGAGAATGTATTACCTCAATATCAATATTGATTTTAATGCAACATGTTCGTGAGTGTGTGTCTCTGGATTAATAGTTATTAAATAATAACGTATACTAAAAGGAATTTTGGGAATGTTTTGATTAATACAAGAATTATGTTTATATTAAATAGGAATTGTAACGAGCATAATAAGATTGCTGAAATGAAATGGATATTTGTTATTAATGAAAACAAAATGATAAAATAATATTGAGAGTTTTATATATGAGATTAAATGGCTGACGAAAATTTAATAACACGGTACAACACATGATTTCAGGACTCAATTCTGATAATTGCTTATGAAAGTAGACCCAAAAAGAAGAACTTCTGTATCATTAGTTTGGTCATGGTACCTCAATAAATAATTTAAAAAATAATTTGAAGTTAGTAAGTTTCGTATAGGGGAATTTGTCACGTTTTATGCT
Organism: Pollenia labialis; assembly: GCA_949318255.1. Lineage (NCBI taxonomy): Eukaryota > Metazoa > Arthropoda > Insecta > Diptera > Polleniidae > Pollenia > Pollenia labialis. The sequence goes on along the minus strand of OX439139.1, from coordinate 185,764,768 downwards.
CTTTTGTTTGTCATAACTCGAAAACCACTAGCCCGAATAAGCTGAAAAAATTTAAATTTTTTATTTTTAATTCATAAAAAATCCTAAACGGTAAAAAACATGGCAAGTCGTATTACTTTCACTTAAATTCGCATGAAAAAAATGACACATAAATCATGAAAATCGATGAACGCGTTTCGCTTTTATTCACAATTAATTTAAAGAATGAATTTCAAAATTTGCTCGAGATATCCACAAAATTCTTTGGAAAAAAACATTGATGACTTTTTTTATGATTCTTAGAATTAAAAAAAAAATAATAAACAAAAGGTTATTTGGTTTTTATGATTGCCGTAGCAAAGTAATAAGCGTTAATAAATGTGAGTGGACAATTAAAAGGAAAAAAGGAAAGTGCCCTTTTTTTAAATATTTGGGTTTTTCCGTTAGATACCTGCATTATTTTTTTAACTGAAATTGCACCCACATTTACGAGTGCTCATATTTTGGAACGTTTCGAAAACATATTTCATAAGTACCTGTCAATTAAATATTGAAATATTTGTAGTATTTATAGGTGCTATTTGATCGATTTTTGTCATTTAACAAGAGTCGACGAACGCGAGATGTACAAGGGATTTTTTCTCCGATTTTTAAAAGTGTATAACAACAAAACATATAATATATTTGGAAAATTCTCGCAAAATTAATTGTTGTTGTAAGTAGATTAAAAAAAAACAAAATAAAAACAACAACAACTTACAAAAGGTGTTGTCAATTAAGTGTTTTTTTAGGCCGTGCACCTGCCTGTTTATTATCAAAAAGTAATTTCAATTTTTGGGAATACAAAATTTAAATTTTCAAAAGATTTTGTTATTCGTGCTTAATTCCCAGTTTTTATTATTGATAAAAACACTTGAAATTTATTGTTGATGGGATAAGCTATTCCTATGCGCATTTCACTGGTTGCTTAGGCCAGATCATCAGGAAACTTCATCCATAAAGATTTTAGAAAAACTAAAGATATTAAACCAAATAAAACTGTTAAACGTATAAGATCAACTACAATTTATGTTGAGAGAATTTCAACTAATTGTAGTGGGGAATGTAAGATGAGATAAACCCACTGTTTATTGTTGATGTTGTTTTGTTTAAACTTTGATATTATTACAAGTAGAACTGTTGCTATAATTCTTATACGTTTAACGTTTAGTTTTATTTGGTTTAAAATCGGCATAATTAGAGGTTTACTTAATTTTGTATGATTATGAAACCAACAACAATAAATAAACAAGATCACTCAATGTGATCTTGTTTACAAAGAACAAAGAACATATATATAGAAAAATTAAGTAGTCAAATTTCAATTACAGTGTGACTAAAAATAAGATAAACAAATAAAAGAAATAATATAAATTTAAATGAAACAAAATTCTATTAAAATAAAAAGGAAAAATTAATAAAATTATACTAATAGCAAAATATAAGACAATAATAAAAATAAATACTCTGTTACAAATAACAATATTTTATAAATTATCCTAAAATTACTTGTCCTTGAATAATGCTAAGACAATTAAGAAATTCGCGTCTGCTTGTTTGTCTGATGAAATCACGCTTACTTTTGACTTAAACCATTTTTGGTAGGGTGACAAAATATCAAATTGGTGGCGAATTAAATTTTTCACAAATTCGTCTTACATCACTAGAAACACCACTACGAAATTTCGTGAAGATCAGCCCATTATTCAGCGTAGGTTCTTTGCTTACTTTGAAAAGAGCACATTAATTTGCCCTTAAAATCATAAAGAGTTATGATATTACGATGAAATTTAGTCAAATTTACTTTGATACTAACAAATATTTAAATAAAAAGTTTTGCTAAATACAGGGTCCGCCAAATAACTTTTTTTTTTTGAAAATGCTATAAAAAAAACTACTGAATATTTTCGCAAATTTCTTTTTTTATTTGAAAGTACAATCCTTCCGGTTAATAATGGAAAATAATTTCATTCCAATGGCTGTATCGACTGGCCGTCCAGTAGTCTACACGATCGGTCCAATTTTTAAGCACATTATCGATTGTGTGCAGCCGTTTTTCACCAATGGTTTAACGAATATTGTCCTTTAAAGCGTCAATTGTCTCTGGCTTGTCGGCGTAACACTTATCTTTGACGGCACCCCACAAATAATAGTCCAACGGTGTCAAATCGCAGCTCCGAGGTGGCCAATCGACATCAGCCCTGCGGCCGATAATGCAATCTTCAAAAACAGGGCGCAAAACATCGAGTGTAGCTTCGGCTGTGTGGCACGTAGCGCCGTCCTGTTAAAACCAAATGATGCCATTATCCTCCTCTTTAATTTTTATGAACAAAAATTCGTTCAACATGGCCCGATAACGATCGCCATTGACTGTACCGGCCACTCCTTGTCCATTTTCGAAGGCAAATGGCCCAATTATGCCTCTGGACCAAAATCCGCACCAAACAGTGACTCGTTTTGGGTGCAACGGCTTTTCAATGTATGCGTGCGGGTTTTCTGAGCCCCAAATGCGACAATTTTGCTTGTTTACATATCCGCCAAGATCAAAATGAGCTTCATCTGAAAAGATGATTTTTTTTTGGCAAAATCGGCATCTTCTGTAAGGCGATCACAGGCCCACTTAGCGAAGCGAAAACGCATGTTTCCCAGCGTTGTTCAAACGTTAAAACACAACCATATTCGTGTAGCGGAAGGATAAAACTAATTATCTGTCGAATCAGACATTACCCATTATCCATACCAAATTTATATTCGATATCTGCTCAGGAACGGCAGCTTGTGTGCGATAAGTTGCTTTCTCTTCGAAAGATCTGAATTCATTATGATTCACAAACGAGCCATGCGGTTTCCATGTACGCCCTTCTATCCAAGGAAGTAGTCAATATTACCAATTGAATTTCTCTATTTCTCCTCCAGACACATCCGGTATTCTTAACCAATTCTCGATGTGATAAACACACTCTCCAGGGACGTAATGGTTGCTTTTCTATCCGCTAATATATTAATATCCCTGCCAGACATCTCACCAAACTGAATATTCCTCGCGGCTGTGTAGATGTGTGTAACATGCTATTGGCGAAAACAAGAAAAATTTATTTATAATTTATTTAATTTAACAAAACTTTTCTTATTAGTTAATCTTAGTTCATAATTATCTTGAATTATGTGCAAAACTTGACAAATTAACATAGTTGTGTAGAAAATGCACTAATTTTATATACAAAGTTTTCTATGTTCTCCTTTAAACCTGATTTTATGTACTTTTATATCCTTGTTGTACTCAACTTTCCCTTTTTATTTACTTTATGTTTACTTTCCATTAAAACATTATCCTGTTCTTCTTCTTAATGTCTCTTAGTTTGTGAGATACTGATGGTTTATGTTGTCTATTCAACACATCCTTCTTTTGAATCACGATTTATTTTCCTGCTGTATTGTACATACAGAATCTTTCAAAGATAATTTTTCAAGGATATACAACAGCAAACATGTATCTATTTACTTTTTAATAAACACAGATTTTTATTTCTTCAAACAGATTATTCTTTATGCAAGTGGTATTTAGTACTTTTTAAAGAGAACGTGAAGTAGAAAAAAAAACTAACAGAAAACCTAAAATTTGTCTTTAGCACAGATTGAATTTGAAAACTATTAAGGACTTAGATCAACTGATAAAAAATGTATGCATCAGTTATTTTATGCAAAAAAAAACAAATGTTCTTAAAATCAATGCAAGAGCCGGAATAAGCAGGGGCTTTAAAACAAAAAAAATTTATTAACATAAATTTAAGGTGGGTTGGTTGGTTAACGTGGTAGCACGCACACGTCTAGGCGTGCTGCAAGTAGAGTCGATAGTGACGCGGTTTTGACACCACACAACTCGTCAAGAATCGGAAACCCTCAATCAGACTTGACCCAGGGGCAATACCGAGGTGGCTAGAGCCAGCCTGTTGCGTTGAGATAATTCAGTTGCTGAGTTTCACCCGCGATATCTCCGAGAGTTCTAGTAGAAGTTAATTCTCAAATACTCCATGTCATGTTGAATTAAACGCTGGGCATTCATATTGAAGATGAAATACTGTCTCCTCAGTTCCAGGTTCCCTGCAGCTGCGGCAGCATTCATTAAAAGGGAGGCCGAGTCTCAAAGCGTGCTTACCGATCGTCCATTGACCAGTAAGCACGTATATAAGTCTCGACACGTCTCTCCGATTGAGTTGAGAAGTCGCTCAGAGCGACCTATGTCATATGTAGGCCACGTTACTCTGGTAGCCCTGCAGCCATCCAGTTTCTTCCATTTATCGTCAGCCATATCCAGATAGTGTCTGAAGATTTCGCCTCTGATAGTTCCCAGGGGTGTTGCAACTGACACACCCTGTGATATATCAAGAGCGGCTCCAGTCTTGGGCAGCCCATCAGCCTGTTCATTACCTGCACTGGTTGACGATAATGGACGTTATTTTATGTGATTTTAGTGACATCAGAGCCGCTTGGCTATCGACGAAAATGCCAATTCTGCCGCTGACGTTCCAACTGCACAGTGTTCTACATGCCTTTCTTATCGCCAGTATTTCAGCCTGAAATACGCTGGCACAATTCGGCAAGCGAATAGAGAGATATACGTGCAGTTCCTCCTCGCAGACCCCAGCGCGGACACTACAAGTCATCTTTGACCCATCCGTGTAAGCCCTCGGGCGGTGTTCCTCGGCCATGATTCCCCTGCTGCATCCCCGCCTTGACGGAAATATGACCTTGAATTTCCTATCAGAGTCCGTGCGGGGTATCATATAGTCCGTTGGTCGTTTCCGAGATGTAGGTGGCTTCTGTAAGATCCCTGCATGACCGTACGTCCTCGCCTTCCAACATCGCGATGCAGAGAGCCTAACCGCGCTGTTGACGGATATGGCCATAAGGTGTAGTTCTATTGGAATAAGGTGTAGTATAGTATTCAGAGCCTCTGAAGGACTAGTGCGTAGAGCGTCAATTATTCCAATACAGGCTGATCTTTGTACTCTGCCCAGCTGGTCAACGACGTATTTCCTTCCTGTCGCGGTCCACCATACCAGAGATCCATATGTAAGAATGGGCCGTACTATTGCCATGTATAGCCATTTGACCAAACATTATACGGCAGGCATAGTAAGCCACCGTAGCCTTCCTGACCCTGTGTTGAGTATTCAATTTCCATGATAATTTTGAGTACAGGAATCATCCCAGATGTTTTGCGTGATCTGACTGGGGAAGTTCGTAACCCCGCAGCCGTGGTAACCTGAAAGCCGGAATTTTCGTCCTTCTGGTGAACAGTACCAGTTCCGTTTTATTTGGTTTCACGGTCCAGTTGCTGAGCGCCCCCAAAGCACTGGACATAATTTCATTCATCACATACAGAAACGCACCCGATACTAATCCATGTAGGCTACCGTCTTGATGCCCCTATTATCCAGGCCAGTAACAATCGAGTTAGCAGCAATGAGCCAGAGTAGAGGAGAGATCACCCCACCTTGGGGTGTACCCCTTCAAATATTCTTTGACCTCACATGATATAAGTCACAAATTTGTGACTTATCAAACAACTTATTTAATTAAATTAATGAACATTTTTCAATCTAATATTTTTTCGTTATGCAATATACATTGTACTTAAATAATTTTTTTTGTTTAATTAACTTTTTAATTAACCATCGCGAAAAAAAACTTTTCTTTTTCAAAGTTTTGAAAAAAGTTCTGATGCTTTTTTTTATTTAATATTTCAATAATTTTTTTATTTCATATTTTAGTAAAAGTTACTGAATGTTCCAAAACAACTACTGGTTACTAGTTTAACTCAGTTCACCTTTTTCTAATAAAACAAAATAAAAGTAGAAAATAAACTAAAAAAAAGTTTAAACAAAAATATGCACTCTTGGTAAAAGACATTAAACTTAAACGTGCAATACACAGGATCAGTAGAGTTTTGTATAAAAATATCTGACAAACATGTCAATGAAAAGAAGATAATTTTTATATTTCAACTGTGTTCAACCAAACATCTGTTTTTCTACATATCGCTTGTTTGCTGCAATCTCGTCATAACTCAAAAAATTAAATTATGCGGTTAGTTATGCAGAATTGTTCGCTATGCTTGTCTCAATATTTTGTACAAAATTCATCTTAACATCTGTTCTACTTTCCCAGTTTGAAGAGAATGTATCGTTATGTTTTCTTAGTGGTGCGAGTAAATAAAAAATCTTAAACACGTTTATTCCGAAATGGATTTTTTTTTAATATGATGACATTGCAGCAAATGAGCGATATATCCAACCTAATAGAAAATGGGGCTTCCAACGAAGCAGGTTTGTAAGGGAGAAACGTTAAAGTTTCGCTTACGAAATACATTTATTTTATATGGCGAGTTCCAACTTTCAAGCAATCCATTTTTGACACAAAAATACCTTTATTCAGCGCATATTAAAATTTGTTACCGTTATTGTTTAATATGCTTCCTTACAAACAGGGCTGCCATATTTATCGTCATTACAACGATGTTCGGTCCCGGAATTAGCAAAGTGCCGATTGGCTGATTTTTTTCTAAAAAGTGACGATTTTTTTCAGTCTCCAAATTCTGAATAAAACCTTAAATTTTCTGACACGTTGTTTTTAAATCTTGGAATCTTTAACAGCCGTACCTTAACAAGAGCGGAAGGCGGAACGTTTTCTTTCGCTAAGCTTTTACGCTGATATGCCACGAAAAGTAGTGATAGCTTTCTTGTGTTATAAAACCAACAAATTTTAAATAAAAATAGAGATCAATACGTTAGATTGACCAAAAATAGCTTAATTGCCATTATTTATTAACAATATCGGCAAACTTCACTATTAAACGTGCTGTCAAAATCGGTGTTTCCAATTGCAAAGCGTTGAGGGGCCGCTCTATTTAAAAACTAGAAAACTCGTGCCGCTTTTGCTCAGGCAGGGCTGTAATATCCATGTCTTAAGAAAATCTTTAAATAATAATTTTCAGAGTACAAGAACAACAATATTACAATTTGTTTATCTTTCATCAAACCATCATCAAATGAACCTTTTACGACTCTCTGTATAAATTATATTTTAAACAATAATACGGCGAACATTTCACGGGTAATAAGATAATCAGGGGTGTAATGGAAATCGAAAACGCCAAACGCAAGAATTTGGTAGTAGTTTTTAAAACACTTTTAATCAAAATTTTAAAATTTTTGTTATAAAATTCTGTTTATTAGAGAAATATTTGTATAATATTTGTAATAAAATTTTTTATTACGGAAATCTTATTTAAAACGACTTTTAAAATTCTTGCGTTTTCGATTTCCAGTACACCCCTGAATATCTTCATCAGTCTCACACGATTCTTGGCATCAAAGACTCGTGAGATAATCTTTACCCATGTCTTAAACGATTCAAGAAGCGCCTTTTGCTATGCTACGGAAGGATCTCAGTCGCGTTAAAGTTTTTCGCATTTGAAGAATCTTCTACGATTAAAAATTGCGGTCATCGACATTTAAAGACGCTCTTCATAAGACTCCCAACGCTAGCTGGGAAGGAAGTAATTATGTTTTTTGGAATTGTTGATGAATAGTTCGAAATTAAACACTTTTTTGTTAGGTTTTTTTTTTAAACGTTAAATTCAAATGCTTTATTTAATAATTTATTTGTTTTATTAATATGTAGTGGACTGTAACACTTGTGTGCAAAGGTAAAAGAACGAATTTAGACTGACATAAATAAATGAAAAGCAAAAGAAATTACAAATCAGCAATCATCATACGAGCAGGGTTGCATTCTTGGGAATGTTCCTCAACATCCCGGCCCCCCTGAAAGAACGTTTCAGCACACGGGGAGTTTTACAATCTTAGTAATGTTTCTGGTCATTGATCCCCTGGAGGTTTTTATCTTGACCGCTCGAACCAAACCATCAGCTCCAGGAAACACTTCAATTACACGACCCATAACCCATGTGGATGGGGGAGTTCGGTCACCTTTGACCAGCACCAGTGAGTCAATTCCCACAGTAGGCTGAATCTTGCACCATTTTGGGCGTTGTTGGAGGGAAGTAAGGTATTCCCTGCTCCATTGCTTCCAAAAGCCTTGGTACATACACTGTACATGTTGCCAGTAGTCGAGTCGGTTTGGAGGTAAGTCAGTGAGATCGCCCTCAGGTACCATGGTAGTTGGCCTGCCAATTAGAAAATGAGAGGGAGAAAGATAGTTAGCTTCAGTGTCTGGGGCGTAGCCCAATGGCCTGGAATTTATAACGGCCTCAATTTGAGCCAAAAGCGTGTTCATCTGCTCAAATGTCAGGATACTATTGCCAATAACGCGGCGTAAATGTAGCTTCACCGAGCGAACGCCAGATTCCCAAATACCACCCCAGTGTGGTGAATATGGTGGTGTAAAAATCCATTTAATAGACTCTGAAGCCAAAGTTGCTGCCATGATTTCATTGTGCTCCTCAGATTGCAGGTGCTGATATAACTCATTTAGGGTTCGCTTAGCACCAACGAAATTCTTACCGTTGTCGCTAAATATTGTAGAGCATTTACCGCGTCGAGCCATGAAACGGCGCAATGCGGCCAGGAAACATTCGGTACTGAGGTCCGTTGATAACTCCAAATGTATTGCAGAGGTCACCATACAAACGAATAAACATATGTAGCCTTTCGATGTTCTAGAATTGCGACCAGAGTGCAGTTTGAGCATGAACGGGCCGGCATAATCACATCCAGTATTTTGAAAGGGAAAGGCCTGCCGAACGCGTACTGAAGGAAGATCGGCCATCCGCTGATGTGTTGTATGTTGCGCCTGCCTGAAGCATTTCAAACATTTGTGAGTAATTTGTCGGATTAAGTTTCTGGCACCAAGAACCCAGTATTGTTGACGAATTATAACAAATAATGCGGATACACCTGGGTGTAAATTCCGAACATGCTGCTCCTCAATTATTAGATAAGATATCTTGTGTTTTCTCGGAAGAATTATAGGATGTTGTATTTCATCAGAAAGTTCTGAGTGTTGTATTCGACCGCCGACTCTGAGGAGTCCTAGGGGATCAATATATGGAGATAGCCGTAACAATTGTGATGTTTTACCTAAATCCAAACCACGCTCCAATTTAGACCGTTCCGTTAAAAAATAACCCTGAGCCATTTTGAGGCAAGTGATTTTGGCCTTTGCGATTTCATCAAAAGTTAGAAAGCGATTTGGATTCTTGATTCCGTAAATGCGTAGGTTTATAAACCGTCTGACGTATGCTGTGATACGTAATAATTTCCACCAGGTGGAAGTTCTTGCAAGCACCCCTTCCAAAGGGTGTTCTGTTTGTTCTTGTTGAGTAGTTATGTTGGATACAGTAGATTTCATCTCGGCTTCCATTTCAGGACGGTTGTCCGTAAGTTGAGAAGCATTTATATCCTGAAGCTCAATATTCTTCAAAAACGATGGACCTGACCACCATAGGTCGTGATCCAACAGTTGGTCAACCATCAGACCTCGAGAAGCACAATCCGCGGGATTGTCCTTTGTCCCCACGTGTCCCCAGCAGCGTCGCGGAAGAGTCTCCAAGATCTCCGATGTACGATTGCCCACAAATATTTTGAGTCTGACCGGCTGTACAGATAGCCAAGCTAGTACAACTGTTAACAGTGTCATGCGGCAGCGAGACTCTGATAGACTTCATTAGCCGCGTGAGTAATAGGGCTCCACATAACTCTAATCTAGGCAACGAAAGTAGCTTGAGGGGCGAAACACGAGTTTTTGACGCAATCAACGAGACATGAACATCACCTTTATTATCCTTTACAACACAATAAACGACTGCCGAGTACGCCTTCATCGAGGCGTCACTGAACCCATGCAATGTGATCTCCGAATTATGATTCTGTGTAAAGCGAGGCAACTTTAATTTGTCGAGTTTTCTTAAATCCTCTCTATAATCTAGCCATAGGTTTGCCAAACTTGCGGGCAGAGGGTCATCCCATCCTAGTTTCATGAGCCACAATTCTTGGAACAGAATCTTAAACTTTATCACGACTGGAGACACTAAACCAAGTGGATCAAAAATCCGCGCAACGTCAGACAAGATTCTTCTCTTGGTAGCTTGTTGGGTATTCTCTAAATTAATTTTGTATCCGATGAGATCTTCCCTCGAATACCAATGAATGCCCAGAACCTTTGTGGACTTATCGTCATCTCCCTTTAAAAAGCTTGGTGTATTATCATCGGATAATGTAATCGTGTCACTGTTGGACACCCATTTGCTCAATTGCAGACCCGCTTGTGAGAGCAGATCGACCAGTTCATTTTTATTTTCCAATAATTGTTGTTCTGATGAAGCTCCAGTCAATACGTCATCCACGTAAAAATCCTCGAGTAGAATTCTAGACGCGTTAGGATGAGTTGTTTTATAATCACTAGCTATTTGCTCAAGCACCCTAACCGAAAGAAACGGGGCGGAGGCAGTTCCGTAGGTGACTGTACATAGTTGAAAATATCTTAGGGGTTCATTAATACGTTCTCTCCAAATAATTCGTTGGAAGGTTTGGTGTTTCTGAGCCACCCAAATTTGGCGAAACATCTTGATAATGTCTGCTGAAAATACAAATTTGTGTAGGCGAAATCTAAGGCATACTGCAAACAAATTGCGTTGAATTGCCGGTCCAATGTATAATTTTTCATTGAGAGAGATTCCAGCGGCATCTTTAAACGATCCATCAAAAACCACTCTTAATTTGAGCCCAACAATAGGGTGATGTGGCAAGTAATAAACGCGTTCATCAGGGACATTAATTTCATCCAGGTTGAGCTCCCTCATATGGCCCAAAGCCTGGTATTCTCTCATAAAGTTGATGTACTGGGATTGTAGAGTAGGGTTTTTTGATAGCCTACGTTCCGTAGCGTTAAAACGCGTAATTGCACCCTTGTGCGTATCAGCAAATGTTACATCATCTTCTTTGAACGGAAGCTCAACAATATACCTTCCGTCAGCGCTGCGGCTATGAGTTTTCTTGAAATGTTGTTCCACGATAATAGATTCCTCATCCTTCTTTGGATTAGTATCAGAGCAGTTCTCGATTTCCCAAAAAGCACGAATCGATTGGTCAATGTCAGCCAACGTCAATAAAGTTGTAGGTACGTGATTGTCGCGCCATAATACGCCAGACGTTACCACCCAGCCAAAAATTGTGGAAACCGCAACGATTTTACCTTGCTCATTTCTCCGTTTCTCCATCAACAAAATATCCCAGATCACATCCGCTCCCAATAAGATATCAATAGGCGATGAGCGATGCCACTGTGGGTCAGCAAGAGAAAGATCAGAAAGCAAATGCGAGTCAAAATTGTTAACGGAAGATCTGGGTAGAGAAGTCGTGATATGTCCTAAAACATGTACGAAAGTATCGACACATCTATGAGATTGTCTGGATATAACCCGAATAGTTGTGTGTCCACGTGTTGGATCAGCTTTGATGGATTGGATACCCGCAAGCGGCATCCGAGATGCATTACGTGGTATTCCCAAACGTTTCATACAATCCTCTGAGATATATGAATATTCCGATGCCGTATCAAGCAAAGCACGGCAAGCAATAAGATTTCCCGCATGATTACGAACGTTAACTAGTGCAGTAGGTAAAATGCGTCCAAAGCCAAGTTGACCCGTATTTGTCGGACCAATCTGCGAAACCAGGGTATTCACTGCTACCTGTGGAGTGATTCCCGTTGTTGAATTTACGATACCCGATCCAGAAGGGAAATTGTCCTGTTGACCATTACTCGTTGGTTGTAAATTGTGAAGAAGAGTATTGTGAGTACGTTGACACGAGCGACATTTATTCTTTGATTTACAACTGTAGACAGTGTGTCCGGCACGCAAACAATTGAAACATAAATGTTTTTCTTTTACAAATTTACGGCGTTCATTTACAGACAACGACAAAAATTGTGGACATTTCTGTAGAAAATGTTCACCCGAACGACAGTTTGTGCAGCCCATATTATTGTTTGTAGCCACCAGTGTGGCAGAGGTATTTCGTTTTGAATTACTCGATTTGCTATTGTTCTTCTTATCTGCATTTTCGCCCAGTTCAATTTCTTCACAACGTTGATCCAAAAATTTTAGAAATGAGTAGATTGTAGGCTTAGGCTCATCACGTGTGTTTTCAATCCATCTTCTACGAGAGTCAGCATCTATTTTAGTCTGAAGAATATAAATTAACCAGTGGTCACGTTCCTCATAACCAATAGCTTCCAAACCCCTAATTACCTCATTTGAGATATCAGAAACTCTGCGTAAACCGGTAGGATTTTCCTCCTTCATTGCTGAAAGAGCCATAAATGTTTCTATATACGAATTGACGATATGCCTCGGGCGGTCATAACGCTCCTTGAGACGATCCCATGCAGTAGAATAAGATAAATCCGTAACCTGCATATGTTTGATGAGATTAGCCGCATCATCTTTCAACACGGACTTCAAATAATGAAATTTTTGTGTATTTGTTAAATTGGGCTTTGAATTAATTGCGCTATTAAAAATATCCTTAAAGGCTGGCCAATCTTTGTAGTTGCCAGTAAAAGGCTCAATACGAATCTTCGGTAAATCATTACCCCCATTTCGCACATTTAGGGGTGAGTCTAACCTATTTAACAACGTTGATTGTTGTTCAGCGAATCGATAAAAAGCATCGTGTGGTTCAGGAATGGGTTCGCGAGGACCGCATGCGTCCAACATCTCTCTAAAAATCCCCTTGGCTGTAAAATATTTACCCTCATATTCAGTAAACTCATCTTCAGGATCTGTAAAATCCTTATCCTCATCAAAGTTGTAGAGTTCCTTAGTTAGCTCTTTTAATTCATCATAAGCGGCGTCTAAACGACTTAAACGGGCTTCAATTTGAGCAGAACTAATTTCAGCAGGTGGATTCTGCGCAAATGTCAAAGCTCGAGAAATTGAGGATTTTTCCACACGACGTTTTGATTGCAAGCCTTTAATAGAAGCTGCCATTGTATTTATAAAAATAATAAAATTGTACTCACAGAATTATCAGCCAATATATCCACTCTGAATCTACTCGCAAGAGTAAAATAATATTCGTTTACAAGCGCTTGTCGCCTGCAGTCACAAATCTGTTCACGAAAATGTTCAAACACACAACCGTTATAGTTTATCTATTTGCAACGTATTTTGCTTATTCGCGACGTCACTATATGTATAACGCACATCAATGTTGCTATTGTTTTGTTACTAAACACACAACCGTTCAGCTTTTTTTTTATTTGTAACGTATTTTATTCGCGACGCTACTTTGAGTCTAACACACATCAATGTTGTTATTGTTTTGTTACCGATCACCAAGCAAACGATTTTGCTTTTTCTTTACACTGAAACTCAGTCTGTTTATGATATGTGTATGTCCGTACGAACACAATTTTCAAACGACCGTTAATTGCAAAAAATTCATACACACTTGTCTTGCACGCAGACCTTTTAAACAAATATGTTTTCTGGCACTTGACTGTCGCCAAAACCAGCTTTGTGTGTTGTTGTTGTAACCACTTGTTCTTACCCAGTGACTAATATTCCGAGTACTCAGAATTGTAAGTGGAATCGTAACACAGAGTATGCTTTCACTTACTTCATATTGTACAATGTACATGAAACAGTACTACAGGCAGAGAGGAAGTAAGCTAATCGTGGTATAGAATTGAGTGTAACACACTTTCTCTGAAATACGTATGCTATACTTTGTGTGTACGGGGTACTTGGAAGTGTATATACGTTTTTCGTTTACTTTCTCGTACACTTTGTGGGTTGATGGTAAGCAATGAAAAAGCGGCCATGTTCTATATAAAAGTAAACGAAAAACGTATATCCACTTCCGAGTACCCCGTACACACAAAGTATAGCATACGTATTTCAGTACGTATAACACACGTGCGTCACTGGGTAGTTTATTTTGTCTTTTACGAAACCGTAGCCAATGCTCTTATTGTTGTTGTTTTGCTCACAAGATCACCGAATTGTATTGTATGTATGTACCACGAAACTGATGTACATTCATGCCATGAAATGCTTTGTTGTTGTTTTTGCTCACATGAGCCCCGAATTGTATTATATGTATGTATCACGAAACTAATGTACATACATGCCACTAAATGTTTTATTGTTGTTTTTGCTCACAAGAGCACCGAATTGTATTGTAACCACGAAAACCGATTAATGTTTTGTTGTTATTGTGCCCACCGGAGCACCCACTTGTATTGATGATATGTTTCGTAGTTTCACTGTTCTTTACTCGCGCTAGTTATAACTTTTTAAACCATTACCTTTGCCAACATACACTTTATTAGAAAAACCTTTTCGTTAAACACAATTAATTTTTTTTTGTTAAACACTCACGGATACGCTTGTCCAAGATTTGGAGAGGAGGACCAATAGTTTGTTGATGAATAGTTCGAAATTAAACACTTTTTTGTTAGGTTTTTTTTTAAACGTTAAATTCAAATGCTTTATTTAATAATTTATTTGTTTTATTAATATGTAGTGGACTGTAACACTTGTGTGCAAAGGTAAAAGAACGAATTAAGACTGACATAAATAAATGAAAAGCAAAAGAAATTACAAATCAGCAATCATCATACGAGCAGGGTTGCATTCTTGGGAATGTTCCTCAACAGGAATGTTTTTTTTTTTTACCAAAATCGAACAAAAAATTTTAAGAACAATTTTGATTTTTAGTTGAACTGTTAATTTTTAATTTTTTGATATTCTTTAATTAGGCTTGAGTTCATCAAATTTAATTTACATTAAATGATTTTCACTGAGGGAAGGAATTTTACAACTTGAAATTTTTATTAAAATTTATTGATAATTTTTCTTGGCTGAGCTGGGATTTGAACCCGGGTTGATCTTTACATGTTTCAAGAAACACCACTTTCTATCGTCAGAAGATCTTTGTGTTCTACCCACTGCACCACTGCGGTGCCCGTTAGCCAACAGTCAAACATCAATCTTTAACCAGTAGTACTGGTGGTTCGAAATTTGCTGTTATTATTACTTAAATTTCAAATTACATGTTGCCTCCTTTTTCCTCTGTTTTTTCGTATTCTTTCTGTCAAGACTTTATCTTGAAAACCTGAATTAAAGAATATCAAAAAAAAAAAAAAAAAAAAAAAATTTGACGATTTTTCGAAACGTAAAAGACCATTTTTTTTTATTTTTTCTCAGGAAATTTACGACTTCCTCACAAATTTATTTGGCAGCCCTGCTTACAAACCTGCTCCGTAGTAAGGGAATGTCGTACCTCTTCCAATGTTATATATTTTTTTTCATTTCTTAAGAAATTGTACTCTCACTGCTTTTTTTATTGGGAAAGCAACTACATAATTAATTCTGACTCGAACGTCTAAATATATACAAATACACGTTTTTATATGCATATAAAAACTATTATTTTCCGCACATATCAATATGTCTCGAAAGCATGGGTTAGTTGCTGTCAGGGATGAAAAAGTCAGCACAATTGTACTATTAACATTGCAAAAGTACTTAAGTACTCCAATGACATGTTAAGTATAATTTTGTAATGTCAAACGCTTTAAAATTTAAACATTTTGGTCTAGGGAGGGATTATAGAACAAATAAATTACTAAAATAATGTTTCCAGATATCAGGGATTTGGCAACATTTAACGGTGAACGTGGAAAGGATGTTTTCATACAAAAATTTAATAGAAACAGAACGATGAAATCGCCTTTATAAAAACTTTCATATTTTTACCCTAATCCACTATCAAATCTAAAAAAACAAGCTAAAAAGTCTTCGTCTAAACTCGTTATTACATATTTGCTTAATTTTTCTTTTTGTAACTGTAGGAACACAATTGCATCGTATGAACGTAGTAAACAGAAAAAATTATTGCCGAATTTTTTTCACACAAACGCTTGTTTGAAAATTTTTTTAATTTCTTCAAATTATTTTTCTGATTCAATTAATATTTTTGTTTGATTTTTATTTAACCAAGAAAAATGTTTGACAACTATTCAAAAATATAATATACGCGTTATTGGGTTGAAGTTTTCATAATTTTGTATGAAATATTTAACGCACTTTAATGTGGTAGTTTTTATGCATTTTTGTATTTGATCGTTAGCAACAATTCTTTATGTAAAATATAAGAACAACAAAAAAAAAACACAACAAAAAAAGTACAACAATAAGAAAGATAATAAAATAGCGTTACGAGGTTTGTAGAAAAACAAAAACAATAACAGGTAAAAAAAAACATTTCACTCTTTTCCCTGCAAATATCATTGGACCGTCAAATTTGATTAAATGAACTACTCCATGGACTGGTCCAATGTAATGCAAGCATGGACCACGTGCTTTCGTTTTTAAACGACTACAAAACTAATCCTCTTGAGTATATCATGGTAAAGTTTTAAAACTACTCCTTTGTAGTCCAGAGCTGGGTTATATGGTCCTGCCCTAGGACATCGTAATGTTAAATAAACCATGTTTTTCCATAGGTTTGGGTTACACGCGTGTTAGGACTGGTGCTATTATTTGCAGGGCTTAAACAACAGAAACAACAACAACATTATAAGAAACAAATACATTTTTTTGTTGGTTTCAAAGTTGGTAATAAAGAATGAAAAACAAAATCGTGTATTAAGTTTTTTTAAACTGTTTAGTCAAATACATCACATACAATAATACAATGATGACGAAAAACATATCGAGTTGGTCTGCTGCCGTTTTTGGTTACATTTCTTCTTCTTTAGCCAAGGAAAGGAAAAAGCAACAGTGAGTGATGAAGAAAAACATTGTGTGTATAAACAAGACTTCGTTCAAAAATTATTCCAACAAAAACATGTGTCTCAAAGCCATCCGCCGCTCTGCCCTGCCTTCTTCTTCTCCTTCAGTGATTACTTGGGGCCACTTCACTGCTTGTGCAAAAAAACTTTTTTTTTTGTTTGATTCAGCAAAATTATTTGTTTGAAATTGATATTAATTTCAGTGAATTTTTTGTTTATTCAGTTAAATTATTTGTTTGAGAAAATTAGTGTTTTTTTTTTAATAAACAATAAGCAAATAAATTGTTTGAATATGCAAATTTGTTTATAGGACGGATTTCACACAAAGAAGGTTTTGGTTCTACAAACTTTTTGTTTGAATTTGAAAAATAATTTTTTCTGTGTAGCGTACGACGTAGATGCATTGTCAAATTCAAACGTATAACATTTTATACAAAGGCACACATTGTAGCAGTATCAGCTGGTGTTTTATAAAAAACCACAAAAGAAAACCTTAAGGTCAGGTGTGGCCAGATTGTTGGCGGCGCTGGCACGCTAGCGAAAGTCCGGCTAGGGTTCGCCGTATTGGGGTGGTTCTTGCCCACCCATCAGACACTTGGCTGCTACAAAAAAAAAATCAAGCCAGCCAATTTGAAATAAAAAAAACAAAAAGAAAATAAAAGGAGCCCGAAAGTGAACGTAGACCAAAAAAAAAACCAATCTATTGAAACTATTAAATCATTTTGCACCGTGTACTCACCTGTTGCACCTCTTACCTAGGAGTTGTGTTGGCGGATGTTTAGCCAACTCTATTCCTCCCGCTAGAAATCCGGCTTGACTTCACCTTGACGACCTGGAAAAATAATGGTTGAGTTGTCCTAAAATCTTACCATCACCTTCCTATTGTGTACCCCCTAATGAGTTTATCTACTAATTATTTTTAAAGAAAAAACGCTTGAAATTTTATGTTCAAATCATTATAAAATAATATAACCGTTTTATTAAAAAAAAAACTCTATTATTAATGACATTTTGGCACAATTTATCAAAAATATAAAGTGAAATGAGTTGAAAAAAAGGTAAAAAAAAAATATAAAAGTTTATCAAAAAATTTTATTATACTCGAAACCAATGAAAATTTAGTTTACAAAAAAACTTCAATTTATAACAAAAATTAATTTACAAGAAAAAAAAACAAAAAAATTTATTAATATTTTTCTCTATTTCCCAGGCGAAGCTGGATGACAGGGACTGCCGTCGGTCCGTAACGTCCTAACTGAATATTGTAGTACGGGGTAAGTATGGTCCAATTACCATCGAAAAAAAATCAACATATACT
The DNA here is from genome assembly GCA_949318255.1 of Pollenia labialis. Lineage (NCBI taxonomy): Eukaryota > Metazoa > Arthropoda > Insecta > Diptera > Polleniidae > Pollenia > Pollenia labialis. The sequence continues at coordinate 185,746,602 of OX439139.1, read as the reverse complement.
AATACCAGTTTATATTTTCTCTATTCTCCTATTGTGATGACCACCGTGATGTTTTCAAATTAAGCGTTTTTTTTATTTCAAAAATAACAATAAGGTATCTCCATCCCTGAGTGCCATCACCAGGTAAATGACAACAAAATACAACCCTACGACATACGAAACAAATACCACTCTACCAGGGCGAATTGACTGGAATACAAGTTTATATTTGATTTCGCCTTGTCAGTAAATTCAGCGTGGGTATACAGACAGTTTAAAAGAAAAGTCATTGTAGGATTGGCAGCAAGAGATTCAACAAGTGGCAGTGAACTAAGGGTTTGTGTGACATAAAATTTTAAAGTAACCTAGTGAAGCATAGTCAAACAAATCTCTTTAGAAAAACAGCCAATGTCCCAATTTTTTATCGGAAGTAATCACACTCATTTCACGGTTGGTCAGAAAAAAAACACAGACCCCGTATAAAGGATAAGTCAGCGCCAATAAGTTATGAACAAGTTGAAAATACAGGTTAAAATTTCGGTTTTGTGCTGAAACGTGCCTGATTTTATCTCGAATACTCGTTGGTGTGGTGTGTCTTTGAAACTTCGCAGATTTTTTTATTAAAAACGTGGACCCGGGTAAAAGATCCTTTTGGAATAAATTTGTGCTTTAAAAATAAAAAAAAAAAAAAATTAAAGGAAAAAGCCGTAAATCACACGTGCTGCAAAATAATTTTTGCGGCCAGACAATAAAGTAGCCCCAACCTCAAAGTCTTCGGCGTGCTAAAATCACGTGTTGCGTAACAAAATGGCGTTTTCAACTTAACCGAAACTTGGCCGCCAAAACAAAAACAACTTTAAAACCATTTGAATCCACCAAACAAAAACAACCACCACCTGTATCAAAGCAAAAACATTAACATCGGCACCAACCCTTGTTAAAACTATTGGAACCAAACACGGCTTTATCATAAAAAAACAACCACTTAAAAACCCACGTGGTCGAACGCATATTTACCGTCGAGCCAATACAAGGTTACCATCAAACAACCACGTTAAAACCAACGTGGTCGAACACATATTTACCGTCCAGCCGAATACAGCGTTACCATCAAAGCCACCACTTTAAAACCAACCTGGCCGAATACATCTTTAACGCCAAGCAAAATATGGCTTTGCCATCAAACCAAAAGCAATTTAAAAAAAAAACATAACCCAATACAACATTACCATCCAAAAACCGAATACCACTTTATCATCAAACTAAAAATATCGTTTTTACCATCGCAACTTTGGGCTAAAGCGACTATAGGACCATCGGGACCAAACCCAATCCGGCGCCAGCGATCTAACAAATACCCGTCGGAAACAGGTAACACTTGTAAAATCACTAAATTGAAACCCTGAGATGATCTTGCTGTCAAAGAAAAAAAAGACAATGATATATGTACATTACTTGTTTATCGATATTTAAAGCCTTTAGGTTTTTTTTTAATCACTTGTTTTATTAGTTTCCTTCAGACTATTATTGCTATCATTACTAACTAAAAGTACATTTATTCTAAACACTAATCCTACAATTATTATTGACTAGTCTCGAATTACAATTATACACACTAACCTATTAAGATTATTATTCTAAAGTTTTCCTAAAATTATAATTAAATATACCTAACCGGTATGAATTATTAATTACTACAACCATGTATTACAATTATTATCGTTACTAAGCCCTAATAAAACCTACCTTGTAGGATCCTAGAATTATCCTTAATAATTAAAAAGTTTTTTTTTGCCAACTAAGTTAAGTTTTTTTTGCGATTGTCTAGTTGGCATAACGGTTATTGAAAACCATCAAAAAAATAAAATAAAGACAAACTAGGCTGAAATTTAGGATATTGAGATGATAGGAGAAAAGGACAGAAAGTTTAAAGAATGCATTCCTTGAAACGCAAATAGACGTACAATTTTAGTACTTTCAGATTGGGTTAAATTGTAGGAATTGAAAACTCGGTAGATCGTCATTTTAATAAATAATTATTTCGTGTATTAACTAAACAAACCCTAGCACACATAAATAAATTCTTAGAATTACAAATCAAGGATGTAAGGAATAATTTTGAAATTAACAGGCGGTTTAAAATTATGAACGGGTAACTAACTTTATAATTAAATATCAATTATAAAGTTTCAAAAGGAATAAATGGTTTTAAAATTATTTAACCATTTAGAGTTATAAAATAATTAATAATTTTACAGTTAATTAACGTTTTAAGTATATAACCAGTTAGTTAATTTTATAATTATATAGCGATCATAAAATTACGAGTAAATGATTAAACTTAAAATTATTTACCCATTTGGAATTATAAATAAATTATTAGGTTTAAGGTTAATCTGGATTTTAGAATTAGAAACGGATAATTAATTTTATAATTGAATGGCAATTACGATCTTACAAATGAATAATTTTAAAATTAATTTTAAATTTACATTTTAAAATTATGAACATACAACTAACTTTGGTAATTAGATACCAATTGGTAACATTGCAAACAAACAAATAGTTTCAGAATTGTTAATCGATTCGAAATTGTAATTGAATTAACAGTTTTGAAATTCTAACCGGATAACTAAGTTTGTAATTGATTGACAATTATAAAGTTGCAATTTGACAAATAATTTTTGAAATTGGTGGGCAATTATAAAGTTAAAAATAAATGATTAATTCAGAAACTATTTTATAATCGTGAATTATAAATATAATAATAATTCTAAAAATTAATTAACATTTTTTAAAATATAAACAACTAATTAATTTTATAATTAAATCACAATTGTAAAATTACCCTAAAGGATTAATTTTAAAATTTGTTTGAGAATTTGAAATTTTACATGGAATTAATGGTTTTATAATCAATTAGTATTTTAAAAAAAATTATAAACAAACAATTAACTCTATAATTAAATCACAATTATAAAATTACCCTAAAGGATTAATTTTAAAATTTATTTGAAAATTTGAAATTGTAAATGGAATTGATGGTTTTAAAATTAATTAGTACGGAAAAAAAATTATAAACAAACAATTAATTTCATAATTAAATCCCAATTATAAAATTACCCTAAAGGATTAATTTTAAAATTGTTTGGAAATGTGAAAGTTTAAATAGAATTAATGGTTTTAAAATTGATTAGTATTTTAAAATGAATCACAATTATAAAATGCCCTAAAGAATTAATTTTGAAATTAATAAAAAAAATTCGGAGTTATAAATAGAATTAATGATTTTTAAATTAATTAGTATGTATTTAAAAAATAAAAAAGGTTATAAGCAAATAATTAATTTTATAGTCGAATCACAATTATAAAAGTACCTTAAAGGATTAATTTTAAAATTATTTGAAAATGTGGAATTATAAATAGAATCAACGGGTTTAGAATTCATTAACATTTTTAAATTATAAACAGACAATTAAGTTTATAGTTGATTAACCATTATAAAATTACAAGTAATTAAATAATTTTAGAATTATGTTACTGTTGGAATCTTGAGCGATTTAATGATTTTAAAATTGTCTAACAATTTAGATTCGTAAATGAATCAGTAATTTTGAAATTGATGTATATTTTAGAATTCTTTGGTTATACAATTTTAACAGTTGTTTAATTGTGAATGAATGAATAATTTTGAAATTATTTGACAATTGAAATTTTAGGCAATGGATAAGTTTAAAACCTGCTAACGTATTGAAAATTATGGAAAGATAAATAGTCCTAAAATTAACTAACCATTCAAAACTATAAATTGGTGTATGACCTTGTAATAATACAACAATTTTGGATTCCAACCGAATTACTGATTTTATAATTGAATCACAAATTACACTCAATAATTTTTCTCTAAATAAATCGCGATTGCCCATTCCGTCACATAAATGTTTAGTATAAAATAAAATCCTACTAAAAACCAAATTCACCAAAAAAAAAAATATACTTACCTTTACCTTTAAGAAATTTTTCAAAAAAAAAAAAAAAGAACAACACATGTACAATCAAAGTTTTTAGTTTAAGGTATCGAAATAGAGTAACCTTATATAAGCCTTGAATTTAAGATGACTTAATAAATATTTTTTTGTATCCTGAATTTAATTGAAAATATGTACTAAATTTAATTTGATCGTTGAAATGTGGCTAATGTGAAATAGAACAGTGGTAAGTAAAGCTTAGGGACATTACTTATACATTTTTTTTCAGGCGACAAGTAATGTCACGGTTGACATTAACCTGTCATATGGGGTGGGCAGCCTGACCGGGACCATAACAACTTGTCCCGAGGATTCGAGTCCTGCCAAACAATCGTCGTGTGAAAGTTTAGGTCATCGAAATGTCTGTCCGTTTATTATAGGTATTTACTCCTTTCATTAGGTATTTTGGTGCATCGTTTCCCGTTTTTTTTATTGCTTCTTTTTTTTTAATATATTTTCCATATTGGCACGGAAGAGTAAAGTGGATAATTGTGCAAACCTAGATGGACACGAACCTCCCATTCCCGGCGAGCTACAGCCGAATACACCAGCGTGCCAACGTCCATCGTGGAGCAAAAGGTTTAGTTTTTTTTGGAAAAATCGTTTTCCAACACAATTATCATTACACAAAAATGGCGCCCAACGTGGGGCTCGAGAGTGATTTAACCCTTTTGGTTAAATTAATTTAGCCTGAAGGTGTTTTAATTCATCTTTGCTGGCTTCCACACTTTCGAACATTTCAGTTCAAAATGTTCAATCTCGTACTTTTTTCTTTTATATAATGACTTATGTCGCGGAAGGTATTGATTAATTAGATACCATGCCTGCATTGCGTCGGCATCGTATAGGGAAATTTGTTAGGGATCTCAATCATCTGATTGGAGTATTGGCAAATCGCGGACTCGAACTATATATTTTTTTTAACCACAAGTTTTTGTTTCACTTTATGCTACACATTTCAACCTCAAGCTATTAATTACATTTACATAACAAACAATATCAAAACATTTTTTTTTGTAAATTCATAAACTTATCTATTAAATACAATATTTAAATTATTCTGTAGTTTAATGAAATTTATTTACTAATTAAATTACATTATTAAATTTCTTGTAGTTTAATGAAACGTATTTACTAACTACATTATTAAATCTTTTGTATATTAGAAATTATTTGTAGTATTATACTTTTGTAGTATTACACCATAGAAGTTATAAAATACTTAAACTATTCAAAAGCTATATGATCTAAAATAAGATAGATTTTTTTTACATACACAGTTTTTACATTTTTCTTGAATTTATTATACATATACATTTTTAGTGGATCCTACGTAACCACTATAAATTATTTAGCCTCATATTCATGAGAGTTTTTTTGAATTTGGCTGAAAGGAATTTTTTATATACAACATTTTTCCTTCTTTTGTTAGATTTGAAAATATTCTTATGAATACGGACGTTAAATTATTAATAAAATAATCTTAAATAACACAGATTATTTTTTTTCAAACACATTTTTTTACATTTTTATTGAATTTTTAAATATTGCGTCTTTTGTCAGTGGATTGGGTATACCTATTTATCCACTGTTTTGGGATTTTATCTGGCTTTTTGGGAATTTTTTTGGTAAATTTTTTTTTGAATTTTGTCGACACGCCTGTCAGTTTTACTTTCGATATTTGTACTGGTAATTTAATTTCGGGAATTTTTGGTGATTTTTTTTTATTGCGTCTCGAGCAGTTATCTCGTTTGGACATTTGTTTTTTTTTTTGAACTTCAGTTTTCGCCTTGAAAGTTTAAGCGGGTATTTTCTTGTTGACAATTAGTTGATCTGATTAATTTCAGAACGTTTTTGCTTGTCTGTTGAATCAGTTGAGGGATTATAATTGTTTTGGAAGGTAGTTTATAATGAGTACCAGGAATCTTAGGTCCTCTAGTCGGAACCCCGTTACCAGCGACGATAATCAACCTCGTGATTCAGACACAACGTCAGCCCCGCAAAACATTGCACCGGTTATTTCGACAAACGCGGTTACACCGTTAATGTCTATTCGGTTTCCTCCGGGTTTTGGACCGCGAACACATTCTTCACCGGAGAGCGAAACCACCATTCGTACACCAACGTATAGCAGTATAACAGCGAGGGAGATAAGCGGACAAGGAAGTAGACCGGCAAGGCACGATATTGACAACATGGATCAACAGGATCAAGATTTACCACCAATTCCAGAAGAAGTTAACCCAGGCTTAGGAGTAGATGAGGGAGTGACGATTAGGGAATACGTTGCTGCATCTGTTGGAGCTGCACAAGCTTCAATCATGAGGGAAGTACAGAATATGCAGTTGATGTTACCGCAACTAATCCGAGAATCTTTACGTTCAGAGCGCAGCCATTCTATGGACCAGGCAAATCCACCGAATCCGAGACAGGTCAATCCAAGTCACGATTTTCGCACACCATTTAATGACAATTATAGACAACAACCACCATTTCGACCACCAAACAATCCTCAAATGCCTTTTCAACGTCGATTACCTCAGCCACAAAGACCACAACCATTATTCGGGAATAGTCCTCTAAATTATTTTGAACCTGCTAGTTTTGAAAATTCACCACAGGGCTACCGGTCCATAACACCTAACCAGTTAGAGAAGTGGGGTATAAAATATGACGGTACTAATAAATCTTTGACTGTTGAAGATTTCGTTTTTCGGGTAGAGATACTAAGACATGATTACAATTGCTCATGGGACATCGTAATGAAGGGATTTCACCATTTAGTTACTGGAGCTGCTAGTACTTGGTTTTGGGCTTTTCGTATGAAGCATCCCATATGTGATTGGACTACGTTTAAACACCATCTGATTAAAAAATTCCGAAATTTCGAGAGTGATTTCGAAATACAGCGAAAAATAATGGAACGTAGACAGGCTCCGAATGAAACCGCCGATGCCTTCATTACGGAAATCATAAAACTCAAAAACCAAATGAGAATACACGTTTTAGAATCCGAGCTCGTTAAGATAGTGAAAGATAATTTAAAGGATGGTTTGGCACAGCTAGTTTTTCCCATTAAAATTGATAACTTAGACCAACTTCTGGAAGAATGCAAAAGGGCAGAAAGAAATATTGCCAAACGCTTTTCACAACGTATGCCTGCAGGGAACCCGCGTAGGGTATACGAAGTTGAAGTTTTTGATGGTGAACAAAATGACGACCAAGCACGGCTAGTGGAGGAGTTACAGAAGGTAAACCTCGCAGCAAAACAACTAATCTGCTGGAACTGTAAGACTCCTGGTCACACATTCATTGAATGCCCTGTAACCCAAAGAAGAATATTCTGTTATAAATGTGGGTTCGACGACGTCACTAGCCCGACTTGCCCTAAATGTGTGGGAAACACCAAGGGGAACACGCAGAGGACTGGGACGGCGTGTTCATTCCAAAACCCAACCCAGTAAATGACAATTTTTCAAATTTTATACTAGCTAGCGACAAACCAACCGAAAATCAGAATTTAGACCAAACCATGGATATGATTAAGTCCGAATGTAGCCAAATGAGTGAAAAGAATAGCCCACAAATAGAACAAAATCCCGACGTCTGCCAGAAATCTGATTCAAAAGCAACTATTAATCCCCATCTTTCGTACGAACAACGCCTAGAAATATATGAACAAAAAAGGGCGGAAATTTTTGCTGACTACGAACCCAAGATAAGCAAGAGGATAATTAACACCCGAAAAAGATTTGCGACAAGAAAAGCGGAGAGAAAAAGAATCGTGTCAACGCTAATATGTAGTCCAGACGACATAAGACCATACATGTCGGTATCTATAAATGGGTTGAATTATCAGGGTCTTCTCGACAGTGGCGCGTCAGTAAGTTGTCTCGGCAAAAATTGTTTAGAAAACGTTCGAAAAATGGATGCGAAAGTACTTGACTACAAATCTTCGGTGAGAACGGCGGACGGTAAACAACACATGATAGTAGGGAAAATACAGGCAATAATTAAATCAGGAAATCGGTCAGTTGTGTCAGCTTTATACTTAGTACCTAATTTGAGTCAGGAATTAATCCTCGGATACGACTTTTGGAGGCAAATCGGATTGAGAATAAGTTTCGATAACAAAACAATAAACGCCCTTACCGAGGAAAATTCAGAAAACTCAAAAACTCACGACTTAAATAGTCACCAGCGTAGAGTTCTTGAAAATGTTAAACTTTCGTTTAAATGTCATACTCAATATGGTCTAGGTAAAACTGATTTAGAGACTCACAAAATAGACACTGGGGATGCACCCGCTAAAAAAATGCGATATTATCCTGTAAGTCCCGCCGTACAAAAATTAATTTTCGCAGAATTGGACCGAATGTTAGATTTGGACGTAATAGAAGTTACCACGGAAGCCGAATGGAACAATAGGACAACGTTAGTCATGAAACCCGGTAAAAATAGGCTATGTCTCGATGCGAGGGAATTGAATAAGATCACTAAAAAGGACGCTTATCCTCTCCCTAACATCGATGGCTTACTAGCTAGGCTCGGCGACACACACTTTATATCAGCAATCGACTTAAAGGATGCGTTTTGGCAAATCCCTCTGGATGAAGAGAGTAGGCCAAAAACAGCATTCACAGTCCCAGGTAGGCCTCAATACCAATTTAAGGTAATGCCTTTCGGACTGTGTAATGCTGCGCAAAGATTATGTCGATTGATGGATAAAGTGGTTCCGTCTGAGCTGAAAGATAGGGTGTTCGTGTACCTCGACGACCTGTTGGTAGTATCCCCAAATTTTGAAGAACACATGGAAATGCTGCGAACCGTAGGTCAGAAATTAACAGCTGCCGGTCTGACAATCAACATGTCAAAATCAAAATTCTGCTATAGGGAATTAAAGTATCTAGGTTACGTTGTAGGTGGAGGTAAACTTAGGCCCGATGATGAAAAAGTAAGAGCAATTTTAGAAATCAAACCGCCGAAAAATCAAAAGGATGTTAGGAGATTCCTAGGCACCGTAGGTTGGTACCGCCGATTCATCCATGACTTTTCCACACTTACCGCACCTTTGACGGATACTTTGAAGAAATCCCCTACCTTTAATTTCACTTCTGAAGCAATGAAATCGTTTGAAGAGTTGAAGCATCGTTTAGTGACCAGTCCTGTCTTGTCAAGCCCCGATTTTGAAAAGCCTTTCTTTGTCCAATGCGACGCCTCGAACGTTGGCTTAGGTGCAGTTTTATTCCAAAAGGACGATGAAGGTGAAGAGCATCCAATTGAGTATTTCTCCAGGAAACTTAATGGTGCTCAGAAAAATTATTCCACTACGGAGAAAGAGTGTCTCGCGGTTGTACTGGCGATCGAAAGGTTTAGACAATACATAGAACTGATGGACTTTACAGTTATAACTGACCATTCCAGTCTAAAGTGGCTAATGCGGCAGAATGACCTAAACGGTAGGCTTGCTCGGTGGAGCTTAAAGCTTCAAGGTTTCAGATTTAATATCGAACATAGGAAGGGCAGTAAAAATGTAGTCCCCGATATGCTATCGCGTCAAGATATGGAGGAGATAGTGGTCGATCCTAGCACAGTATTAGATTTTAATTCCGAAGAATTCAAAGGTAAAGAATATCTAACGCTCATAGACACCGTGGAACAGAACGCGAGTAGACTTCCAGATGTAAAGGTAGAGGAAGGGATTCTTTATAAGAGGGTAAAATTTAACAGAAACGACTTAGAGACTGAAGATAATTGCTGGCGAATATGGGTACCATCACGCCTAACCGATAACATAATTAGTAGATCGCATATTAACAACACATTACACGGAGGGATAGCAAAAACATTGTACAACATAAGGGAATGTTTTTACTGGCCTTCAATGGTGAAGCAGATCAGAAACTTTGTAAGTCAATGTGAAACATGTAAGGAAATAAAACACCCTAGAAAAATATTGCGTCCACCGATGGGAAAGGAAGTCATGACTCAAAGGCCTTTTCAAAAGATATACATTGATTTTCTAGGACCATATACTCGTACGAAGTCTGGTAATACCTTTATTTTTATAGTCTTAGATCACAAAACCAAATTTGTTCTGCTGAAAGCGTTGTCTAAAGCTACCACCAAAGCGGTGATTAAATTTTTAAGGGATGAGGTATTTTATAAATTCGGAGTGCCGGAAATTCTCCATTTGGATAATGGCAAACAGTTTACATCCGAAGCATTTAAGGATTTCTTAGGACTATTTGGCGTTAAACATATTCGTACCCCTATATATTCACCGCAATCTAACGCGAGCGAAAGGGTTAACCAAACCATACTTAGTTCCATCCGAAGTTTTCTAGATAATGACCAATCGAAATGGGATGAGAATCTAGCTAAAATAGAATGCTCTCTAAGGTCAACGGTTCATTCGTCTACTGGCGTAACGCCTTACTTTTCACTTACTGGTTACAATATGGTTACTCACGCAGATGCGTATGAAATTTTACGAAAACTGAAATCAGCCGAAGAAGGCGAAATGTTAATACTGCCAAAATCCTCACAGATGCAACTGATCCATCAAAAAGTTGGCGAAAAGTTACATAACGCATATTTGCGAAATGCTAAATCCTACAACCTTAAAAGCAGGGTTGTGAAATATACACCCGGCCAAGAGGTCTACAGAAAAAACTTTATACAGAGCAAATTTTCAAAGGGTATAAACGCGAAACTTTGCAGACCTTGGCTAAGGTGCAGGATCAGAAAGGCGGTAGGAAACAGCCAATATGAGATCGAAAATCTCAGGGGCCAGTTAATTGGTGTGATACATGCTCAGCACTTGAAGCAATAGGTGATTTTAGGCATAGGAGTTAATGTTAGGTGTATTGAATAGGTAAAATTGGGATCTAATTGGCGCAGGGTTTGATTAGGCTGGAAATTGAAAGGGAACTAGGGTTAGTTTTGTTAGGAAATTAAGGTGGCGTAATTACGTTTTTTGTTATACACTGTATGACCGAATTTTCACCTAACTGTCATTAACGACCCTTTTCAAAAAAAAATGATTACCTGTCAATCAGAAACAACGATCGTAAATTGACAACATTTACTTTTCAGAATTTAAGCAAAACTCGTTACCGTTCAATCGTTTGGCACTACCACGAAATTAAATTTGGTCACTGTTGATACGTTTTATCAAATACAAACAAAAACTTTCTACTTTAGGCTTTTTGAAGTAGAGGAAATAAGGACATATTTGATATTAAACAGCAACGTCACGTTTCTTGGCACACTCTCTACCTAATATTTTTTTTGTGGGTGGTTTTGACCGAAATATGGTGGAACCGAAAATCGTTTCCTTTGGTTTAGGAAGATTTGGTTAACCTGACCAAACCGTTTGTTGAAATTACCGTTCAATTAACTACATCATTAATTGAGAAAAGAGCCCGATTTTTCTATGTCTAATGTCAACGGAAACTATTTAAAATACCTGAAAGCTCCGCTTACATGTTATTATTCGCTTTTCATCTTATAGGTTTTCATTCACTCAGGACTCTGCACATATAATCTTATGTTTCTAAGTTAAAGATTAGCGAAAAAGTAGAATAAGGGGATTTGAGTTCCCGTCAGTTTATGATCGATATAGTCGACAACCGGTTTCTTGAAAATGTCGAATAATCGAGCACCCTATTTTTTTTATTTAATAAATCAAAAAATGGAACAAATTTTGTACATGTGTATGTGTTAGTAGCTAATTTTTAACGTTTATTACTCCGAGAGTATTGAACTCATAAAAAGAAAAAAAAGATATTGTGCACTTCTGTTAAAACTCTATCAAATTGTGTGTTTTTCTTTTCATATCGGTTGACATACAGAGGAGCAAACTATTCTTAACTATTTTGCCATTGCTTTGTTACAAGTAGTACGCACCTTAATTTTTTGTTGCATTGAGTCTTGGACTCCTACGTCTGTCTTCAAAATTCTAAAATTCCTATAGCAGAAATCTGTTGCTTGAAGCAGGTCTAGGGATTTTTTTTATGCACATGGTGTCATCTCGAGATTCTAGGAGTACAGGGGGAATTCTGGTTCTCGTTAGTTTTTTTTTGTACATTGAAATAAGGATGTGAGACTACTTACTGTTTCTTCTGGTTCCACGGACACCTAGTATTGGCCCGGATGGGTTACTTCGATTTTGCCTTAGGAGGGATGGTGATTGTTTTTAAGCATAGCCGATTAATGACGCTCACTCGATGAAGGTGGAAATGGAAAGGAAGTCATGGCTGATAGAGTGTGTTAAAAAAAAGCCGAGGTCGAGAAAATTATAGGCCGTGTGTACACTCCGGCCGAGAAATGGAAGGGGAGTTGCCAGATCATCTGAATTCCCAACTCTTTTCACGCCACAGGTTATGAGAAAAGAGTTGGCTTTGTGATGACCACCGTGATGTTTTCAAATTAAGCGTTTTTTTTATTTCAAAAATAACAATAAGGTATCTCCATCCCTGAGTGCCATCACCAGGTAAATGACAACAAAATACAACCCTACGACATACGAAACAAATACCACTCTACCAGGGCGAATTGACTGGAATACAAGTTTATATTTGATTTCGCCTTGTCAGTAAATTCAGCGTGGGTATACAGACAGTTTAAAAGAAAAGTCATTGTAGGATTGGCAGCAAGAGATTCAACAAGTGGCAGTGAACTAAGGGTTTGTGTGACATAAAATTTTAAAGTAACCTAGTGAAGCATAGTCAAACAAATCTCTTTAGAAAAACAGCCAATGTCCCAATTTTTTATCGGAAGTAATCACACTCATTTCACGGTTGGTCAGAAAAAAAACACAGACCCCGTATAAAGGATAAGTCAGCGCCAATAAGTTATGAACAAGTTGAAAATACAGGTTAAAATTTCGGTTTTGTGCTGAAACGTGCCTGATTTTATCTCGAATACTCGTTGGTGTGGTGTGTCTTTGAAACTTCGCAGATTTTTTTATTAAAAACGTGGACCCGGGTAAAAGATCCTTTTGGAATAAATTTGTGCTTTAAAAATAAAAAAAAAAAAAAATTAAAGGAAAAAGCCGTAAATCACACGTGCTGCAAAATAATTTTTGCGGCCAGACAATAAAGTAGCCCCAACCTCAAAGTCTTCGGCGTGCTAAAATCACGTGTAGCGTAACAAAATGGCGTTTTCAACTTAACCGAAACTTGGCCGCCAAAACAAAAACAACTTTAAAACCATTTGAATCCACCAAACAAAAACAACCACCACCTGTATCAAAGCAAAAACATTAACATCGGCACCAACCCTTGTTAAAACTATTGGAACCAAACACGGCTTTATCATAAAAAAACAACCACTTAAAAACCCACGTGGTCGAACGCATATTTACCGTCGAGCCAATACAAGGTTACCATCAAACAACCACGTTAAAACCAACGTGGTCGAACACATATTTACCGTCCAGCCGAATACAGCGTTACCATCAAAGCCACCACTTTAAAACCAACCTGGCCGAATACATCTTTAACGCCAAGCAAAATATGGCTTTGCCATCAAACCAAAAGCAATTTAAAAAAAAAACATAACCCAATACAACATTACCATCCAAAAACCGAATACCACTTTATCATCAAACTAAAAATATCGTTTTTACCATCGCAACTTTGGGCTAAAGCGACTATAGGACCATCGGGACCAAACCCAATCCGGCGCCAGCGATCTAACAAATACCCGTCGGAAACAGGTAACACTTGTAAAATCACTAAATTGAAACCCTGAGATGATCTTGCTGTCAAAGAAAAAAAAGACAATGATATATGTACATTACTTGTTTATCGATATTTAAAGCCTTTAGGTTTTTTTTTAATCACTTGTTTTATTAGTTTCCTTCAGACTATTATTGCTATCATTACTAACTAAAAGTACATTTATTCTAAACACTAATCCTACAATTATTATTGACTAGTCTCGAATTACAATTATACACACTAACCTATTAAGATTATTATTCTAAAGTTTTCCTAAAATTATAATTAAATATACCTAACCGGTATGAATTATTAATTACTACAACCATGTATTACAATTATTATCGTTACTAAGCCCTAATAAAACCTACCTTGTAGGATCCTAGAATTATCCTTAATAATTAAAAAGTTTTTTTTTGCCAACTAAGTTAAGTTTTTTTTGCGATTGTCTAGTTGGCATAACGGTTATTGAAAACCATCAAAAAAATAAAATAAAGACAAACTAGGCTGAAATTTAGGATATTGAGATGATAGGAGAAAAGGACAGAAAGTTTAAAGAATGCATTCCTTGAAACGCAAATAGACGTACAATTTTAGTACTTTCAGATTGGGTTAAATTGTAGGAATTGAAAACTCGGTAGATCGTCATTTTAATAAATAATTATTTCGTGTATTAACTAAACAAACCCTAGCACACATAAATAAATTCTTAGAATTACAAATCAAGGATGTAAGGAATAATTTTGAAATTAACAGGCGGTTTAAAATTATGAACGGGTAACTAACTTTATAATTAAATATCAATTATAAAGTTTCAAAAGGAATAAATGGTTTTAAAATTATTTAACCATTTAGAGTTATAAAATAATTAATAATTTTACAGTTAATTAACGTTTTAAGTATATAACCAGTTAGTTAATTTTATAATTATATAGCGATCATAAAATTACGAGTAAATGATTAAACTTAAAATTATTTACCCATTTGGAATTATAAATAAATTATTAGGTTTAAGGTTAATCTGGATTTTAGAATTAGAAACGGATAATTAATTTTATAATTGAATGGCAATTACGATCTTACAAATGAATAATTTTAAAATTAATTTTAAATTTACATTTTAAAATTATGAACATACAACTAACTTTGGTAATTAGATACCAATTGGTAACATTGCAAACAAACAAATAGTTTCAGAATTGTTAATCGATTCGAAATTGTAATTGAATTAACAGTTTTGAAATTCTAACCGGATAACTAAGTTTGTAATTGATTGACAATTATAAAGTTGCAATTTGACAAATAATTTTTGAAATTGGTGGGCAATTATAAAGTTAAAAATAAATGATTAATTCAGAAACTATTTTATAATCGTGAATTATAAATATAATAATAATTTTAAAAATTAATTAACATTTTTTAAAATATAAACAACTAATTAATTTTATAATTAAATCACAATTGTAAAATTACCCTAAAGGATTAATTTTAAAATTTGTTTGAGAATTTGAAATTTTACATGGAATTAATGGTTTTATAATCAATTAGTATTTTAAAAAAAATTATAAACAAACAATTAACTCTATAATTAAATCACAATTATAAAATTACCCTAAAGGATTAATTTTAAAATTTATTTGAAAATTTGAAATTGTAAATGGAATTGATGGTTTTAAAATTAATTAGTACGGAAAAAAAATTATAAACAAACAATTAATTTCATAATTAAATCCCAATTATAAAATTACCCTAAAGGATTAATTTTAAAATTGTTTGGAAATGTGAAAGTTTAAATAGAATTAATGGTTTTAAAATTGATTAGTATTTTAAAATGAATCACAATTATAAAATGCCCTAAAGAATTAATTTTGAAATTAATAAAAAAAATTCGGAGTTATAAATAGAATTAATGATTTTTAAATTAATTAGTATGTATTTAAAAAATAAAAAAGGTTATAAGCAAATAATTAATTTTATAGTCGAATCACAATTATAAAAGTACCTTAAAGGATTAATTTTAAAATTATTTGAAAATGTGGAATTATAAATAGAATCAACGGGTTTAGAATTCATTAACATTTTTAAATTATAAACAGACAATTAAGTTTATAGTTGATTAACCATTATAAAATTACAAGTAATTAAATAATTTTAGAATTATGTTACTGTTGGAATCTTGAGCGATTTAATGATTTTAAAATTGTCTAACAATTTAGATTCGTAAATGAATCAGTAATTTTGAAATTGATGTATATTTTAGAATTCTTTGGTTATACAATTTTAACAGTTGTTTAATTGTGAATGAATGAATAATTTTGAAATTATTTGACAATTGAAATTTTAGGCAATGGATAAGTTTAAAACCTGCTAACGTATTGAAAATTATGGAAAGATAAATAGTCCTAAAATTAACTAACCATTCAAAACTATAAATTGGTGTATGACCTTGTAATAATACAACAATTTTGGATTCCAACCGAATTACTGATTTTATAATTGAATCACAAATTACACTCAATAATTTTTCTCTAAATAAATCGCGATTGCCCATTCCGTCACATAAATGTTTAGTATAAAATAAAATCCTACTAAAAACCAAATTCACCAAAAAAAAAAATATACTTACCTTTACCTTTAAGAAATTTTTCAAAAAAAAAAAAAAAGAACAACACATGTACAATCAAAGTTTTTAGTTTAAGGTATCGAAATAGAGTAACCTTATATAAGCCTTGAATTTAAGATGACTTAATAAATATTTTTTTGTATCCTGAATTTAATTGAAAATATGTACTAAATTTAATTTGATCGTTGAAATGTGGCTAATGTGAAATAGAACAGTGGTAAGTAAAGCTTAGGGACATTACTTATACATTTTTTTTCAGGCGACAAGTAATGTCACGGTTGACATTAACCTGTCATATGGGGTGGGCAGCCTGACCGGGACCATAACAACTTGTCCCGAGGATTCGAGTCCTGCCAAACAATCGTCGTGTGAAAGTTTAGGTCATCGAAATGTCTGTCCGTTTATTATAGGTATTTACTCCTTTCATTAGGTATTTTGGTGCATCGTTTCCCGTTTTTTTTATTGCTTCTTTTTTTTTAATATATTTTCCATATTGGCACGGAAGAGTAAAGTGGATAATTGTGCAAACCTAGATGGACACGAACCTCCCATTCCCGGCGAGCTACAGCCGAATACACCAGCGTGCCAACGTCCATCGTGGAGCAAAAGGTTTAGTTTTTTTTGGAAAAATCGTTTTCCAACACAATTATCATTACACTATATGATAAGGAACATAACATTACCCCCTGGGCAACTACCCTACAACGACTAACAGGCCTGAGCTCAAACCCCAAATTTTACGCGCACCTCGGCAAATTGGCCCTCAGGGGCTGACTCGGAAGGTAACAAAAATAAAATATGTTTTCCCTATTTACAAAACTAATACACACATATATTTTTTTTTATAATTCGTCCGTTTACTTGTTCGTCGTATAAGTCCGGGTCACCACAAATGGCAGAATACCTGAACCCTGGGATGGATTGTGTGAAGCTGAAGGATTCCTGTTCCCACAATGGATGTGGTAGCGAAGAGGTGGTGGCTGTTGTTTATATTCTGTATGGTTTATATTTACTTTAATTAATTACAAATTTTAAATTGTTCTTTTCAAGTATTTGTTTTTATAAGCTGTTTTTAGACTTTAGCTTTTACTTTACTCTTTTTTTTAATTGTTTTTAACTTTTAGTTTTGCTTTTTCTTATTTTCTTTTTCTTATTGTTTTTAAATTTTAGTTTTAAATAAATACTGAATCATGTATGTAAACTTTTGTTTTATTTTTTAATTTCTTGCTTAAAGTTTTTATTGAGCTGTGTAAAAGTTAAGTTTGCAGTCTACAGTTTAAAGATTTCATTCCAATATCAATTATTTAGTTGTATTATTATTTTCACTTTTAAAATTTGACTGCAAATTTTGTTTTATTTTACTTTAAACAATTTACTTTAATACAATCGAATTGCTTTAAAACATTTGTATTGAATTGTTTCTCTTTTATATTATCACTTGTAAAATGCACTTCAACCATCACTGCCACCACTTATCACATATTTTTATGTCCAGGGCGAAATATCAAAAAAGGCCGACATTTTGCTCTTTGGCGGCCAAAAAACCTCGGTCGAGCAAACTGTCGGATTTTTACATTTTTTTCCATTTTTCAACCAGACAATTTTCAGCAATTTCAATTCCTAATTCTTATTTAACAAATATTTCCCTTTCACTCTTTATTTCTAGTTCTGTCTCTTTCCCCTATTTCCAGTGTTGGCGTTGCGAGCCAATCATAACTACTTAATCCTCTAAAGGGTACACACGACAGATGTCGTAGGCATAAAAGCTTTACTACGACGTTCGTCGACATAGATCTTATTCCATTTCATACGCCGGTTATGACCGTATTATCATGATTTTTAAATATAAAATTAAAATAATTTTCAAAAGATGTAGTTATTCGTGCTTAATTCCCAGTTTTTATTATTGATAAAAACACTTGAAATTTATTGTTGATGGGATAAGCTATTCCTATGCGCATTTCACTGGTTGCTTAGGCCATTCTTAGCTTATCCCATCAACAATAAATTTCAGTGTTTTTATCAATAATAAAAACTGGGAATTAAGCACGAATAACTAAATCTTTTGAAAATTTAAAATTTTGTATTCCCAAAAATTGAAATTACTTTTTGATAATAAAATTAAAATATTTTTGTGTTTTCAAATTGAATATTTGATAACAAAATTAAAAGATAGAAAAAAAACAATATGTAATTTGAATAAATTCAGAATTTTTTATTATTATGATCAAAAGGAAACAAAATACGTCTTCGACGGAATTGTAGGTAAGAGGTAAGTGGGCGTAAGTCCTACGTTCATTCGACGTACGACTCAATTGTGTTCCTAGCACTAATTGCTAAAAATGCATTGCAAATATATGTACATTTTAATGTGGGGGGTGTTTTATTTAGTTGCTTAAACTTCAAAAATTATACAAGACTTTCCGTCTTTCCGTACTGTTGAATTTAAATTTATTTCTTTCGCCACAAATAAGCTTTATCGCTAAACGAAATTCTTGCATAACACTGCCCTGCCCCAAGAACTTTGCGAACAGATTTTTTTTCAAAGTAAATTTTCACAACTTGTAAAAGTTGTTCAGCTGTCAAAGATTATTTTTTTATTGTTATTCTAACCGGAAAAAAACTATTTTGAGCTAAAGTAAAATTAGGATCGAAAAAGTACAATTTTGACCTCTTTAAGTACAATTTTGAAAAGGTTATTTATCATCCCTGGTTTCTTTAATTTATGCCCGCAATTTCTACAAAAAAAAATTCTAGCCGTGTATAGAAATCTATGGTGTAAGAGCTGCCATGTTTTAAAATAAAACTGGGGCCTAATTCTGGCATTCGTGATCGAGTACTTTCTCGATTCGAAAGCAATTTTATTTCAGTCGATACTTAACGAATCGAAATTAATTTTTCAGTATTGAGAAACTCAAATTAATGCTTTATAACACTAAAAAAATAAATCCGATTCGTTCAGTATTGACTGAAATAATTAGATAATAAATTGCTTTCGAATCGAGAAATTAACGATCACGACTGCCAGAATCAGGCCCCAGAACGTTAAAACACGTTGGCCACATGTTGGCTGAAATAGGTTAATTGAACACGACCAGCTTTTTTTTGTAGAAATTACGGGCATTAGGCAAACTTTGCTCATACAAAGAAGCAATTCTCGTCGTTTTTTTTATAATAAAGTTATTAATCACAAATAAAATCAGTATGCTAATTCTGGTATTCGAGATCGAATACTTTTTCGATTTGAAAGCAATTTTATTTTTAATTCATTCAGTTGTTACTCAACGTGTTGTGAAACCCCAAATAAATGCTTCACAAAACTGGACAAATAATTTTGATCTACTGAAGAATAAGAAATAAAATTGCTTTCGAATCGAAAAAGTGTTCGATCAAGACTACGCCAGTTTGAATTAAAAATCAATTGAACGTTTACTTATTTCAACAACAAAACTGCAGAAAATGTTAATAATGTTAACAAGTAATAGTGCTATATTCGGCTGAGCCGTTTCTTTGATACCCTTCATCGACAGTTCGAATATTTCAGGCGTGGACTTTATATGGGATAAATTATTTATTAATGTTTATTAAACGAACTTTAGCATTAAAATTGGTAATAATGTGTTTTCTGGGAGTAGGGTTTATTTGTAAAAATAGTAAATTATGGCCCAACCTTCACGAAATTTGTGCAGTATGAATTTTTGTTATATAAAAATATGACGGATCAAACTGTTTTCTGGGAGTAGGCTTTATATGGGTAATTTATGGACTTATCTTCATGAAATTAAAAGAATGATTTCGAGTCATATAAAAATTTTTTTTACAAAATCTTGTATCATTACGTGCATTATTCAATCATTAATGTTAGTTTTTGAAACAAAATTACAAAATTATCAATTCCACATTTTGATGCATAACTCTGGTTCTACTGAACTGATTTTGATGGATTTCAATAAATTTGAGACCAAGTTTTGTCTTTTCTGTTGAGTTTTTCGAAAGTTAGCGTGGTTTCAACAGACGGACAGACAGACGGACATGGCTAAACTACTTAGAAATGACCAAGGAGCCATAATTTATATACTTTATGGGGTCTGAGATGAATATTAAAAAAGTTTTACAGGAAATAACAAACGTATTAACTTAACGAATTTTCTAGAAAATGAATGCTAGAAAATGAATGAATGACAAGATTAGTGTACTTCATCATGGCGTATGATTAATATGTATTTAATATGTTAAGTAGACGCTTTGTTCCACCGATCAACAAATAAATACTTTACAGCTTATATTACAGAAGAATGTTTAGCAAACTTCAGTACATAATAATATTAATTTAAGCAATTAAAACTTATTTCTTTAGTGGTTTGAAGACCTAACACGTTTAAGCATTTTATAAATTTTTTGTTTTTATTCCTATTCCTTAATTTACATAAAGTAAATGGTAATTTTTTATACATACATAAAAATAAGTACATACATATATAAGATAAACTTAATTAAAAATAAATAAAAAAATCAGATTAGTTTAAAAACTTAGCCACATCTACATAAATATCTTAAGCACTTAAATAAAATTAATGTAAAAAAAGAAATCTAAGTGGAAAACCATTAAAATTCCCATATGCAATTTTTTTAAATGAATCTTTCTTACTAACCAACATTTTTTCCGAACATATCTATAAGTGACGATATTTATGTCAAAGTTAAATTTTCAGCATTTTTTTTATTGTGAAAATGAAAGTGTTATACGTGGCACTTGAGAGTTTTTAAAGTGCTTATTTCTTCATACTTGGTTACTTATGTATGTGTTTGTGCATGTACGTATGTTTTAAAAGAGTATTTTAACCCTAAAAATAAACACATACATACACATGGAAAAAAACACACACAGAATAACGTAATTGTAGGATCGTTAGTTAAAACTTACAAAGCTGACATACCAACATAACAGAAAAAAGGATAGCAACGTTTTAAATTGGTAAAATAGAATGCTTTGCGGGTGTGCAAGTATTAAAGTGGGCGTGTGTGTATATATGGATCTTATATAAGTGTGCATGTGTTTAAGTAATTGGGATTGATTAAACCAACCACCATTTACTACATGCATTAGAATAGTTTGTGTATGTCTACAAACTCAGAAATCCTTTATAGTGTTTTTGACTAAAACTTTATTCCTTTTTACGAGTCTACAAAAAAAAGTATCGAGAAGTCTTAAAAAACAAAAATTATCTAAACGTTGCATGTTAGTTATTTTAAGTTTTAAAGTTTAAACAAACATGCTGCAACGACTGGAACATTTGCGAATTATTTAATGTCATTGTCGCTTTGTTTTGAAAATCCTAAATAATATTTAGTAAAAACGAGATTGACAACATGCAGACGAGCAGGTTTTTAAAAAAAATTTTCAGAAACAAAATATTGTTTGTGATTATTATTTTGTACATGTGAGATAAGTTACTAACAAGGGGACAGCGAATTTAAGAATCAAGTTTTATTAGAAAAATTTCGATAATACAGTCAAATCCCGATAATTCGTAACGGCAAGGGACGGGCCATTTATTACGAATTTAGGGGTTTTCGATTTAGCGGGGTTTCGATTTAACGGGGTTAAAATAAAATAAATACGAATAAACGGGGTTTTTCAGTTTATTTACTAAAACGATGCGTGTGCTTTGACATTTTTCTTTATTATTCATGTAACAAACTGATCTTAAGAAAATAAACACACACACAAGCAAAAACCCACGCAAAGAATAGCGGTAAACAAAATATTATTCTTTCCATGTTTTGTAGTTAGAAAACGATTACGATTTATAAGAGGTAAAGAAGATTTTATTTGAAAACAAAATTACGAATTAGCGAGGGGACTAAAGTGTATGGACATTTTACGAATTAACGAGATTTTTTCAAGGGACCGACAGTTTATTACGAATTATCGGGAATTACGATTTATCGCGGTACGAATTATCGGGATTTGACTGTATTATATTACAGGGTGGCGCAGAATGGTTTATCATTTTAAATTTTTTGCGGTTGTTATTAGTTTTTTTTCAATAGAGTATATAACAAGGGGGACTTTTTTAACAAGCTTTTAAAGACTCGCCTTTAAAAAGCCAATTACGCGCAGAGAGTAAATTTTATTAAGAGAAATACTTAACTTTGTATGTCTCATTTTTAAAATATATGCAAACGAAAAATTATAATTTTGTTCACAAATGTTCACTATTATTTTTTTCTAAAGAAAAAAAGGAAAAAAATAAATAAAAATATAATATTTTAATTACGGTGCAAAAACGAAAAAATAATTAAAAAACTAAAAAACTGAATAATTTACCACTAGCGCACAATGGGAAATTCCGGCCAAAAATCCATAACTTCTTTATTTCTTTACTTAAATGGCTGAAATTTAATCTCGAACTTAAGAATTGCATGTTTGATTACTAGGTAACATATTAGATACTTACATACAGGGGTTGGCCTAATAATCATGGACGATTCAACAGTATCGAACAAAACTAAAAAAGGGCTTTCGAGGTTTAATAAAATATGATCATTTGTAGCGATTATATATTAGTTTGTGGAATATCTATAAATGCTCATCAG
This sequence comes from Pollenia labialis, assembly GCA_949318255.1. Classification (NCBI taxonomy): domain Eukaryota; kingdom Metazoa; phylum Arthropoda; class Insecta; order Diptera; family Polleniidae; genus Pollenia; species Pollenia labialis. Next base: position 185,723,644 of record OX439139.1, on the reverse strand, counting down.
CTGTCCCCCTCTTTTTGCCTACCTAAGAAAATAAATGTAGATATGATCATATATGGTTATAATATGTAAACTAATGTGATTATATACATAAACATATTTATATATATCTTTACATTACTCAGACGTGGATGTGACTTGAGCTCCTGTGGAATGGGTGCGGGGGGATTGTTTAGGAACCTTCAATTGAAACAAACCATTTTTCAAAATTTCTTTTAGAAAGACCATAGAAATGTTATATATTTTTCCGTTAAAGGTGGGTGGGTGTTGAGGTGGATTGGGATGAGTACCAATTCATTTTTCTTCCCCTGTACTCGCGACTGCATAAGAATATATAACAAATATCAAACCTCATAGCTTTCTTATTTCTTTCAGTAAATAGCTGAAATTCGACATTCAAATATTGGGCATATATTCAGTATAAAAATAAAAATAGCTTAACAGAAAAAAGTACCAACTATATGTATATACATATATGGGTGTTTCTCTGGTTATGCACGCGACATTTGTACGCGTTTTATTGTGTTTGAATATGAAAAAAAAATTGAAGTGGATTGGAATTTTAGAATGAATTCTGGAATCGTTACATTGTTTGTGATGGGTTCTTTCTAAAAAGTATATATAATGGTAAATTGAGCACTGGGCACCCAAATGCCATGCAATCAAAGTTGACTTACTCACGTGACAAAAATAGAAGTGACTTTTAGGACCGTAAGAAAAAGTGCGAAAGTAAGTGAATTGTAGGAGGTTTTTATTTCGGAAAAAATGTTTTAATAAAGTTTAGTCATGGGCCTTTATATATTTTCAGAAGTTTTTTACAAAAAAATTAAACTTTTATTCAAAAATGAAAAATAAAAAATAAAAATATACTACAAAATTAATCCAACTTAATTTTTTCCTTGAGTGAATATCCTGTTCGAGCAACATTTATTTATTCATTATCTGTTCACGGTGGACCATTACAGAGAAACACCCATATATATATTCGAATTTCCAAAAGGTACCAAAATGTATATGAGAGCTTTTAAAGAGAAAAGAATACAATTTAAATTTTATTTTTATCTTTATTACTTAAGAAGATAAATTATTTACCAAAATTGTACCAAAATTATATGTTTGCCCTTTTTTGTACCCAAAATGTGCAAATTTCAAAAACGGACCAATCACATGATAATTTAATTTTCGATTCAATAATAATATTTTTTGAATTGCATGTCTACCTCTGTTAGATCGCGAGATATAATGTTACTGATTTTACCCATTTCTAACCCCTTCAATTTTCAGAAGTCTCTACTTTTTTATTTACACATTGGTAGGGGACTCTACAAACAAAATTGCAAGTGTCTAGCTTAAGTTGTTTGCGCTGGACGACGATCACCCAGTCAGTCACGCTAATATTATAAAAATATATGATATCACTTCAAATTATCTGGTTACTAGGATGGCAGATGGTGGCAGTTGAAATGTTAAGTACTTACTTTTGATACTTAACAGTACTAAATATAATTATCACTTAACCTCCGCTAGCCCCACCTTTTTTATTATGGTCTCTTTAAATTTGGCTTACTTTAGGTTTTATTTATTTATTAAGTAACTCACAATCACTTCACTTATAAAAAAAAAAAAAAAAAAACGACGCACAATTTTCACATGGAATGATTAATTAGTAACACGGTTTAAACATAACGTGCCTATTTACAAAAAATACTTTAAAGCAAAAATCATAGCTTACTTTTATTTCATAGTACAAAAAAACAACTTTGAAAACCATAAATTTGTATGAAAAAATCATCTACTTTGCTCCAGTATTAACAGTAAAATATTTATCAAAGAGCCAAAATAAGAATTGAGTTGTATGTTCTGAAGTGTTCGCTATAATTTATTAAAATTTTATTAAAATTACAAAAAAAAAATAATTTTGGCCGGAATTTCCCAGTGTGCAGCGTCAGCGTTAACATTATTAAATATTAAAGTAACGTAATTTAGTCAATTTCTCACTTTAATTAATTTGCTAATATCTGATAAGATCAAGTCAAGATTTGGTTTTTACTTGATCTCATATTCAGAGTACACGAAAGTAGCATCCATAATTAATGTTAAGATCTCAATAAAAATGTTTTCCATTTAATTTCTTTCACAATCACACAAAACAATTGTTGGATTTTGTGAGAGCAAAAAGCTTAACAATTGTGCAACAGTGTGAAAGAGGTTTTATTATGGATTCTAAGAAATTTCCATAATCAACTATATTTTTCCATTTAATTTTTTGCACTTTTTTTTTAGTCCATCTATACAATGGTATAAATTTCTATTTAATATTTTTGTGTTTGCGTGTTTCCTAACAAGACATGCAAATTGAGTTTATGTCAATTACCAAATAAAACCATACCGACACATGACAATAATCTTTATTGCTCTTTGCGATTATTTAAAATGTTGATTTTAAAATGTACTGATCAAATTTGGGGTTTCTGGTAATTGGATTTTCCCCATTCCACGGAAAGTATGGAATTTTCAATTTGTTCTTGGCAATTCCCAGGATAGAGTTAGCGCTTTTCTTACGATTTACGAGCGTTTATTTATTTGAACTCTACAATTGCAATCCAGCTTATTTCCTTTCGTCCGTTAGAAGGCTTTTTATATATTCCCGACTTCGTGATGGTTTGTAACAATTTGGAGTTTACGTTGGAGTTGTTGTTTTTTAAAAAACTATTATTTAAAAATACTGACGGACAATTTCACCAAATTCAGTTAACACTAACTACATATTACTGTAACTTTTCTAGTTTATTATGACTGAACTTGGTGAAAATGGTCGTTAAAAATCATTTATTTTAAAGAATTTGAGTAGAGTTCAATTCAAATACTTTACGTAATTTGAGGATATTTTAACGATATGGAGAAAACTTCTTGGGGATTTGTAGTCAATTTAATGCAATTGATTAATTTAAACAATTTTATTAACTACTTGAATTAATAAATTACATTATCTAGAATTTTAAAAATAATTTTCCAATTCACAAGCTCCTACCAAGTCTTTGTATGATCGTATAATTAAACAATATTGTATTTTTTTGCTGGTAATTTTCATAGAGAAGTCTCATTATACGATTGATTTTTAAAGTTATCTTTTAAAAAATGTTGTTGCCATACCAGGCCTGGAAATGTTCGATTTGTTTGGTAAATTTGTAAATTTTGTTTTGGAATATGATAAAAATATTTGACGACAAACATTGTAAATTGGACAAATAGTTTTTATGTCTGTGAAAAAAGTGTGAAATTTTAATTCAATTTCATAAATCGATTTAGTAAGTTTTAATAAAATACCTTCAACTATTAAAACGCATATAAGTTAAATTAAAAATTGTTTTTTAAAGAACTTAAACAGTATTCATTGAAATTAATACTGAGTCCCCGTTTTTAATCGGCCTTATAAAAAATGTTGCATCATTAACTGAGCTACCTAAACAAGAGCGGCAAGCGCTTTTTTTAACATGAAAATCCTATTGGCAATACATTTTCAATAAAATAAAACGACCAAGCGATCTATCAAATAAGATTATTTAGCCGGGTGGTGTTAAACTCGCATTCTAAAGGTTTGTTTCGTATAAACTGTGTGGAAATTAAACGTTTTGACATTAAGCAGACGCTTGCCGCTCTTATTTAGGTAGCTCAGTAAGACCTTACTTTAACCTTAAGTGTGCGATGAAGTAAATTAAGGTTCATCCCACCTGGTAGGTTAAAGTAAAGTTGTAATAATGGAACACTTTTTATACGGCCGATAAAATCCTACTTTTAGCTATCGGCTAGATGTGAAAACGGGCCTAAATGTTTTAAGCGAAAATGTTCTAACTAGTTTATAAATAAGCAACAATGCCCACAGTGAATTACTTCGTGACTTAACAAACAAATATTATTCTGCACTATGAAATGTTTTCAACACTCAATTATTTTATAATTAACAAAACAAAAATTAGACCTCTTGCCAACATTAATAGGGGTTTAACCTTTCCTTTACACAGTTGCCACTTACAACTTAAATATAAACTCATTAAAAATATTTCTTCAATTTACATTTTTTTTAAGTTTAAGGCACATCACGAACAAGTCTGCTCACATTAACAAATTTTTCAGAAAACTTTTTTTTTAACAGCAAAACATGTGCTTTGACACCCACATGCGGGATTAACGTTTAATCCTTTTACGCCATGTAACGTTGTAAAATAAGTTTTAGCTCGCAGGACTCTAAAGTGTTAAATGCGTTTGCAAAAAAAAAAAAAACAAATATATATGTATAACAAAAGTTGCATGAACCCTTTTTATTGTTTGAAAAAGAATTTTTAGTAGCAAAAAAAAAGAACATTATTAAAAGTCGTCTGTTTTAGTAAAATGTTAATAGAAATAATAAAAAGAAAGAAATAAAAACAACAAAAACTACAACAAAGAAAGAAAACACCATAATGGTATTTTCTTTTCTACAAAAAATGTCACATTTTATTTAAAAAAATGCAATTTGGTGTTCGTTTCTTAAAAATGCTTTGCTCTCTAAAAGGGCAGCGTGTTTTATTCTAAAAAAATGCACTTTAAGCCCCGTATAAAAACAGAGTTTTGATAATGCGCTATAAAAATATGGCTTTTGTTTATATATGGGATTACCAGACGAAGTTGGGAAAAATCGCCTCTAATCAGGGCGGTAAAAATTTCAAGTTTTAATAGTTATTTTTTCTATTAGAAAAAAAATAAAGCATTACATTGCTAATGGCAGGTTGTCAGTGGTATAAAATTTAAATGAATTCTTTGTTATAAAATTATTTTTGAAGAAAAAACGTCAAATCAAGAAATCGTAAAACCTTGTTGTTAATCAATCGGCAATCTGGCAAAGGTATTTTCTTGTTTACATATTTTATGAGAAACAAACTAAAAATATTGGAATTTCTTTATTAATTTTGTTCATTTATTTATTTATTTAATATCAATCTATTAACAAATTTCGGTTTATGTATATTTTTTTATATTTTGACGAACACACTTTTTGATTTATTTACATCTTTTTTTATATATCGAAGAACAAACGTTTTGTCAGCTGTTAAAAACAGGGTGATCCAATTTTGTGTTTTGTTCTCGTCAAATAAAAAATTGCAGTATTACATGTTCGACAAGACATTTTATACACGCACCTTTTAAAATATTGTATTTTTTTTTGTAGAAAAGAAAACGATTAAAATGTATGCCAGGCGTTAGTCAATATATAAATAAATTTTTCTTTCATTATAAGAAGTATTATTAGAATTTAGTTATACACTTGATTTTTTCATTTTTAAGTTTTATGTAAACAGAACACAGTTTAATACACATTTCTTAATTGAAATTATTTTCATTTTATTATTTATAACAAGGCGAATTCATGTAAACGGTGGTGTCGATACTACAACAAGTAACAACACCAAAAACACAACAATGTATTTTTTTTGTTGCTTTCGTTGCGCGATATGTCAAAAACACAAGGAACTTTCGTAGTAGCTTAAACAAAATCATCAACAATAAACAGTGAGTTTATGTCCCCTTACATTCCCCACCACAATTGATTGGAATTCTACCAACATTATTTGTAGTTGTAAGTAGGTCAAGAAAAAAACAAAATAAAAACAAAAACAACTCGCTTTATTGTTTTCGCAAACAAAATAAAAAGCGGGCTGCCAGTCAGTTTTTTTTTTTGGCCTTTGATATTGTTAAAAATAGAACTGTTGCTGTAATTCTTATACGCTTGACAGTTTTATTCGGTTTAATATCTTTAGTTATTCTAGAATTTTTATGGATGAAGTTTCCTGATGATCTGGCCTAAGCAACCAGTGAAATGCGCATTGGAATAGCTTATCCCATCAACAATAATTTTCAGTGTTTTTATCAAATAATAAAAACTGGGAATTAAGCACGAATAACAAAATCATTTAAACATCTAATAAAAAATTAATGAAATACATCAAATGTACAATCAAATGTATGTTAATTTGTACAGATGGTTGTTGTCGAGTTTAAGATTCATGTTTTTAAGGGAAATGGTCTGAAATTTTTAACTGATGTTTTTGTGCTTGTCATATTTTTTTTACCTGCAATTTCACGAATCTTTTGCAATACCATTATATCCTACAAAGACAGCTATTCTCCTCTGCTTGATGCTTTTTATTGCATCAAGACATCTAATTTTTGAAGGTATTGGACATAATACCAGGGTTTAAAATGCTATCGCCATATTAGCAAAAGCAGCCAAATTTTGCCTTTTTCCTAATTAAAAAAAATCAGAATTTAAAAGCCGACAAGTACCACTACTAAAAAAAGCCCACACTTTTCAAAAGCAGCAGCAAAATAAACACACAAAATAGTGGGCACTGGCTTTTTCCAGCTTTTGCTTTTTTAACAATGGCAAACATTTCTTATTTGATGGAACTCAAAAAGCAACGGCAATCACTTTTATGTTGTAGGAAAAAATAGGTAGGAAAAAGAATGAAACAAACAGCTTCTGTCTGAAAGGCGCCAAATCAAAAACCAATACAGGCTAGCAGCCACACAAACAGGAGAAAAAAGCAAACTAATGTGTTAATGGCACATGATTGCGAAGTCCGAATTTACACGTTTCATCTTTTGATGCTCAACTTCTTTTTAATTCCCTTTTAAAGATGCCAATATATTCACACACAGCAATCGGTTTCAACTTTTTTCGGTACAAAACAACAACAATTTTATTAATAGCGAATCAAAGAGAAAAAGAAAAGAAAAAAAATTACATGCAGCCATCGTTGTGCATATACCAACGAATAAAAACACAAAGCGTACTGACCGAATACAGGCATCTCCGTACTAACCCCCTTTCTTCTTTCTTCTCTCACCTAAAAACATAAGAGTTGAGCATCAAAAGATGAAACGTGTGAAAGCAGACGAAGAGATACTCGATATTTTTAATGCAAAAAAAACACAACAAGAATTTTTTGTTGTTTTCTATACAATTAAATAATAAAACCACTTCAAAAATTGTGTGCGTTGCATTGTTACATTTTATATGAAAACCAAAAACAATTTATTTACAAAATTTAAGTATGCACATTCATAGGTACATATTTATTTAGGTATTGACACATGTATCGTTTTTGTGCAAATATGTACATACATACATACGTATGAATGTATTACAAATTCTGATCATTTCCTATTAGCACTTATAAGTGCAGCTTTTTTTGTTCTCTGTGGTTTTACCAGCCAGGGAAAAGTTTGACTTTTAGATTTTTTAGTTTTGTCTTTTTTAAACAGCTCTTCTTTTAGGACAAAGTAAAAGGCAAAAGAATCATTTTGAGCTTTTGCTTTTTATGTGGCTGGCTGGTAAAAAAGCAACTGTAAAAAAATAAAAATATACAAAAAAGGAGATTTGCTTTTTTGCACAAACGAAAAACAAAACATTGGCTATTGGGGAAAAAATTAAAAATTTCAATAGCAGTGGCAAAAGCAAAAGCAAAAATAAAAATAAAAAGCATCCAGCTGATGGATGTATCGAGTTGAAATTTATCATTCTTCCAGATGCAATGTCTTTTTTGTACAAATTAAAGATTATTTTGTTGTTTTCTCTATGTTGTTTGGTACTTAGACACTCAGGTATGTTCTAGGTTTAGACTCGAATTGAAAACGAAAAATTTTTTGAATCCGCATAAGTCATAAATTGGTGTTCTCAAATCCGCATGTTTTTGTGTATTCGAAGTTTTTGTTCGAAAAATCATTTGTAAAACAAAAGATAGCTAATTTGCTATCCGCAGCATGATAGCAATGTCTAATATTTTTTAAAAATCGTGAAAGCTGTAAAGAATCACAAAAAAAATCGATAACATGGCTAAAATTCTCGAAAAATACAAACTTTTAAACAAACACTAAAATTTATTTGAAATCTCTAAATGGGTTTAAGGAACAAAATGTCGGAAAATAACAAAAAAAAATTGCAAAAATAGCGAAAATTCGCGAAAATTTATAATATTTCAAACCAGTCCTAAAATTGATTTAAAGTCCCTAAAACTATAAGGAATGGCAAAAAATCGGTAAAAATTGCTAAATTCAAGGAAATTCGCAAAAATTTGCTAACAGCGGCATGATAGCAAAGTTTACTGTTTATTATTAATCGCTAAAGCTGTAAAGAATCAGAAAACTTACACGACCAAATCGCTTATATCGCGAATATAGCTAAATTCGTGAAAAATTGCAAAATTTTAAACAAACCCAAAAACAAAGAGATCGCTAAATCGATTAAAGAATCAAATTATCTGAAAATAACATAAAAATCGTTTAAAAAAAAATTTGGTATAATTACATCAAAATCAATGAAAAAGTCGACTTTAAATTTAGGGTTAGTAAGGGCCTTTTGCGTTTTAGATAACGATATATTTTTGATTAAATTGGATTAAGAAGATTTTAAGCTAACAGCAATATTAATTTATTTGTTAAAAATGTTATCACATATTACAATAAAAGTTGATTCGGTTTACTTTCACCAACCCATATCTACCCTAATTGAAAACGAATAAAAACATGTGGATGTGAAATGCAGAACACCAATAATGCTAAAGTAATCCACTTTCGAGTGGATTCGGATTCTAGAACACACCCGACTATAGAGTTATTAGTTTCAATTTCCATGGTAAATTGTATTTTTTTATTATAATTGTTGACATTTTTCAAAATTTCTTCTTTGTCGTCCATTTTAACTATGGCCAGTATGCCATCTACATATATCCTTATGTATTAAATTTCTATATTGTTGTTTTTTAAATTTGTAAGGGTTTAATAACCCAGCCGTTCAATATGGCTTAAAACAACGATTCCACTCAGAAGTTTTACAAGTTAAAAACCTTAATTTAACGAATAATACATAAAAAGTAAAATCTAATTTAAAACGTACTCCTTTATCACTAACTAAGGCGCCACAATGGACAATGTTGACTTTCTAGCCTAACCTAACTGTGCAATTTTTTATTGATAAGCAACGAAGGCTACATGTTTAAATTAAAAAAAAAAACAAAACATTTGTTTCTTTTTATTGTTTTATTATTTTTTTTATAAATTTTTTGTAGGATTCCTTCTATTTCTATTGCTGTTTTTAGAGCGCCATTATTTAGGCAATTCTTTGCATCATTCTAGGAACCCTATCCAGAATATTTTTTCCACATTCATATTTTGTTGTCACCTCTAAAAAAAATCGCGACTTAACTGAACGTTATTAGCATACACAACACAAGTTCACTGTATAGTTTTACAAACTTGAGCAAATATTAAAATCGTTTTGATTTTTACTCAGTTAACTGCATAAAAGCAAAAACAACGTCACTACGCAACTGCATTGTGCTCACAGAGGTACTGAACTTGTGTATAGTATGGCCGGCATAACGGCGAAAAATGACACAGCGCAAAAGTCCAAAAAATACTCGGATCGCACAGTACAGATTCGTTTGTATTTGCAACGGATATTAAAATCCTGTAGTCAATTTGAATATTTTGGTGACAAATTTTTTTAATGGGTCTCCAAGAATTCTGAAAATCGCTGAGACTTTTTTAATTTCCAAGTACATTTGTTGAAAGGCTGCATATAGGAAACTATATAAACTACATATGTCGAGTAATCAGAAAAAGATCAATAAACACTTATAATTACATTTCTTTTTCTTTTCTATTTTCTGTTGACCTTTCGTACAACTTGAAAGACAAATATGAACATATCCATGTACATGGAGATCGTCGTAGTGGCGAAAAGGGTAAAACTGAAAAGAATTCTGATAATGAGAATGCGGATGTTCTTGAAACTTGTAAATTCGACCTGAGTTTTAATCCCCGGTTCAGTCAAGAAAAATTATCAATTAATTTTAATTCATTTCATGTTGTAAAATTTCTTCCTTCACTAAAATAATTTAATGAAAATTAAATTTGATGAAATCAAACTTGGATTAAAAAACATAAACAGTTAGATTTTTATTTTCGTAAATTGTTGTTCAAACAATACGCATTAAAAAGCAAAAACAAAAAGCCCTGTGTAATTTGTGTGCTTGTAGGACTACCACCTTAATTATATTTATTCTGAAGAAATAATTTAGACTACTTATATTGCGGAGAACTGATTCACTTTTTATACAATTTAGAAAGAGTGCTTTGGGAAATTTGTAGTGGACAAGATTAGATAATTGCCGACTTAGTCCATTTTCTATTTTAAGCATAAAATTTCCTTATATATTTTTAACAAATTGTATTTTTCAAGGCCAGAGGTCCCAGGGCACAGGGTAATACTGGGGAATATTGGGGCAAAAATTGGCGTGACTCTGCTCTTCTGCAAGTTCGAACTTCGGCGATCGACAGATGGGCGGCGAACTCTGGATGCAGGAATATAATTCTGCATGATAATAGAGGAGGGCGTGTAACAACTTCTCTGCACTTTCCTGCACAAACGAGAAGGCGACTGGCCGAAATGGGATTGCACAATATCTCTAGCGTTGAAGTGAGGATCATTTCAAACTTCGTTAGAAGTTCGTGGTGGTTCTACGGTGGATATTCTGTTAAGTTGAATTCCATGATATCACAAGGAAGCATTAGGTCTTAGTGTGTCAGGTGAGTACTGTCTTTCATTTCTACGTAACCAAACCGAAGTCTCCTCTTATGAACTCTTTCATACTTTCGACTATTTGGCGTATGTAACGGAACGAAAAATAAACACTTAAAAAACTTATTATACAAATTGAGTTTGTTTACGTTAAATATTGTTTAAAACATGATGTATTATTTAATCAATCCTCCAACGCTTTGAAAACTCTTTAATGCTACACACAATTTGTACCCTTTATATTTTTTTATTGCTGAAAGTTTTTTACCAAAAGGAAGATAAGTGGATAAAGATATGCCATAAGTAAATATAACAAAGCTTTTTTTGCTTTCTCTATACTCAACTGAGTGTTTATTTTTGCTCTATTTAATATTTATTTAATCAAAAAAGCGTTTAAACAAAATAATATAAGAAAATCTACTTAAATAATTATTTTTTATTTACTTAACAAATAAATGAAATAAAAATTCTTTCTGAACTATATTTTTTTCTTTTACATTTAGGATTTTTAAGGAAAGTAAATAAGAAAAACAAACTTTTTTCTTTTTTTCTCTGAAGTTGATTAAAGATTGTGTGTCCTTGTTAAATAAAAACTTAATAAAGGAAATAAAAACACCAAATCGCTTTATGAAGTACATACTTTAATAAACAATATAAATAATGTTAAATTTTTCAAAAGATAAAAGGCATATTATTGTCTAATTATGATCCATAATTCCCTAAATTTGTGCCATAAGAAATCTTCATTTCCTAAATAAATTCTTGATATTTCATTCAAAATCATTTGAAATTTTTAAATGTAACGAATTTCAATTTTGTTTTAAACATTTACAAAAATATTCTGTATAATATTTAAATACTCTATTTGAATGTTTATTAACCAAAGAATTCCTAATAAACAATCCTTATCTTCTTGCCATTATTCGTAATTCTTTTGTTTCGAAAACCGTGCTGAAATTAATTTTAAATTTATTTTCTTTTCAAAATGTTTGTTGCTTTATTTATTTTTCTTTCCTTAACATTTCATTTCATTTATTATTAAATGGTTATAATTTTAAAAAATTTAACTTATATTAATCACAGTTAAAAGAATATAATTCAATCCATTTTGTATTAATTCTAATTTCAAATATATTTTTATATCACTGTTTATAATTTCAATTTCAAAATTTTATTTATAATAGTCAAAAATTTAAAATATTATTTTTAATATTTTTAAAATTTTTAGGTTGATTTTCTTTTATACTCTTCTTTTTATTCGATTCGGCACAAAAATAAACTTTTGAAAAATTTTATTGTTAGTAAAAAAATTTCTTTTCTATTTGAATGTCTTTTTAATTTTGTTTTTACTTTTACTTAATTTTCATGGGTGCTCAAGCTCAAGCATTATTTAAAAGCTTATACCCAACATACCAAATGACTTGAGAAAAATATTATAATAAGCTTACCAACACAAGCGTTAAGCTTGAAAAAGATTTTATAAAATATTGAAAAACGCTATCGTAACAGTTTTTGAAAAATCAAAACGGAACCCTCGTTAAAATATTATATATGTTAAAAATATATACATGTAAATATAAGCTTATTTTTGCATTTATAGAATAAGCTTACGAAAATAATATTATATTCACTTTTGTATAGATAAGCTTATTCGTCTCAATATTTGTATACGCTTTTTTATACATTATTTGGTGTTGAAAAATAAAAAATCTTTGTTTTTTTTTAATTTATATTTATTTATTTAAAATTATATTATTCATTATTTAGTTTTATTATTTTCAAACAACTTTCGCAACGTAATGCGATTTTTCGCGAACTGGAAGGAAATCTATGAAATGTAGAAATTTTATGACTTTTTTCTTTAAGTATAAATGTTTTATTAAACAAATTTTCATATTATTCGAATGTGTATTCTTAGTCAAATTACAATCCTCAAAAGCTTTTATACTTTAAAGTATATGAAAATTTGTATAATAAAAAAAATGTTACTCAACATGAGAAATAAATTCCCAGATTCTATTTGTTTTATTAAACTTTTTTCGTATTGTCTTTATTGTGCTTAGATTTCGTAAGCTTTTCTTGGTCTCAGTACCTTTCACCTAATTCGTCAGTTAATAACGTTCTCCTTTTATATTTATTACGAATTTTTAATAATTTATTTATATATATATATATATATATATATATATATATATATATATATATATTTTTTTTTTAAATTATATCCAATTATTTTATTATTTTAAGATTGCACTTCCACTCACTACAAAATTTATTACTTAATTTACAAGCAAAATACATTCAATACATTTTCTCAAAGTGTTTTATAATAAGAGTTTCTCAAGCATTGTTAAAAATTGCTTGTGGATTCACATTTTATTAACATTATTATAAATGAAATTAAGAAAAGCTTAGAACACACTGTTAATATAAGCTTATTCTCAAATTGTATTGTACTTTGATTACTATATGGTTTGCTTGTTGGGTCTTTTAAAGATTTTCGGAAGAGTTTTGGAGGTCGCTTAAGTCGAGTTTTTTTGCCAAAAAAAAGGGTTAGCCGGTCTTTTTTGAGTTTTCTTCATAACTTCGTCAAAACCCATAATTTTCTTCACTTTTATGGAAATCATATAAAAATGTGCTCAGGAACAATTCACTTTTACTTGCAATACTTAAATTCCCCATTTTTTCCAAACTCAAAAACAATCCCGAGCATATGATACACCACAGTATATAAACATTTTTTTTTTGCTAATGTATCCTATTTGGGACCCATGGGCAATCAAGGGACCCGCCAAGACAAAATTTTATTATGATATTTAGATTTATGTTAAAGTTCTTTGGGCCGAATATTATTAAGATAACATCATCTTTATGTGATTTTAGGAGGGAATTTTAGATATGGGACCTATGGTAGGTTTTGGACCAACCAGCACAAATTCGGTAATTCGCCTCAGAAAGAGATTTTAAGCATATCGGTGTTAAGGTGTTACAAACATCAGCACAAATGCATAATTCCTTCTTCATTATTGTGGTGTGGGTATAAAATATAAAATTCCCAAACAGGTTAAGCTACAATTTTCAGCAAAACAATATTTAAATAATTTCCAAAGGTTTAAAAAAAAACCTAACCCAACTAAATTAAACAATATTTTAATAGAATTAAAATAGAAAATTTGAATTTAAGATTCAACAAGTTTTCTCCACACCAATAGAAACTGAAAGTCAAATTTAACAATGTCGCTCGACCCACGTTATTTCTAACAAATTTTTTTTTTTCAATTTTAAATACATACAAATACAGAATAACCTTTACCCGAAAAATTTCAGTTTAGAACAAGTAAATGTGCGGAGAATATCTGGTTCGGTCCGTAATCGCCCGAAGATATCAAAGCGCTCTTTTGAAAAGCACCTTAAAAATAGAAAAAGTTATTTATAAATATTGTTTCACCTTTAAATAATATTATTTTTCGAAAAACTCGTAAACACGACTTAACTCTTATAACGATTTTGTCATTTAATGTGCACAAAACGTGATATAAAAAAGTCGTCCTTTATCGCGTTTATGGCTTTTTGCTTGTATGTAAATTTCTAACAGCCGTATTCGTAAAAACTTGCTTATGATTAATTAAACGTTTATAAGTCTGGTTAAAGATTGATGTTTGACTGTTGGCTAGCAGGCACCGCTGTGGTGCAGAGGTTAGAACTCAAGGAATTCTGATGAAAGAATGTGGAGATTTTTACAACATGTAAATTCAACCCAGGTTCGAGCCCCAGCTCAGCCAAGAAAATTATCAAAAAATTTTAATAAAATATTCCAAGTTTTAAAAAGTCCTTCCTTTAATAAAAATAATTTAATGAAAATTAAATTTGATGAACTCAAGCCTGACAAAAAAAAAAAAATATCAAAATTTAAACTAACAGTTCAACTAAAAATCACAATTGTTCTTATAAATAAAGTTGCCACACTTTAACACAAAATCGCTACAAACAGTTAATAGTAAAAAAGCTGTTAATGTATGTTTATAAATACAAATTTTTATAGGAGGTTTATTAGACAAAAAGCGTTTGATAAGCCTAAAATAAGAACTTTTTATGAATACGACTGTAAGCGTATAAGTATTATTTTATTAAGAGGAAATAATTTGTTTATCATTAAGTACCCTTGAGAATATTAAGCATTAAGTTAAATCTTATTAAAAAATATACAAAAAAAAAAGCATGGTCGGCTAGCCCGATACCCTACATCGTTTGGCAGTAGTATAAATGAATGATTTGCAAAAGGATCCCTTGTTTGGGATTTATATATGTATATAGCGGCGTGTTCTGGAAATCGAGACCGCAAGAATTTGGAATTTGTTTTTAAAAGATTTCTAGTCTAATTTTTATAATTTTTTTTTTATAAAACTCTGTTTAATAGAGAAATATTTGTATAAAATTTGACATGAAATTTTTTTATCACGGAAATATTATTAAATAACGACGTTTAAAATTCTTGCATTTTATGTTTTTGATTTCTAGAACACCCCTGATAATTTTTGTTTTTTAATGAGAGTATTTTGTGATCAATTAAAAGCGATTATTAATATTTAACGAAATGAATTATGGATCGATCACAAAAAAAAAAATACTGTAAGGTTTACGATAATGTGTGTCGAATTTAATTTTGCCATAACTTTAAACAGATTTTTTTTTGTGACAAAGTGAATCTTAAAATAAACGCATGCATTATTTTCGTTTAGGCTCTATTCCGAAAGGTTATTTGTATAGAGCCTAGGCAAAGTTACGGACTGGGTGCAAATTATGGAAGTCATTTCGATTTATAATCAATTTTATTTCAGTCGATACTGAACGAATCGTAATTATTTTTTCAATGCTGTGAAAACTCAAAAATAAATACTTTACAACACTAAAAGAATAATTTCGATCCGTTCAGAATAGACAGAAATAATTATAAATTAAATTGCTTTCGAATCGAATAAGTATTCGATAACGACTGCCATGATTTGCCCCCTGGTTTTCTCTATTTTTGATAGCAAATGCCGTAAAGTTGTCTAATTTATAAGTCAATGTGATGGATATTAAAAACGTTTTTCTCTATTCTATGTCTGAATTTACACGTTTCATCTTTTGATGCTCAACTTGTTTTCAAATCCCTTTTAAAGATGCCTATATAATCACAAAAGAAAAAAAATTACATGCAGTTATCGTTGTGCATATACCAACGAATAAAAACACAAAGCGTACTGACCGAGTACAGGCATCTCCGCACTAAACCCCTTTCTTCTTTCTTCTCTCCCCTAAAAACATAAGAGTTAAACATCAAGAGATGAAACGTGTGAAAGCAGACTATTTTAGTTTATAATTCTTCGCCTTAAAAAAGCAGCTGATATTTTTGGTCCATTGCTTTTACACATGGAAAATATAAAAAATTTTTTAATTTGTAGAAAATTTTATGTGCTTTAAGGCGCCGACGTTTGCATATGTCTACTAAAAAAATGATCCACGTTCTTCTTGTTTTTCCCCAAAAAAAAAAAAACACATCAAATTGTGTTTTACTGCTTTTTTTAAATTTTAATGTTGTTTTGTTTTTACGAGTATGACGAAGCAAAATTTTTGTTGCCTTAGACAAACACTCAAACCAGCTAAAATATCATAGTTTGTCTGCTGTTCATCACGGATATAGGCATTACATTAAAGGCCTCATAAACCACAAGCCTTTATACATATTTAATTTATTAAGAAACAAACAATCAAATTTAATATATTTTTTAAAAATAGACGCATTATAGACACAAATTTATTTCAATGTTTTAAAAATTGCTTCAAAAATAGTTTAAGTTTTATATACAAGAAATATTTCCTGTTTTATTTTAAAAGTTTTTGCAAATACATCTCATAAATGATAAATAAAACCAAGCGTAAGCATGTTTTTTTAGGTTTAACAGGAAAACAAAAAAACTGTTTACAATCTTAAAACACTTAGTTCAAATAATACGAGGGCGGGTCAATAAGTCCGCGACTTTGTAAATGGTTTTTGGATTAAGCTACGTTAAAATAGTCTCTTTTTACATCTACACACTTTACTTTGACCAACACTTCGCCAATTATATTAACCCTTAAAAAAATAAAACTTACCATGTCATTAAATTTTTGGTCAGATTTTTTTCTTTGGAGTCAAATCTCTTTCCCCAGGTTTGGAAACAAAAAATAGTCTCTTTGGGCTATATCTGGAGAAAAGAGCGGACGACTGAGCAGCTCATGGATTTTTGCAATCAAAGGCTTAATGACTTACTTTTTTCCATTTTTTTTTCATTAAATCACAAGATAGTCTGCTATCAATTGCTGTTAGACATAAACTAAATGACGCAGCTCATTAAAATGTTGAGAAGAATGATCCATTAGGTGCCTGCTAACAAAACAGTGTGCCTTTTCAGTTCAGAGGCGGGAACTTTAAGGACTTATGGCCTAAGTTTCTCGCCCTCGCATAGTTTACAAATCAACGAAACTTTATTTCAATTTATGAAATATTTTACATTTGGTTCCACATGTCAAATGGTAATTTAATTTGAGAACTTTCATAACAAAACTATTTATCTTAAAAAATATATTTATTTTTTCCAAATACATCAATTTAATAAACTGCTTATTCATCTATTTCCGAACGAAGACTTCGTTCGCAGCTTTCTGCTGTTAGTTAAATCTCTTTAACCATTTTTGACCCTTTCAAGTACTACGTTTTTAAATTTTAAATTTTACTAATAAAGTGTGTTTTGTATAGAGTGACACAAGTTTAAATCATAATAAAACAAGGAAATAAATTTTTAATATCAATGAAATGGGCTTTATTGCAGAGAACATTTATAAAATAAATGTTTAATTAATAATAAAACAGAAATAAAGGAAAAAGTAATTTATTCGGCTGGGTCGAATCTTTGATACCCTCCACCGGCTGTTAGAAAATTTAGAATAGAATACGGGAATTATTAATTATTTCTTATTCATAAACAATTTTAAATTTTATTAACCATTTATAAAGAATCACTATCCAGTGAGATTCAAAGAATGCTAAGAAAGGCTGTAGAGGGCCAGAAAATGCGTTACATCCTGCTAGAGTCGGATAATGGTTCAATATTGTGTGGATATAAAAAGTCCGCCATTGCTAACCAGAGGAAAGCGAAAGTAAAAAACATATAATATAAAGATACAAAATATTCTTTCAGTGTATAGAATCATTTCTAAGCATAAGTACATATTAATAGCTTCAATGTTAAGCAAAGGTTGGCTAAAGCTAAAAGTATGGGAAATAATGAGGGAAGAAGACTATTGGAAAAAGCTTTATAAATTGGGATTTAACTCATAGGAGCACTTTGTGAAAAAACTTCAAAATATTGATTTTTGGCGAACTATTTTAAATAAAACAACCTTGATTTTTGTATACTGCGTATTTGGTTAACTTCTTCTTAAGATTTTAAGAAAAACACTTGCACAAAAGACGAGGATTTAATTCATCACGGGCTTTTGTTAAGTTCGAAAACAACGGAAAAGATTTAAAGTTTACTTTCAGAGTTCATCAAGTAACACTTTGAACTGACTTGACTGGATCGAAAAACACAAAAATAAAATGTAAGTTTTAAAATTTTTTTGGCTTATCTTTCTTTTTTATTTAAGCAAACCTGGTGTTTGACCAGTCACATGGACTTAATGAACCTATTTAGTGTCAGTTACTACAATGTTTTATTTTAATAAAACAAGTCCTAGAATTAAATTCAAGAACCAAATTGTAGAAAGTCCCAAAAAATGTGCCACACCACCGGTGAAGACTGTACTGTAATTTATTACTTTTTCTACCTTTTTGTTCTTCATAAACTAGTTAAATGATTGGTTCTACTTTCACTGGTCATGAGTTCTTTCTTGTTGTTCTTGTTCTATTTTCACAAATAAAAAGACCAGTCTGTTGGACGAATTGACACAAATGTCCCGCAGGGTATTTATTATAAAGGGCGGTCCAACCATAATGCACGATGTTAGTTGTGAGTCACACCTTAACGTAATTTTTTTGCGCTGCTTAATTTGTCGTTTCTTTGTGGCAGTGTTTGACAAATTCAGACATGATTGGTTGAACAGACAGAAATGAATGGTGACTTTACAAAGAAAAACATCTTCAGCGATGAGCTGCCACTTACCATAGAGCCAACAAAACAATGGCTCTTAATTAAGGTAATTCTCGGAAAACTTTAAGTCATATTAACATTTAATATCGTGCGTTCTGGCGCATCAACGTGTTTTTAGTCGTCCACGTTGTCTGGCGCCTTGCAGGTTCCACTGGAGGGCTTTTCTACAGATTTGGTTTAAATGTTTCCATAGAGAGTGTCCAATTCATTTTCACCTCCTCCTTTTAATCTCTAAGTGTATCGGTGTTTGTTTACATTTATTCCATAGTTCTTGTTTCGATGTGGTAACCATATTTTTTGAGTTACTTGTGGACAAGCTTTTGAAGCTTACTTTTGAGTGCTTCCGCTTTTTACAAAGTTTCGTAACCGTACAACGGAACCGATTTTACATTTCATAAATTATGTGTGCTAAATTTCCAATATTTATTGGTTTGGGTTTTACGTTGGGTGTCGAGTTACCATATCTTTGTACGAATCGAGAGGATGCTCTCCAGGTTTGTTTTTAGTTGAGAAAAGGCACCTTAAGCTTTAGCTAACCTGCTTATAATGTGTTGGTCTCATGCTGACTCTGTTTTCGTACCTCGTTCTAAGAAAAGGTGCTGTGAAAATTCTTGCTTTCTTTGTTCATTTTATAACTTCATAATTTAACAAAGTTTTATCACGAATTAACTTTGTTTCTTATTAAATATTGAATGGCTTAATTAATTTATTGGTCATAAGTTTTTAGAAGTTTTTATTATTTGTTGTTTATCTGATGGCATTTCAAAACTAAAATTACTTATCGAGCGTTAAGGCAGAGTTAGCCGAACGTCCACGTTCCCTAACGGAACGTCTGGTTAGTTTTGTTATTTGCAAACAATGCAAATGCTTACTGAATTTGAATGTCACGTTCACGGAACGTCTCGATCTGCATGAAACAGATTTTTATGCCGTTGTTACGTGACAGCTGAAAAGCAGTGATGGGCTTCTTGTATGTTAAATTGAATGCTGGTACTTTTGCTCTTTTTTTTTTTGGTCTTTTTTTTTTTGTATAGCTATGGAATTGCGACAAAACAACTTAAAATACAAGATATTTCCATATAAACAAATACATAAATGGGCATTTCCAGCGAAAAGTCTACTTTTTGTAACGTAACTCCAGAAGTATTTTAAATTGTTTTTAAAATAATTTTATATGTATCGTTTACTTTTTTATATTTTGGTGTAAAGCGCAACAAGTTCTACATTAAGTAACAAAAGTGATAACGATTGAACAACATTTTCCGAAAATACAACCTTATTTGAAATCTGGCGTTACATTAAAAAAAAGTAGACATTTAGCTGAAATTTCCCATATTTCCCTTAAAACGAGAAAAGATTTATAAATTTTATAGCTTGAAAAATAAATCAGTATTAGTCCTAAGTTTACTAAAAAACGTTTTGTACAAAACATCTTAATCAATTCGCAGTCTTATTCAGTTTTGTAATGCAAGTCAAAACCCACTTCCGTTTTTTTAACGTCACGCCAGCGCAGATTTTTGCTTATATCAGCAAATCCTTAGCGTCGATTGCTGTATTTTTTTTCTAAATATAGAGCTGCTTCATTACTTTGGATATATAAAAAGCCTTATTACAAATTTGACTTCTTCATTTAATTTTTTTACACTTTGTGGTACAAGTATCATAACACGTCAAAATGGAAATGCCCATATGTTTAGATGTACAAAATAAACAATTGCATATACACATACAATGGAAATGTGAAACAAATAAAAGGCTTTAAATCGTATCAAAACCTTGTTTGGTACATACACCACAATTCTAAATATGTATGCTAAAAAAATATACATCGCTGGCTTAACATGTAAAGGCTCTAAGTCCACTTTTCTAAGAAATTAAGATTTTAATGCAGTAATGTGCAATAAGTAAAAATACATTGTTTACAAAGGATAAATTACAGTTATCTCATTTTTGTTGTTGTGGTTTGTAGTGATAAGCAAAAGCGCTAAGTCCAATTTATCACAAGAAAAAGCTCTAAGTCCCAATTAAAAGTACAGTGTAACCATTTCTCTCAAATTGTCCCATCACATCTATTTTGATTGATTTTTGTCTCTCCTGTAAAATTTTCAAATATGGACTTAGAGCCTTTACATGTTAAGCCAGTGATATGCTAAAATCCCATTTTTTTTTTGTAAATTTATAATATAAATATTAAATTATTAACGTTTTTTATATACACAAAATACTGCTTTAATACTATTTACATCACTTGGTACTTTTTTGCGCAGCGGTCACCATTTAAAAATTTTTGATTCCCATCACTGTGTGTATTGTTTATGTATGTATGGGAAAAACATATTACAAGTTTTTAAATGTTCTATAAGTGCACCAACGTGCTTACAGTATGCGGTACATTACGGGTAAAGCAACGTTCGCCTAACTGCGCTTTAATTCTGAATTAAAGTCAGAAAATAAAGAAAATTTTTGTCAAAAATTTTCATTAAAGTAAGAGAAGTAGGCCAAAAAGTGTTTGTTTGTTTTCTAACTTTTTTATATTCAACAATGGCAGTCTATAAATAAATGTGTCAACAGTATGACAAAGGTCAAATTTTGTTTCTTACATTCCCTTAACGAAAAAGGACAAAAACAAAAAATGTGTAGTACTTTTTCTATTTGAGATTAATAAACTAAAAAGTTTTATTTTTTTTCTTGAAAGGTTATAAAAAAAAATAAATTTCAATAAAATTAAAAATTAAATGACATGAAGGTAATAAAGGTGAAAAAGTCCAAGTAAATAAAAAGATAAGTATAGTATTTATGGCTTTTTGTTTTAGTTGCATGGTTTATTTCTATTTTTAGCAGTACCCAATTCTACTTTTTGTAATCATATTTAAAAGTGGTTTCAATTTAGATGTTTTTTAACATTTTTCTCCGTATTCATAAACTGTTAATAGCTTTTACAAACGAGTATTAAGTAAAATTTTCAGAGAAAATTTGTTTTGTAAGCCTTTATTAAATTAAAAATATTTTTATGAATGCGACAGTCAACTTTATAAAATTAAAAAATGTCTCCTCTTGTGTATTT
The DNA here is from genome assembly GCA_949318255.1 of Pollenia labialis. Classification (NCBI taxonomy): domain Eukaryota; kingdom Metazoa; phylum Arthropoda; class Insecta; order Diptera; family Polleniidae; genus Pollenia; species Pollenia labialis. The sequence goes on along the minus strand of OX439139.1, from coordinate 185,701,794 downwards.
ACCCATGTTGTCCGGACAAAAGCTTTTTTTAAAGTGTTTTCTGCAGCACGATTCTCTCATATCATACCTGCCACATGTGCCATTGGTTCTGCAAGGTGGTTGTACCGGGTTCTTACCAGAGAACGGCTTACAGCGATTGAAAAAAATCGCATTTAATGAACACCAACAAATACACTCGCGTGCGGACATACAATCAAACTTGCGCAACCGCGAACATTCGCTGCTGGTTTGCAGTCATTCAAATAATGCACATTTTGCTTTGTTAGTATGTATTTATACTAGCGCTTAGCTTCGTTTTTCAATTATGATGTTTGTGTGTTTGGTCCGACAATGATTGTTTTGGTAAAGAAAAAAAAATACAAAAAAAAGCCAGAAATCAAACAATCATTACTCATGTAGGCATTCAGCACACAACACGAAGGTTAACGAAACTCTCTTAAACAATTAAAAAACAAAAACAAAATACTTGGTAATATCTCAACTGAGTATTTATATTTACACACACAACTAAACACACATTTTTAACTGGCTCTCTTTGTGATTACCTCTGCTTTAAAGTTTAAACGTACAGAAGTTCTGCTGTTTTTATTGTTGTTAACAAAGCGTCTTATCGAGGGGACAATGACTACCCTGCAAATAATGGGACCAGTCCAAACACGCGTGTAAAGAGTAGCCATGGTCTATTTAACATTACGATGTCCTAGGGCAGGACCATATAACCCATCTTTGGACTACAAAGGAGTAGTTTTAAAACTACTCCATTGTGTACACAATAGGATTAGTTTTAACTTCGTTTAAAAACGAAAACATGTCGGTAAAAAACGAAGACATGTCGTCTCACTACAAAACACTTTTTAACAATGACATGGTCCATGCTTGCATTACATCGGACCAGTCCATGAAGTAGTCGATTTCAGGAAATTGGATCAGGTGGTCCAATAATATTTGCAGGGTACTTGAATGCAAAAGCTTATGAATGTGTGCCTTTTGACTTTACGCATTTGTGTTATTTTGCGTGCGCAACAAAAAATGCAAAAAATCACTTTCAATAAAAACCTCACACATGCACAAATCAAATGTGTACAAAACGATGTTAAAGTTACCAACGTTGAACTTTGTTTTGCAGGCATAGAGTTAATGCAAATTTTAGCGTATGAATAAATCAACAAAAATAGTGCATTTTGCAGTTCTCTGGTTCACACCATGAACATTTTCTTTCAGAAAGTCTGAAATTGTAAGAGAGAGAGAGAGAGAGGGAGAAAGAGAACGAGAGAGGAACGAAATGTGGCATACAGAGCTGCCGTTTTTGGTTATTTATAACCAAAATTAGTTATATTTTTTTTCAATGTGGATATGTGAATATTTTTTTCATTTTGGTAACTTTTTTCTAAAATAACAATATGTGCGTACGTATATGTTTTTTGATACAATTATTCACAAGCTCGATTAATTTGTACTGTGTACTACGATTTTTCATTATTTGTTACCAATGAACGGAAGTTTTTCATAATTTATCGAAAACAAAAAATCCCTTTCAAAACAGCAACCAAATAATTTTTTAAGAAAATATTGGCAGTTGTGATATTTAAATTAAAAACGCCATGTTCTGAAATCGAAAACAAATGATGTGTTAATCAATGGAGATTTTCAATTATTTTTTTAAATGAGCGTAGTTTCTTCTGATTTTAAGAGTAGTAAATATAAGTAGTTCATAAAGTAGGAAGTGCAAAAAAATCATGCGGAATCGATTTCAGAAAGTTATTAAAATATTACACAAAAAACGTTTAAGTGTTTCTAAAAACTTGAAAATAAGTTTAATGTTCTCAATTTAGGTTATTTCCAGAAGTATATTTATACACATATTTTAAAATACACGTGGCAATTTTAAAGATTTTTCATAATTAAATTGATTTATCAATATAATTTTAAAATATATGGAATTTTCTTTAAGAAATGACTGTGTGTTTATAAAATTTAATGTTGTTTTTTGTTAGGCCAATTTTTATTTATCTGTTTGTATTTCCTTGTTAAGCTAATACGGCCTATAATCTTTTATGTAATTAAAAATACAATTTAGGTACATTTTTTCCCGACGTTTAGTCGATTTTTTGTCGACTTCTTCTGGGGATCGTACTTTTTTTTATATATTATTACATTAAAAAACAAACTTTAAAACAAAAATTTTACATTTAACATATCGCACTCGTGCAACAATACTGTATTAACTCAAAATTTTTATTTTTTCACTTTTTGGAAAAAATGGATACGTAATATTCATATCTACCCACTGTAAAAATATTGTGCAATTTTGTCCACTTTTTTGAAATGAAACGGCTGCTTTAAAAATTCTTTTTCATATGCCTGTAATGTTAAATTGAAAATTGTTTTGCTTCTTCTGAAAATTTTTAAATTTTGAGTTAATACAGTATTGTTGAACGGGTGCGATATATAATACAAAAAACATAAAACTTAGAATTATTTTTAAAACACATTATTGGCACAGATTATTGACAACCTTGTGAATCCCAGGTTGTCATAAAGTTGTAAAGTCATATGTCTTAAAGTTATTACAAGAAATTTATGTGACTGCTGTGTGCAACCGCTTAAAATTTAGATTTCTACAGTATAATTATGACGAATCAATGAACACAGCATTAACATTTTTAATTTGTTTGAAACACAACAATATTTTTTTTTTAAACAATTGTAAAATATTATTTAGGACATTATGACGATATGACTGGATAGCACACCTTGTGAATCCCCCAAATATTTAAAAATTGTATCACAGTTTATTTGATGGCTACTCTATATATTTTACTGTTTATTACTTGTCGGTGTATTTATTTATTCTTTTTTAAGATAATTATTTGGTAAAACAAAAACTTTTGACTGTCAGTCATATACTGTTCTCCTATTGAATGTACGTTACAAAAGACGAATTTGTTTATATTCAGCATAATATTTTACAATGATTCACAAAATATATTAAATAGAACAATTTTGAAACAGTTATTTATAATAAGAATTATAAATTTGAAATAAAATTTACAAACAAGAGAAAACAGTTTTTAAAATATTATTAGAAAATTTTTACATAAAATGCATTTCGCATATCGCCAATCGTTTTAAATTTCGCCAAAATAATCGCCTTTTGACAGTCCTGCCAATAACAGCTGAAAAGCGGAAAACAATTGTCCATTTTTGTTATAAATAACTGGCATATTAAAAAATATTAAATTAATTTACTTTCAATATAATGAATTTTGTATGGAAAGTTTGCAAGTTTAACTCTTGTAAAATAAAATTTTTTTTTTCGGAAAAAGTCTCAAATAAATAAAAACTTTTAAGTTTCTCGTTATTTTTTTTAATATATAAAAGAATAACATTTCTTGTTGTGTTTTCTTGATTTATAATTATTATTTTACTATAAAGTGCAAATAACCTTTGTATTACAATGCAAGTTGAAATAAATTTTAATGATTTTCTCAATTAATAAAAGGCATTTTAAATTTGGTTATATTTTTTTAAATTTGGTAACTTTTTCAAAAATTTTGGTTGTAAAAATTGTATTGGTGCTGGCAGCACTGGTGGCATACTATCTTCCTCTCTCCCCAATTAACTCAGACTTTCTGAAAGAAAACTTTTAATTTCCTTGTTTTTTAAGTCGAACTACATATTTTTAATTATTTTTTAAGATTAAATGTTAATAAAATAACCCCCCAAAAAAATGTATGGGCGGCAACAACAATGTTTTTTGGGGATTTATTTAATTTTTTTGGGGACTTATTTCATTTTTACATTGGGGAGTTATTTCATATGAAATAAGTCCCCAAAAATCTGAAATGAAATAAGTCCCTAAAAATATTTTGGGGACTTATTTCATTTTCAAATTTCTTCCAAAATAGTCAAAAATGCAAATTAGGTCACGTTTAAATATGTACACAAAATTTGTGCTAATGAATAATAAAGTTAAAGGTCGGTTCGCAGAAAGAAATGGTCACTTTTTCAAATTTGTGAAATTAATTCGCAACGAAAAATTTTTTAAAAGTAGGAATTTTGCACAAAAACGGAGAAAAAGGGACAAATTTGACAAATTCATTAAAATGAAAGTGCATCAAATTTGTTGCAGGAAGGTAAACTAATCGTTTCTGAATTCCTATCAAGTATAGAGTTTGAGCGAAACGAAATTTGTATCAATATGACACCAGAAGAAGACATTTTTAAAGAGTCTTCCGATGAAGAATCGAAAGAAAAAATGTTTGAACTCCCAGTTTCCAATAACGACAACCTGTGTGTTATTTATCATTACAAAAGACCAAACATTGTTCTTATTCCCTGCAAGCATCTTAAAATATGCAACAAGTGTGACGCAAAATTAATGGCGGATCCATTTCTAATGGGCTGAAAAAATACAACTGCCCCTGTTACCGTCAAACGGTTGACGAATCGATGCAATTTCTTGATTAAATTTTTCAATTATTGCAAATAAATCTATATTTCGAAATGATTTTATGTTTTGAAACATTTTGGGGATTTATTTCATTTCAGGAATTGGGGATTTATTTTAAATGAAATAACTCCCCAAAAGTTATTCCATTTCGTTTGGGTTTCATTTCATTTTAAAATTGGGGGTTTATTTCATATGAAATAAGACCCCAAAAATTGGGGAATTATATAATTTTTGTTTTGGGGAATTATTTCGTGGGGGGCTATTTCATGCCGCCACATACTTTAGTATTAAATTATTTAACTTTGCATAAATTATAAGAGAAGTGTTTCTAAATTACGAAGCAAGTAGTTTTTCACTCTATTCTTAAATACAGAAATTCTTTCAATATTTCTTAAATCTTGAGGGAGATTATTAAACCCATATATTCAACGTGTTCTTTTGTAGCTTCCAACCGACATCTTGTTATTCTAAGATTCATGTTATTTCTGGTTATTTGTATTTTAAATACCGCAAACCATGTATTTTTCCCAACACTGCCTGTAATGAATTCGCCTTACCACAATCATGATGTCAACGAAATTCGTCAAACGTGGCTGACTCTGCATTGGATTAATTTATATATCTTAAGCCGATAAATGATCAGTACCAGGTACATAATTTAAGTATCGGGTGACCACGTTTGGTTTAAGTTTTTAAGTCCTTTAGTAAATAAAGTTACTTTTTTTATAAAAATAGAAAATGTTTTCAGTTATGTTTTTGTTTATATTAAATTTTTTAATTTTGATAATATGGCACAAACGTGCCGATCTAGCAGTCAAAAAGAGCTAAAAAGTGCTAAAATTTAAAAATTGATCTGTTTTAAATCCAATTATTATTCATTTTTGTACTTCAAACTCATTTATATTAAAAAAATTATAAAAATTTAATCTACCTACATACATACAGTAAGATCACGTGAGCCCTAAAAATAAAATAGGCTACTTATTTTTTCGATAGGGGCAGGGATGCCAATATTAAATATGGCATATATTAAGAGCTGCTGCATGCATTTTGTGAACTCTTAGTAGTAGGATCTCCTGAGCCTTAAAATTGAAATAAAGTAGCAGCGGGGTAAGTGGTGCCCCCCATAGGATGCCAATGTTTAATATCGCATATCATTAGAACTGTTATAGTGAGAATGTTCAAACTTTGTAGAAGTCACTCTTATGGTATACTACACTTTTGAAAATAAAAATAAAGCGGGTAGGCGCAGGGGGGGAAATACCTCCCATAGGATGCATATATTAAATTTCGCTCAACTTAAGAACTATTAAAGGGAGAGTCTTCAAACGTGGTTAAAGCTACTATAATGGTAAACTATATATTTCAATATAAAAATGGTTCGGGTAGACAGAGGAGGAGCACTTTTTTCGATAAGGGCTGGGGATGAGGAACCCACCATAAGATGCCAATATTAAGTATTGCATGTGTTAAGAGCCGCTGCACCCATTTTCTTGAATTTTTTTTCAGTAGCATCTTCTAAGCCTTGAAATTGAAATAAGATAGCAGCAGGGGAAGGACGCTAATGTTAAATATCGCATATCTTATGAACTGTTTTAGTGAGAATGTTCAAACTTGGTAGGAGTCACGCTTATAATAAGCTAGAGCGGGTTCTTTAAAGACAAACAAATTTGGTAGAAGATGCTTTGTTATCAATACACGAGATCTGTTTTAAAATAATTTTACTAATTGTATTTCGATGGGGTAGCAAAGCGCACCGGGTTAAGCTAGTGTTTAATAAAATTACTACTTACAAATTTTGTAGAAATATTTACATATTACAATATCTAACATTTCAATAAATAAAGGGTGATTCAAGTAGAGATACTTTTTTCAATAGCCTTTTTTTACAGATCACGTGTGAGTCATGTCATGCTGTCATGTTATTTTTGTTTAGTATTGTTTGGCATTTCATAACGGGAAGGCTTACGCCTGAACGACGTTAACAAATTGTTCACATTCTGTGAGGAATTTGTTTCGTGCACTTCGCTTAAGTAATGGCCAACATAATCGGCCTACTATTCACAACACCATCACCCATTTTGGGACCCAGCATTCATTATTGGATAATATTCGACCGAATAGACCACTTCCAGCACGCTGTGAAGAAAATATAGCGGCCGTAGCTGAGAAGACCGTGGAGGGTCTATTTGGTGCCGTTCGCAGCAACTCGTTATCGTGCCATGATAACCGATTAGTTGATGCCTGAAATTGAAGCTAATGATCTCGGTGAGATTAGGTTTCAGCAAGACGGCGCCACTTCCCACACATCGCATAAATCAATAGATTTATTGAGAGAACACTACGGTAAGCACATAATTTCACGTTTTGTTCCGGTCGATAGGCCACCAAGATCGTGTGATATCACACCGTTAAACATTTTCCTGTGGGGATATGTTAAGTCTTAAGTTTATGCGGACAAACCCGCTTCGATTCAGGCCTTGGAGGAAAACATCACGCGTGCCATTCGGCAGTTACACAGAAAGATACAGACTCGAGATAATTCCCGTATTTTATGATTGCTTTAAGTACGATTTGTACTTAAAAATTCAAGTACAAACAACACTAAAACGTACCCAAAACAATCCTTAATGGGATTACTTTCAAAAATCAATCCCAAATTCTTGAAATAAGTATAAAATTCTTAAGTCAAGTACAAAAAAGATTAATTTTCGTTGGTAGTGCCACTCTGAGAGTTAAATTACAAAATGAGGGTTAAATCTCATAAAACTTATTAGTCTCACCTCCCAGCATTGCATTCTGTTATGCGTGCATTTGTGTGTGTTTTTCAAAGTTTGGAAAAAACGATTTGCTTATTGTGTGTAGAAAAAACAGAACAAGAAGAAAAACTTGCATATATTATTTTCATGTTTTACCCTCCAGCTTGCGAATGTTTTAATTTTCTCTACACATTGAAAAAGGTCCGGCCAGACTCATGTGTACAACGAAGGGTTAAAAAGTAAATTTGAACTTTTGCTTCTCATTTAGTTAATATTTCTGGTTAAATATTTACAAAAGATTTCTAAAATAAAAACCATATCGGGCATGATGTTGGTGTTTTATCATTCTGAAAGGTGTAGTACGGGTAAGTAAATCAACCATAATATTTTTTTCTTTCTAACTTCTTTATTTTATTTTTTTCACGCATGAATTTGGGATAAAATCAACATTATTATACTTAAATCAAGCTCATTTGGAGATTGATTAAATCTAAGTTTTACTTAATTCAATCTCATTTTCGGATAACTTCAAGTACGATATCGGGATTGAAAATTGATAATTTAAGTATTTTGGGATTGAAAATCCATGATTCTGAAATTCCGTACTCACCGTACTATTAATACCGCTTCAGATTGATTTGAGTACGGATGGGTTGATTTTTCTTCTGAGTTCATTATTACAAATTTGGCTGAACCTATCAGGTAGGATGGACCTTCTTTCCACGATTTTTTAACCCTTATGTGTGTGGACAGGTACCTGTGTATAGCGTTTTCAAATCGAAATTTTTTATATAAGATTTTAGTCTACAATTCTACAATTTCATGAGAACTCCTAACTTTTTTTTATTATTATATTTTCATAGGTGTTTATATACAATATCAGTTGGGGGCGGGGGCGTGGCATATCAATTTGCTTTTTGCACCCTTAATAGGGTGAATAGGTACCTGGGTACCTGTTTACGTTTTATATGGAGCAACTTGGAGGATCTTTGCAGAAAAAGTTGCTAAATTCAGCAAAAAACTTGCTGAGTTTAGCAATTCTTTTGCTAATGTTAGCAACTTTTTCTGCAAAGATCCTCCAAGTTGCTCCATATAAAACGTAAACAGGTACCCAGGTACCTATTCACCCTATTAAGGGTGCAACAAGTTGCTGATATTAGAAATTTTTTTTTTGGGTGTAGAATTTAAAAAAATATATGAAAAGGGGAAAACCAGAGTAAAATTCTAATATTATATCATTAACCATCGATTTTTTGTACAATACAAGACAAAAAATTAGATTTCTCATACAATTTGCATGAATGTACCCAGGTACCTATCCACTCTATAGAAGGTGTTTTTTTCCACACACATAAGGGTTAATTGGTCATAATAAGGAATTTCGATTTTTTGACAATTCACACGACTAAAGCAAAAGCATCTTGTGTGTTGTGTATGTATATATTTTGTTATTTTTTTTCGTTGTTATCGGGAATTTGTCAACAGACTTATGTTTTTAGAATCAAATTTCGTAAATTGTTGTTTGTCTATGTTTGTACCTACAACATTTTTGTTTATAAAGTTGAATAAACAAATCAGCAGACATAAAATAGAAAGCTCATTAGACACATTTCAAGTTAAAAAATTTAAAAGAAAGTGAAAAGTAAATTGCAAATTTTATGCCAAGTACTGAATTTGTTTTAAAAAGAACTGTAAAATTATTGTCTCTTAACTTTTTTTTAGTATGAACAGTTTTGTTTTCTATTAAAATTTAAATTTTTTTTAATCCATCCTAATTTTTATATGATACATTTCATGACCAAGTATTTTAGGAGAAAATTCATGAAGACAACAACACAAGTGTCATCGTGTTTTACGTCTATTTGTCATCCTTTAGTTGAAATATTAGCATGTCTGCGTATACATTTTTGCTTAATGTTTGTGCTTCTCTTTATAAATTGTCTCGAACATATTTTTTTTGTTGGGCAGATGCAAATTTGGGTTAAACAACTGAGTTTCTGTTTCATTTGTTAACTTTAATTCAAGGCTAAATGCGTTAATGATTGAGTTTAAATATGTCTGGTCTGCAAAGTTGCTTTTTTGGCTTTAATATTGTTACGAAAGCAACATTTATTAATCAGCTATCTTGAACTGATAAGTTATTTACTATTTGTTTGTTATTTTATTAGTTTAAGTTGTTATTGTATTAGTAATGCTTACTTCTAGGGCAAAAATCAATGCACAGATGTTGTTTTAAAATTGTTGTGCATACTTGCTCTTCAACCCCACTGTTAAAACTAGAATTTACGTTATAGATAATGAAACACCTTAAAGTATGCCTTAGTTTATGATGCATTACAACTCAATTTTTTTCAGCCATATACATACATAGTTAATGCAGAATGTTAATAACTAAAGTTGCATAAGTGTAATTAAGAAAATAGACGTTAGGGTTCGTATGTTCTAGAGCCATCTAGACGTAAGAGATCAAACGTTCTATGGTTATTTGCCTGTCTGCGCTAGATTATAAATAGAATCGCTAAAGATGGCATAAGATTATTCTAAGTTTAGATTTTGGAAAGATGTGTTGATCATAATAGTGAGTTGTGAATAAAAGCTGTTAATTACGGTTTTTAAAGTGACTTAGTTCTAAATAAATAAGTGGGGTGTTTGTTTTATTTGAATCAGTGTTCGAAAATAAACGATACATTATTAAGCGTTCCGCTCACACACCCAAGAACGATATCTTTTTTATTAGTGATTGTGTAGACGAACACAACGTTTAATACCGTTCGAAACTGTTATCAAGGAAGACCCGCACAGTGTATAATGTTCTGTTATTCGTAAAAAAACAGAACAATTGTAGTGACACCGTAGACAAGCATTATGTTTTTATGTTCTATAATGTTTCTTTTTTACATTGACAAGAAAATGAACAAACAAAAAATTTTAGCAATGACTGCTTGTGTGTGTAAAATTATTTTGCTGGCTTTTTGTTTTGTTTTCGTATGTGTATTTTGTTTTTGTAAAATTGTTTGGTTTTTTTACCAGCCAAAAGGGACGAACATTAATTAGCCAAAACGAACACAATGAAGTTTGTGGATTTTTAAAAAAACCGAACGGAATTAAATGTTCTCATCTTTTGTTGAGTTTGATAAAAACAGTGTATATAAGCGTTTGTGTTTTCCACAAATCTGCCGAACCGAGCACAAATGAGTGATATTTAGTATTTATTTTCAAACACTGATTTGAATTGCAATTAAAGGAAATAAACCAAAACGTTATTGAAAGGCAGTAACGTAACAATATAATTATTCATTTACCAAATATGTTTAAATATGTTAAAAAATTTGACGGCCCCTCCCAGCAAAATGTGCTAAATTTGCATGGAATGTTAATCTCAGTTAAATAGAGTTCAACTTTTATCTTAGGGTGTGATATGGCCAAAAGATATCGAGGTGTTTGTACATAAAATTGGTATCAAACAAGCAGAATTGGCCATCGATTGGCTTTTAATAGCACTTTACTTTATCGTAATATCGAGGGCTAACCGCGAAAATAACATAAGCAACATTATTTTCAATTTTCCTTATGTGATCATCTCCGAAAATGTCATGGTCACATAAATTACCGTTACGGTTTTATAGCAGAAACAATTTTATCGTAAGTGACAAATTTCATACAAAATGTATATGAAATACAATTTTAAAAAACTCTGTCCTGTCAAATTTGATTTTTGGCGCTTACGTTATTTTCGCGGTTCTTGATCGATATATTTATTTTATTGGACCGCCTAAAAGTATGTGAAGCTTTTGTTTAAAAAATTTTACTTGGAGCCAAATTACAGGTTTCGACTGTACTTGTCCCTTTTTTACTGACCTCGTATCAATGAATGAGTTTAATCATACTATTTATATCATATTAATGTAAATAAAAAATTGGAAAAGTCGAAAATCGAGGACTATTTTACGGTTTAAGTTACGCTGAATCAGAATATGTACTTTAGAGTTTCTTGATCCATGGCTTCAGCGCAACTCCAACCCTAAGAAATATATACTTTGGGCTATGGGTTAGAAATAAATTGGTATCTTTTATTTATATTATTTAATTATTTATTTATATTCTTATTCAACATTTTTTATTTTTTCGAATTTATTCTATGAGCTAAATTTCAGTTATGTATTTTTTAAAGCTTTTTTGTAATAGTCATATTCCTTCAATTTTTCAGAAATGACTTTATACACTATCAGACTATTATATTGTATTTTCCTGATAGTGTATAAAGTCATTTCTGAAAAATTGAAGGAATATGACTATTACAAAAAAGCTTTATAAAATACATAACTGAAATTTAGCTCATAGAATAAATTCGAAAAAATAAAAAAATGTTGAATATAATATAAAGTAACCTTCAGAAGGAAATAATTCCCAGTTTCTATTTACATATATTCTTATTACACTGTGTCCCAAATTTTCAACAAAGACGTGAGAAAATGAATCTGACACGTAATCTTTATAAAAAAAATTTTTATAAAAAAAAGTAGAACAGTTTTAGATGAATGATGTCGCGTTAATAAAAGTATAATGGAACAAAAAATACAATTTAGCCTATAGTACACGGAATGTAAAAAGTTACATGCGCTTGTGGTTCTGACGTAATTTTGTCGTCATCACACATCACGAACTTGCTATTGTGTCGACAAAATTAAGTCAGTACCACATGCGCATGTGGCTTTTTACATACCGTGTACTAAAGGCTTTATTCATTTTAAAATAGTTTATCATCACTTATACGCAGCGTATTTCAAAATTTGTATGTGAAATTCAAACATGAGTACGTATGAGCAATTTTTAATTATCTTTTACTCATACGGATTTTTAAAGCAAGTAAGATTTAAAATGAAAATTAAAAAAAAATTTTTACATAAATGAAAAAATAAAAAAACTTAACAATTTCTTTGCAAATATAAAATCTTTCAACTAAGTTAATTTTTCAGCTATTTTTAAAGAGAAAGAAATCGGATACTCAATATGAGAAAAGTGTGGCGGATTCAGGCGGTAATAAAAAAGAAAGAAAATGTCAATAACATATCAAAAATCTATATCAGAAATATGTAGAAGAGAATGTACATAGATATTAAAAAAATGTATCATACACAATTTATGTTTTTAGACAAACTCAATTTATGAACACATCTATAAATAGTATGAAATGAAATATATGTGGGTATTTGTTTCTATTCAAGTAATATTAAGTTTTAACGCGTACAATGTGAAACAGAAGTTTGCTAGAGTTTTTATGTCAGATTATAAATTTTAAAAAATATACTTTTTTAGAGGTTCATATTAATTTAATTGCATAGTTTGTCTGGGTTCAGACCATTAAAGTTTTCTTTCAAAAAATCTGAGTTACTGGTTGGAGGGGAGAGAAGAATAACCAGTTATCTTCCCCTCTCACCTATGAAGTCAGACTTTCTGAAAGAAAACTTTCATAGTGTAAACCCAGACTTTGAAAACCATGAAATTATTTTTGAAAAGATACGTATATGTGACCTTCTGCGAGAAATGGAACCTGAAGTGTGAAAATTAAGTTTTGAGAAAAACTCATTTTATCTTCTTTTACACCCTTTTAGGTACCAGAATCCACTCTCAAGTCCAAACCCGTTTTTTGACACACTAATGGTGTTTTCTTTTCTACAAAAAATGTGCCTTTTTTAAAAAAAAATGCAATTTGGTGTCTGTTTCTTAAAAATTTTGCTCCCGAAGAGCATAAGTTTTTAGAATAAAACAAGCCACCCTTTTTGAGATCAAAATTTTTAAGAAAAATACACCAAATTGAATTTTTTTTTTTAAAAAAGACACATTTTCTTGTAGAAGAGAAAACACCATAAGTCCCTTTTCTCGGAGAAGGTCACATAAAGTATTAAAAAAAAATCAAAAAATAATTTTACAATTCTTTTTATTGAATTTACCGAAAAAAAAAATTCCTTAGCAATTAAATATGAGTAGGAGTTACTTAAACCTTCAGTGCCAAATAAAAAGTATCTTTTTCTTGTGTCAGGTATTTATGCGAAAATTCTGCTTGATTTATACTTCCCTGGAGACACAACAACACCATGCATAAAATGTGTCAAAAAGTATTTTGTTTTCGGTGTCATGCCAAGAAATTTTGCTTTTGTTAGAAAAATTTTTGGCAAATAACTTATACTTTGTTGAGGGGATAAAAAACTTTTAAAAGAAATTTATAGTCTATTGTCTGTCATCTTTATTTTATTTTATTTTATTTTATTTTATTTCTTCCTAGAAGAGTAAGTTTTTAATGCTTTTTACATGAAAAACATGCATTCGCATATTTTGTTCATATTTTTCTTCAAATTAATACTTTGCATAAATTAACTTATTAAGCAGGTTGACAGCCGTTTTTAACATAAGAACTGCTTTTGAGTCAATCTGTTTCAATTACAAAAATTTTAACAAGATCTAAAAGAAATAGAAGAAGAATAGAAATATTTAAGCCGATAGTTGTTCTAAAATAAAACGCTACAGAACAGTTTTTGATAGAGACTTAAAATGCCAAAAGAAACTAAAAAAGACTTTAATGCTTGTATGGTGAGAGACAACCCAGGAATTTTAAGAGTTAATTGTTCATTACTTGTTAAGAATAAAATTTAAAAAAAGTTTTTAATCGAAATATTGGTCTTTAAACGTTGACCAAGTTAAAAACAACATATCTCTGCCAAAATGGAAAAGTAGCTTATACCGAATAATGTAGTTTCAAAATACCCTAAGTTGTGTTACAGTTTTTTCGAAGAGTTATTTTTTTGCTTTAAGTCTGCTCTTACGGCCGATTTCTCATTATGTGATTACCGTTTTTCCCATAGAAAAATTCCCGATAAAGGAAATTTGGTTTTTCTAATGTCTCATTTGCTTCTATTTTGCCGCAAAGTCAACCTAACAAAGTCAACCGTACAGATAGTTGAATCAGCTGACTTTTAATTTTTGCATGTGTCATCAGAATGTCTTTGTCGGTACGGTGAGACAATGAAAATCGTCTTGTAACGATTTATCAGTCTAATAATTGATACATTGAGAAAATAGCCATTTTGCTATCAAAAAAATAAAGTACTATAACAATTAGTGGTGTTTTATTGAATTCTTCATGGTTTAATAGAAACTGTTTTTAAGAAAATCAAATTTAATTTTATTAATTTATTTTAATTAAGGAAGGAATTTTACACCATAAAATGAATAAGAAATTTATTGATAATTTTTCTTCTTTGACTGAACTCAGGTCGAATTTACATGTTTCGGGAACAACCACATTCTTATCCTTCGTTAAAAAGTCGTATTTAAAAACTAAGAAAAAAAGGCCAAACATTTTTATTTAATTTCCTATGTTCCCTTCGAGAATTCTCATCTTTAATAACTAAACTCTTAAATTTTAAATCCATCCACTGTTACCTGGTTTTGTTTTAACGGCTTAAATTTTTGGTTTCATTTTTACTGGCCTAATTGCTTCTTTTTTGATCAAGGCTATGAAATAAATAGCATTTAATTTGTTACATTTATAGTCGAAGAAAATATCCAATTTTTTCAATGTTTTTCCTGCAATTAAATGTCAAGTTAAACCATTAAATAGGACGGGCATTAAACGCCACATGGTAAAACATCGATACACAACGAAATGGTCAATTAAAACATGTAACAAAAACCTGACAAAATATTTTACAATTTAACTGAACAAATTAAAAATAACGGGTTTTTATTCGTATTTGCAAAACGAAACGAATTTAAAAGAAAAAGTATCGAACAAATAAATTTTTTTATTAATTGTGATGTTTTTGTTACTTGATTATGGAAAAATTAAAGTTCCAAAAGCATCATATAAAAAGCTCAAGTGCATGCAGAAAAAAATACTTTTTTTTAATGAAGGGTGTCCAAAATTGAGGATTATTTTCATTAAAAATCAGTTTTTTTTTGGATATTAAAAATATTCTTATTTCAGTAGTTGCACGTAGAGAAAAACATGTTTAAATATGGTCACCTCCAACCGAACTATTTTTAAAGAAAATGTTAAACATGTTATAGTTAATTTAACCATATAAATGTCAGCGGTAACTATATTATGGTAAAATTAGTCCTCCATCAAGAACACACAACCATATTATTAAAAACCAACCATGCTGTTGTAAGTGTTTAGTAAATGTTAGTTGTTATTGATCATAAAATGTTTGGAGGCAACAATAATATGGTTGGGGATTCTTGATGAAGGCCTATTTTGACCAAAATATGGTTACCGCTGACAATAATATGTTTAAAATTGTCTTTAAAAATAGTTTGGTTGGTGATGACCATATTTAAACATGTTTTTTCTCTGGGTGTGCCGACAAAATATTAATAATTATGTTGGGCAAGGGACGGACCCCTTAGCTCGGTAGGCTGCCAATTTTTTTTTCAAAAATTCTCAATCACGTTTTTTAGTAAACTGTCAATGTTTGATATCTGCCCGATAATTTCTTGGACTCATCTGTGGTTATTGCTGTAAACTTCCGATTTCAAAAACCCCACAATAAAAAGCTTAGACGTGGCAAATCGCCCGATCTTGGTGGCATTTTCACTACTCCGCTACGAGAAACAATGCGATTTTTGAACTAAGATTTATGGTTTCCTAATAACATTTTAAGAACGGTAAGAGACAAATGGTTTAAATTTGGTACACATGAGTTATCAATACAGAAACTCTTTAATAAAATGGGTGACTCCATGGGTACTCTAAAATAGCCTTGCATACATTTAAGAGAAACGCATAGAAGATGTTGAAAATGAGGACCATGCATCACAATTTCTGAATAAACCTAATTTTTTTTAAAACCAAAATGTATTTAGAAATAATTTGTGTTTAAAAATATAAAAAAATTTAAACAGAAGAGAACTGCAAAAAAGGGAAAAATTAATAAATGGCAACGCTGCGTTCAAAACAAATGTTATTCTGCCAGTGACGCCACAATAAAAATAGAAATAGTCTTGGTTCACACCATGAAAGTTTTCTTGCTGAAAGTCTGAGTTTATAGGTGAGAGGGGAAGAAAGCATCATATTCGTCTCTCTGCTCTTACCAATAACCTCAGAATTTCTGAAAGAAAACTTTCATAGTGTGAGCCGAGACTTAGTGATGACACTTAAATAATCGAAAGTTGAAGGATGAAATAAAATGAGATAGGAACGCCTTGCAAAGATGCAGATTTTTATAGGCTTACCATCAAAAATGTAGAAAATGCGAAACACTCGTTAACATTGCTCACATCTAACATCTACCATCCAACAAAAATGTCAAAAAATGTTTTTTTCAACAAAAGTGTCAAAATTTAAACAGAAGCGCAAAAATGTATTTGAAGTTCAATTTGTTTAAAAATATAAAAAAAAATACAAAAAAACATTGCAATAAGAGAGAAAACGTGACAAATGGTAACGCTGCTTCCAAAACCAATTTGTTTTTGTCAGTGATGTCACAATAATAATAGAACTTATTCTACTTAGCAAATATTTTGTTTTTTTTTTTTTAATTAGTTTAAGGTTGGACTAAAGCCCTTAATAGAGAAATAACTTAATATACTTTCAAGTACGTGAATAATAAAAATTAAGATGAAATTTTTTTAAAATTTTAATGGCATTTGCACTTTAATAAAAACTAGTCCCAGAGATTGGTTTTCTTCTGACTCAATCATTCCAAATTTAATTATATCATTATCTCTAGTACCTCAAGGTCAGCTTTATGCTTTGTCCTTGAAAGGCCTGAAACATTAATAATATGTATTAAAATAATTGTCGGTAAACAAGAACGAATGAATATTGTGCTTGTGACTGTGTCTGTGTTTGTGTAGGGGAGTGCGTATCTGTGTGTTTAACCCAAATCAATGAATATAAAATTGAACAAAAGACAAAATGACCTGAAAGCACAAATTAAAAGGTTAACTGGATTAGTAAAATACTTTGTAATTTCATTTTGTCTTAAATAAACTGGCTAAAATTCTTGAAACTATTACGAAGGACATTAAATTGTAATTGAGTTGGTTAACTGGAAATTAATAGAGATAACAATTTAGATATTTTAGTGTGTAGCTTGTTAAAGGCAGACATTAATTGTTTTAAGGAGACCATTTTTAATTTACTTTAATTTCAAATTGCGTGATTTTTTTTCTTTAACAATTTTTGAGTGTTTTTTGTGAAACAGTGGTACAAAAAAAACTTGCTTAAGGTAATTCATATCGTTAATCGCGCCTGTTCCTTAACGGTGGCTGTGATCAAATAAAGAGCTCTCTACTGACGTTCAATCAGAATGGTAGTCTCGGTAATAACTGGGAACTTGCTAGGGACTTATGCGAGCAGAATGGAATTCAATGAAGAGGAGGCAAATGATACCTTGTTTCATTTTCTGTCTCAATACCCTGAAATTCAGGATATTAGAAATATTATAGAGAGCTGTAACTAAGATGTTGCTTCTTTTCGTTAAGTAACTGATCTGTGGGATGAACATTGGCGCTGGATATTACAAAGGGACCACTGAAGCATCCAAGCGAGCAGGTTCTCTAAGCAATCTAACCTAATCGCGCTTTAAGAAAATGATTTTTTTTAAAAACTAATCAGGAGCATTTCCGATTTATTATTCCAGTGAAAGCGCTCTGCTTCGATCGTAACAAATGATAGTCGTATGACGTAAATCCCAAATTATAGTGTAGATGAGGCAAAATTTCCCAACCATTTTTTCGGTAATAGTTTTTAATATGCCGAAGAGAGTTGTCATGATGGGATATTGCGGTGTGCTCGGTAATTTACGACGTTATTCCCCCGGGGAGCAAACTATTCGCTTACCAAGCACCTCTAAGTGTGAGACCCACCAGCACACACAAGTAGTAATTTTAGCTTATAATCCAGCAGAATTATACCCTCACCCCTGGTTTAGGAGGTGGAGATAGCTAGCCAATGCTGCCTCAGGAATAGCCAGCAGCACCTAGAGAAGATACGTCCTCACAATTCAAACATTCTTAAGTTAAAGCTCTCGTATAAATCATGAGCTCCCTTCCCGTGATTTTGCGTTTAAAAACCACGTGATCCCCAAACTAATCCTCACGTGGGAAAAGCACTCTCTGTGAAAGAGCATTATTCTATGAAACACACACTTCATGAGAAAGTCAACTTCTTCTACATCACTGGCTTCCGCCACTTCATCCGCCCGAATACAAGTCTCACCACTTCCACCAATGCACTCCACTTCAACACCGATAGCTTAACTTTTCTCTCTGAGCAATAACTAACTCTTCACCACCAACGCAACCACTCTTCACCACCGGTAACTCAACTTTTCGCCACTTCATTGATAACATGTAAAAAGATCCGTCATCACTTCATTCGCTCTGCAACTACAACATTTTTATTCCACAACTACCGCTCTCCTTACAATCGAAAGCATCACTCTTAAGTTGTTCCAAATGTTCAACCATCATCAGCACCCATTTTGACTGTCATATGTCGTCGCTAGAATTAGAACGCTGTAACTGACAATAAATCGAAAGTACGTTATTTTGCATAATTTTTATCAGAAAAAAATTCAAAAAATTCACTTTTTTGGTTCCATAAAAAATTATTGTAGTTACAGCATTTTATAGGTCTGTGGAAGAAACATCGTTTGCGGTTACCTGCAGAATCACCGGGAACAATTGACTGGAGAGGAAATGTTTACAGCCAATATAAACGTTTTTAAAATCATGTTCCTAAGTTGTATAGTTTTTGTGATATAAATTTTTTGGTTCTACTTTCATACAGGGTTTTTGGCTCTAGTGAACATTTAATGTTTTTTCGGTTACGATATGTTTTCCTCTCAGAATTTATCTTTAATTTTCAGGGTTTTTATCAAATAATAAATATTGGCAATTAAGCACGAATAACAAAATCGTTTAAATTATTTTTTAAATATTTAAAAAAAATCGCATTAATAAATTTAGTATAAGAAGGCCAAAATTACTTTAATATTCCAATTTTCTCTTCTTGAATTTTTAGCTTTTTACTTTAAGGCTAAAAGTTTTTTTTTAGAATTCATTTGATTTTAACTGGCGGCCTAATTGCTAAAGAAAAAAAGAACTACATAATTTGTATAAGCTTTTTTTGGCAAAATTAAATTTATTTAATTTTTATCGTTTATAGTGGAAAGAAATAGCAAAAATGTAAAATTTTTTCAGTTTTTTTCAGTGGATATTTGCAATTTAATCGCACAATTGTGCAGTCAGGCAGAATGTCAAGAAAAACTAGCAAAGAGAACGGACATTAAATGCCACAAGGCAAAACATCGATACACAGCGGCATAGTCAACTATGGTATGCAACAAAATCATGACAAAAACTGTTGCAACTTAACGTAATAAAATACAAACAATTAAGAGTGCTATATTCGGCTATGCCGAATCAATAAATGTACATATAACAATCTAGTTCCAGACAGATGGACATCGTAAAATCAACTTTGCTACGCAAAACGAACCAGAATAAATATATTTTGAAGGTACATTTTTTAAAAATTAAAAACGAAGTGGCAAAACTTTATATACCCTCCACCTGTGGTGTAGGGTAAAATAACGGGTTTGTATTCATTCTTGCTTTAACTTGTTAACGAGATATTCGAGAAACAGACAAAAACAAAACGAAAATAAATGAAAAAGTATCAAACAATTACCTGGCAATATTTTTGTAATTATTTGTGATGTATTTGCAACTTGATTAAGGAAAAATCAAAGTTCGGAAAGTTTCATATAAAAAGGTCAAATGCAGAAAAAAATATACTTTTTGTTGTAATTGTTAAAAGGAAAATTTAAATAAATGTTATTATTGGAATTTTGCAAAATATTTTTCATTTTAAAAGGCGTTTATTGCAGCATTTTATTTAATTTAAAAAAATAAAATTTCTACTAATTGCAATATCTATAGTATTTTTTGGTTTTAATTGGAACTCCAAAAATGATTTTGAAACCTAAAACCAATTAGGCCCGTTTTCACAACTCACAAATAGCTTAAGGTAGGATTTTATCCGCCGTACAAAAAGTGTTCAATTATTACAACTTTACTTTTACTTACCAGGTTTGATGAACCTTAATCTAATTTATTGCTCACTTAAGGTTAAATTAAAATTTCAATAATGGAACACTTTTTATAAGGCCGGCTAAAGTCTACTTTTAGCTATCGGAAAGTTGTGAAAACGGGCCTTGGAGTGATATATTCGATTATGCCGAACAGAAAGTTACTTACATACATACATAAATAAATAGTAGCTATTTCGCACTTGATCAGCAAGAGGGTGTTAACTCGAAATTTTTAATTTTTCCCTTTTTGGAAGAAATCGACATGTAATTTTCATACCAGAGAACGGCTTTGTGTGATTGCAAAAAATTCTTATTTTAAAAACACCATCAAATCCACTCATTTGCGTTCATACAATCAAACTTTCTCATCACACATATTCGCTGCTTATTGGATCTGCCATTCATACCATTGTTTAGCTTCGTTCGTAAAAAAAAAAACATTGCTCTGATGGCTATTCAACAGTTGCTATGTAGTACGTGTTAGTTTTTTCATAAGCTGGATTCGGAAAAAAAATTTAAATGAATCGCAAATACACACACCCTGCAGGTAACGAGATTAGTTCATACATGCATGTAAAGAAAAGTCTATAAAGGAGTAGAAGTACTCCAAATATATGGTTAAAAGGTGGTCGATTTAACATAACGATGTCCTAGGAGTGGACTATATAACCCAGTTTTGCATTACAACGGAGTAGACTTAAAACTACTCCAAGTTCATACATAGTACATCATAGACTAGTTTTGAAACTGCTCCATGATTTCGCTTCAATATATTTTTACAATGACATGGTCCATGCTTGTATAACATTGGATCAGTCAAGAGAGCAGTCGATTTAATTGAAATGGATCACGTAGTCCAATTATATCTGCAGGGCAGGTGGTACACATACAAAAACAACATACAAGCAGCGTTACCTTTTGCTGCTTCTACAAGTTATGATAAAATGTATAAGCACAAACGCTTTATTTTGGGCGAAATATTGGTTAAGCCACCAAATCTGTGAACAGATTTAAATTCAGCACGCTAAAGTCAATTAAAACCACAGATAAACGTTATTGCTCCCGACTTGTTTTGGTTTTTGCTGACAAGTGTTATCACATAATCAGGGGTGTGCTGGAAATCGCAAACGCAAAACGCAAGAACTTGGAAGTAGTTTTTAATAAACTTTAAACCTAATTCTTATAATTTTTGGTTTAAAATCCTGCTTAGCGAAATATTTGCCTAATATTTGTCATAAAATTCTTTTATTACAGAAATCTCATTAAGAAACGACATTTAAAATTCTTGCGTTTTACGTTTGCGATTTCCAGCACACCCCTGAATGTTTTCTGTTATGATTTTTACTATTGATAAAATACTACTTGAAATTTGAATAAATTGAACAAAATACGTGGAAAAACATAATTAGTTGAATTTATTGTGGTTTTAAAAGAGGTGCCCCTTTTTTCTTAAATCCCCTTTTTATTGCCAATTTTAAATATTCCCTTTGGCATTTTTTTTAAATATACCACGGTAACGTTGTATCTATATCTTATCTATTTATCTATATATATAAAAATGAAAAATGTTTGTATGTTTGTGTGTTTGTTTGTTTGTTTGTTTGTTTGATGGCTTATAGACTCCGAAACTACTGAACCGATTTTCTTGAAATTTTTACAGTAACATCACGTGAGCCCTAAAAATAAAATAGGCTACTTATTTTTTCGATAGGGGCAGGGGAATTGGTACCCCCCATAGGATGCCAATATTTATTATCGCATATCTTAAGAGCCGCTGGCGGCATTTTGCTGAACTTTTTGTAGTAGGATCTTCTGAGCCCCGAAATTGAAATAAAATAGCAGCGGGGGTATTTGAATCCCCCATAGGACGCCAATGTTTAACATCGCATATCTTAAGAACTGTTATAGTGAGAATGTTCAAACTTTCTAGAAGTCGCTCTTATGGTATACTACACTTATGAAAATAAAAAAAAAGCGGGTAGGCGCAGGGTGGGAAATACCTCCCATAGGATGCATATATTAAATATCGCTCAACTGAAGAACTATTAAAGGGAGAGTCTTCAAACGTGGTTTAAGCTACTATTATAGTAAACTATAAATTTTCAATATAAAAATGGGCGGGAGAGACAGGGGAGGAGCAGTACCCCTCATAGATAGAAATATTAATAAGAGCCACTGCACGCATTTTGTTGAAATTTTGGTAGTATGATCTTCTGAGTCCCAAAATTGAAATAAAGTAGCAGCGGGGGAAGTGGTTTTCCCCATAGGACGCCAATGTTTAATATCGCATATCTTAAGAACTGTTATAGTGAGAATGTTCAAACTTTGTAGAAGTCACTCATATGGTATACTAAACTATTGAAAATAAAAATAAAGCGAGTAGGTGCATAGGGGAAACACCTCCCATAGGATGCATATATTAAATATCGCTCAACTGAAGAACTATTAAAGGGAGAGTCTTCAAACGTGGTTTAAGCTACTATTATAGTAAACTATAAATTTTCAATATAAAAATGGGCGGGAGAGACAGGGGAGGAGCAGTACCCCTCATAGATAGAAATATTAATAAGAGCCACTGCACGCATTTTGTTGAAATTTTGGTAGTATGATCTTCTGAGTCCCAAAATTGAAATAAAATAGCAGCGGGGGAAGTGTTACCCACCATAGGACGCCAATGTTTAATATCGGATATCTTAAAAACTGTTATAGTGAGAAAGTTCAAACTTTGTAGAAGTCACTCTTATGGTATACTTTACTTTGAAAATAAAAATAAAGCGGGTAGGCGCAGGGGGGAACTACCTTCCATAGGATACATATATTAAATATCTCTCAACCGATAAAGTGGTTAAAGCAGTGTGGCGAAGCGCACCGGGTTAAGCTAGTATGTATATAAAATAGGATGTGTGTATGTAGCTATGTATGTATGTGTGTATGTAGCGTATGGACTCCAAAACGGCTGGGCCGATTTTGATGAAACTTTTAGTCTGATTTTTGATTTTCGGTCTGGGGGCGGAGGGGCGTGGCAAAATCCATAACTTGAGAACGGCTTGACCGATTTGAACGATTTTTTCTTTAAAATGATCGCCATGGTCCAACTTAGGATTTTACGGAAAGAAAATTTTGACGCGCCCACGTTTACGCCCACTTCTTTCGATTTACCTAAAATCAGAAAACGGCTCCATCGAGTTGACTAATTTTTCTTTTAAATGTTCGTATTAATCAACTTTAAGTTTTCATCGAAAGAAAAATTTACCACGCCTACTTTTACGCCCACTTTTTCTATTAAGCGCATAACTGGAGAACGGCTTAACCGATTTGGACGATTTTTTCTTTAAAATGATCGCCATGGTCTAACTTAGGTTTTGCGGAAAGAAAATGTTGCCCCGCCCACTTTTTTCGAATTACCTAAAATCTGAAAACGGCTCCATCGATTTGTATAATTTATCTTTCAAATGTTCGTTTTAATCCATTTTAAATTTTCATCAAAAGAAAAATTTACCACGCCTACTTTTTCTATTTATCTAAAATCGGGAAACAGTTGCACCGATTTTGCAAAGCCCTAAGGGAATCAGTTCGAACAAAATTTCCACTGTTGAATCGACAACAAAAATAGGCATACGACACCCTCATGAAAGCTGTGAAAGATGAAGCTGGAGGGATTTTTTTTCTAAACGCTCCCGGTGGAACTGGGAAAATTTTTTTTAATTACTTGAATAGAGCCCATATCTACACCATTTGTAAGTTATTCTGTAAAACAACTTAATGATAGGTATTCCATGGATTTTTATTTAAAGGCCGTAAATTTCGATAAAAGCTCAATTTAAATCGTGTGGTAATACAACACTAATGTTTGGTTAGGGCCAGCAACGCGGACCGGTTCAGCTAGTGCAAATATAAAAACTGAAAAACTAAAGCAAAGTAATGCGTCCATGATCATTTACGCTTTTCGTTGTCTCATCGAGTGGACAATGACTACTTGAATGCAGAGACATAAGAATGCATGCGTTATGATTTTGAGCAATTTTTTTATGGCGTGCGCATCAATAAATGCAAATAAAGCACGTTCAATCATCAAACTCACACATGTACCAACGCTGAACTTGGTTTTGCAGGCATAGAATTTCAAGGGCCGATTTTGAATTTAAAAAGGAAACACAAATTATTAAGGAAATTATTGTCATTTCTTTTTATTATGATAAGATTGGTATGGTTCAATTATGTATGGAATAAAATATCGAATGGCCGCCGCGACTTCGACGGCATACTTTTTAGATGGTCCAAATTTTCGATGATGCTGAGGCTTAATTGAGGATCTATGCCGTTAATGTGCCGTATTATCTCATCCCTGAGCAATTGAATGGTTGCTGGCTTATCGACGTGCACCATTTCTTTAAAATAACCCCAAACAAAGAAGTCCAACAGTGTCAAAGCTCATGATCTTGTCGGCCAATTGACATCGTCACTATGGCAGATAACACAGCCATATACTTTGTCGCGCAAAAGAGCCATTGTTTCGGTAGCTGTGTGGCATTTGGCACCGTCCTGTTGAAACCACATATCGTCCACATCCATAGCTTCCGATTAAGGCCATACAAAGTTCGTTATCATCTCACGATAGCGAACACCATTCACAGTAACTGCCTGACTGGCTTCATTTTGGAAAATATACGGCCCGATGAAGCCGCCAGCCCATTAACTGCATCAAACAGTCACTCTTTGTAAGTGCATTGGTTTTTCGATAATCACGATAATGCGGCAATTCTGCTTATTGGCGAATCCACTGAGGTGAAAATGTGCCTCATTTCTGTTGCCATTTCTTGCCACCATACTGATCATTGACGACGTTTGGCATGGTCAAGAGGCGTTAGTTATTTAGTCAATTGCATCTTGTTAGCGTGTAAATGCAAGTCTTTATGCATAATGTGCATCAACGACGAGCGTGAGAGGTGCAATTGTTTTCCACCACGACGAGTTGAGGTGGACGGCTCTTCAGCCACACTTTCGCGAACAGCAGCAATATTTTCTGTAGTATGAGCTGTACGAGCATGCACTGGTGTTTTCACATCTCCTGCAGACCCGGATCGCTAAAATTTTTGCACAATTTTTCCGATTGTACGCACATTTGGACGATTAAATTGAACGAAAAATATCACGATATGTATTTTGATTTGAACCCCCATTTTCAAAATAAGCCTCAATAACTTTAAAGCGTTGGTCGATTTGTATATTTCCATGGTTGCAATTCAATTAGTCTAAAATTGATAAATTTCAAATTAAATGCAACAAAAACTTGACGTTAAGCTGTGGTTGACATTCAACATCTATCCTTAACTACCCGCTATAATTTCAGAAAGCATTATTGGAGCCTGTTTTTTAAAAAATAACGCAAAATGGATTGTAAATTGTTAAGGATAATCCAGAACTATAGTTCCGAAAATAGGGAGAAGCCACACATCAAACCAAGTAACAGTATAGCAACATGTGCCTTAGAATGAAACCTTCAAGGTAGCCGGCGACGGGAACGTCCAAAAGTTACGTCAAACTTAAAATTTGATAGGTCCATTAAATTTGCGACGTGTGTACCGCATATTTCATTGAGTGTCAATCCATTGCGGGATGATTGCCCTTCTGATTGCTTGAGCAATTATTGCTTAGCAATCTGCTGTCAAATCAGTTGTCTTTTGGCTGACATTTCATTTCTCAGTACGTTTGTTTGTGGCAAAGCAATTTCACACGTTCTCCTGCAATATAATCAGCAATATTGTTCTGCCGACGTTTTTGCTTGCGCTTAGCAAAAAACATTGCTACGTGGAGATGGAGCGTAATTAGCCTTTTTTTTAAAATTGAGATGTAACGGCAGATTAAGTTGGAATTTTTTAGAAGAAGCTCCATATTCCCAAGTAGGAAAAAAGAAAACAAACGCTCCTTTTTTTTCCTTAAAGAGAAATGTAAATAAATGTTTATAAAGAAACAAAGTTATTTAAGTTTATTAATTAACATAAACACAGTTAATATGTTCATCAAAAAGTACAACTCAAATACATAAATTTGATAAGTTTTAATCCCAGAAATGTTTCAATGATTTTATTTTTGCTCTAAGCAATTTTGTTTGTGTGAGAGCTTGTGCAGGTGCATACACCCAGCAAACAGTTTTTGCCTGCATTTCTGATGTCAGACAGTTTTCAAAGCACAATTGTAAACTTAATTCTACATAATTATTTTCCTCCTAATTTGAATGTAAATTAAGGATTTTTGTCTTAAGAGAAACTTTCAAAATAGTTGTCGTATCTCTTTCTCTAATTTGGAATTTTGGAGGATCATTGAACGAAATAATAGAAATGGCGAGAGATGGCTTGTGCGGCACAGATGTAGTGATTTGACACAAACGACGAAGAGCGCCCAGGTCATCCAGAAAAGTTTAAAGATGATGGACAAGGAATTTCTTTATGAGACGATTGTTGTCAACCTTAAGAATAATTAGGAGCCCATCAACCAGTAATTGAAAATAGTTTACAAGTAGCAGGATTCATTTGAAAAATTTTAGTTTTGCTTCTAATTATTACTGGCGTTAAGAAATTAATCCAGTACAAAAACATAAAGCACAAACAGTGCTGTATGAACGCGGGTAAACCAATCGAACCTACGCCAAAACCGAGAATGCATGGCGCCAAGGTGATGTAAATATTTGCTTTTGACGGGGCTCGAAGATTCCTAATACATGAGCCCTTGTTTTGTCACTCCCCCATCGAGAGTTACCTTGAGATTGCAATCGTGAGAAATCAAACAAAAATGCCATAAATTTAAACAAACATCTGTTTTTCTACCTAAACTGTGTGTTTAAAATTTTTGCGGAGTATTAGCTGTCACGTAAGGGAAATTACACGCCAATTTATAGAAAATGTGTGTCTGTAAATTTTGTGTGTGAAAGTTCCGAGAAACGATGGAATATTTTGTTTCACATTTTTTCGATGTGAGAAGTTCTCACCAAAGTTGCAGAACATGGGAAATCTTTCGAATTGTTTCAAATTTTTTCGATGTGAGAAGTTCTCACCAAAGTTGCAGAACATGGGAACTCTTTCGAATACAACTAAGATGTTAAAAGTGCCCATAAGCCGAAAGAGCCCTCAAAATTCTATTATACATGAAGCCGTGCTTCAAAACCGACTACTATATGATTTACCCGATGTAGAACACTCTTATTGAAGTACAGGGCGTCCGTCGGGAAGGCATACTAGTTTGTTTGTTTCCATTGTAATCCTGAATGTATATGATATGACACCGTCTTATTGATACTACCTGTTAATCAAACCCAAAGCATGCAGTTGTGGCTTTAAAAAGTTTTCAATCATATCACGATATCGCTCCCCAGTCACTGTAACCGTTACGCCATTTTCTTTTTCAAAGAAGTTAAGTCCAATGATTCCTCCTGAACAGTCTGGTGTGCAAGACGGTCACTTTTAATGGATGCAGAGGTGACTGATGAAAAATTTGAGGGTTTTCATTGCCCAGAACCGACATTTCTGATTATTCACATATCCATTCAAATGAAAATGTGCCTCGTCACTCATTATGATTTTTTCGCGAAAATAACCCTCCAAAAAATAATGAAAAAAGTTCGTAGAGAGCACAACAACAACGATTTTTTTGGGGGTTATTTGTTTTTGTTTGGGGTGTTATTTCATTTTCTTAATTGGGAGATCCCACAAAAAATCATTATGAAATAAAGCCCCAATATATTTTTTGGGGATTATTTCATTTTTAAATTTATTACGAAAAATTTGTTTTAGCGCAAGGAGTTTTTCTTGTATGGTATAACAAACACCGCCTTCATTAACAAAAGCTTCTCTGTATAGCCGGCTTTCGGCCGGGCGCTAGTATTTTCTCCTCTTTGTTGTACCAAACACCGTCTTCGCTCAGAAAACTCCTTAATTTGTGCTTTCGCTGGGCCTAAGGCCGCCAATGCAGAAAAGCTTTAATTAGCGAAGCCGGTATTTGTTGTACCATAGAGAAGGAAATCCACGCGCACGGCCAAAGGCCGGCTATGCCGAGAAGATTTAGCTAGCGAAGCCAGTGTTTGTTATACCGTGGAGGAGAAAATCATTGCGTCCGGCCGAAGGACGGCTTTGCAGTAGAGCTTTAGTTGCGAAGCCGATGATTGGCATATCAAAGAGGAGCAGATCCTTGCGCTGAGCCGAAGTCCCAAAACTGTACAATTAATTGTATTCTTCATATTGGGGTCTTATTTCATTCCAGAAATTGGGGTCTAATTTCATATGAAATAAGCCCCTAAAAATTAGGGTATTATTTCATTTTTGTTTGGGGGTGTTATTTTATTTCGTTGGAAGTTTATTTCATTTTGTCACTCCCCCATAAAGAGTTACCTTGAGATTGCAATCGTGAGAAATCAAACAAAAATGCCATAAATTTAAACAAACAACTGTTTTTCTACCTAAACTGTGTGTTTAAAATTTTTGCGGAGTATTAGCTGTCACGTAAGGGAAATTACACGCCAATTTATAGAAAATGTGTGTCTGTAAATTTTGTGTGTGAAAGTTCCGAGAAACGATGGAATATTTTGTTTCACATTTTTTCGATGTGAGAAGTTCTCACCAAAGTTGCAGAACATGGGAACTGTTTCGAATTGTTTCACATTTTTTCGATGTGAAAAGTTCTCACCAAAGTTGCAGAACATGGGAACTCTTTCGAATACAACTGAGATGTTTAAAGTGCCCATAGGCCAAAAAAGCACTCAAAATTCTATTATACATGAAGCCGTGCTTCAAAACCGACTTATATGATTCGCCCGATGTAAAACGCTCTTATTGAAGTACAGGGCATCCGTCGGGAAGGCATACTAGTTTGTTTGTTTCCATTGTAATCTTGAATGTATACCTGATAATCAAACCCAAAGCATGCAGTTGTGGCTTTAAAAAGTTTTCAATCATATCACGATATCGCGCCCCAATCACTGTAACCGTTACGCCATTTTCTTTTTCAAAGAAGTTAAGTCCAATGATTCCTCCTGAACAGTCTGGTGTGCAAGACGGTCACTTTTAATGGATGCAGAGGTGACTGATGAAAAATTTGAGGGTTTTCATTGCCCAGAACCGACATTTCTGATTATTCACATATCCATTCAAATGAAAATGTGCCTCGTCACTCATTATGATTTTTTCGCGAAAATAACCCTCCAAAAAATAATGAAAAAAGTTCGTACAGGGCACAACAACAACGATTTTTTGGGCGTTATTTGTTTTTGTTTGGGGTGTTATTTCATTTTCTTAATTGGGAGATCCCACAAAAAATCATTATGAAATAAAGCCCCAATATATTTTTTGGGGATTATTTCATTTTTAAATTTATTACGAAAAATTTTTTTTAGCGCAAGGAGTTTTTCTTGTATGGTATAACAAACACCGCCTTCATTAACAAAAGCTTCTCTGTATAGCCGGCTTTCGGCCGGGCGCTAGTATTTTCTCCTCTTTGTTGTACCAAACACCGTCTTCGCTCAGAAAACTCCTTAATTTGTGCTTTCGCTGGGCCTAAGGCCGCCAATGCAGAAAAGCTTTAATTAGCGAAGCCGGTATTTGTATACCATAGAGAAGGAAATCCACGCGCACGGCCAAAGGCCGGCTATGCCGAGAAGATTTAGCTAGCGAAGCCAGTGTTTGTTATACCGTGGAGGAGAAAATCATTGCGTCCGGCCGAAGGACGGCTTTGCAGTAGAGCTTTAGTTGCGAAGCCGATGATTGGCATATCAAAGAGGAGCAGATCCTTGCGCTGAGCCGAAGTCCCAAAACTGTACAATTAATTGTATTCTTCATATTGGGGTCTTATTTCATTCCAGAAATTGGGGTCTAATTTCATATGAAATAAGCCCCTAAAAATTAGGGTATTATTTCATTTTTGTTTGGGGGTGTTATTTTATTTCGTTGGAAGTTTATTTCATTTTCAAAATTGGGGGTTTATTGCATATGAAATGCGACCCCACACTTTGGGGGCTCTTGTGTCAACTGAATCTTAAATTGAAACAAATTCAAATTCTTGTGCACAATTGAGGCCAAAGTTTTTCTTTGAAGACCAAGCTCCTGGTATGGCGTCTAATTGAGGTTGATAGATTGCTTTGAACATTTTCTTAAGCAGCAGTAATATTTTCAGCCGATCTTGCAGTACATTGTGGTCCATCCTTGGGCCTATAACCCACAGACTCTCTTTCTTCGAAATCATTCACTATACGATAAATAGTGCGTTTTGTTGGCAAATTGTTTCTGCCAAAATTTCACGTAACTTTCTCATCGTCACAGTAATCGATGATTAATTTTGATTAAATGTTTTAACGATTAAAACACGTCGGTTAATCTTAGCTTAGAAAATTAATTTAAAAAAAAATGGCTGCAAAATAAAGTAGTATACCTTATCGGCTGACAATTCGTTCTTGACTTAAAAACTAATATTTCCACTTGGCGCGAAATAAATCCATATTTTGTCAGCAAACGTTGGCCAATACTTTAAGCAAATGAATATTGGACAAATGTTTCACAATAACCGTTTGAATTGGCAATGAAATTTGTTCATATGTATCGCTGCGAATATTCACAATTATAAACATGAAATGTTTACTGGGATATTTACTAATGTATCTTTGTATTATTTGAAAATGAGTTAGAACTCGTGTTTGTGTATTAATTCACTTTATAACTGTTAATGGCAAATTACCTCCAACAAAGATTTTTTTGTGTAATCAGTTCATTGATTTGATGTCGATTATTACTTTTGCTTGTAGGTCTGTTAATGTATCTTAAAACGTGTGTGTGTGCGTGTATGTTGTTAATTAAAACCATAAAGATGTTAGTTCCTTAATGTTGTAATTTTTATAATGAAATATTTGTTATCTATGCAATAAACGAGGGTTGATGTGAAAGAAAGAGTGTTTTAATTACCTTAGCTAATACCGCAAAGCTCTTCCCTTGTCTACAGGAAAGAAACCAGGGTCTCTGGCGGGAATCGAGCTCGAAACCCCGGCGCTTATAGAATAGTTTTCTGACTACCAGCTAGCCTACCGGGGCACTCCATAAATAAAAAACAAAATTTAGGTTAAATAATACTTAAGCTGTTAAACTATGCTTTTACTACACAATAAAAAAACACCACAGTATTTAAAAACGCATCATGCTTATGTGTCCATATAAATATGGATTTATCTATGTTTATAAACATCATTAAAATAGGGTTGAAAGTTTATGAGGGCCAGAAATTGCCCCCTACCTCCCCTTGTGGTCCTACGATTCGGACCATTTTCAATAGGTTTGGTCCTTGTGCCAATAAGAACGTATGTCTCAAATTTTATCAAATTAGCTTAAAAATTTCAGCCCGTACTTTGCGCACAAGATTACATTTACAGCCAGCCAGCAGTAGTGCGATTCACTAACTTTTATAACGATAATCGAATCGTTAAAAAAAACAAATATCGAAAATTTATCGAATATGCTATTCAGTAAAATTTTTAACGATATTCGCTGTCGTTTAAAGTCAGCTGTTACTTTAAGCAATTTTTTGTCGATATTTTTAAGACAATAATTTAGATTGTGTTTATTTAATCGATAAAATGTATTTTATATTTAAAATTACTTACGTACATACACAGATATATTCACATGTACATGTATGAACAAAAACCAAATTCTAAATGTAAAATTCGCAAAAAAAAAAAATATAAAACCACAAATTAACCCTTCGTCTTACTCATGAATATGGCCAGACCTTTTTCAATGTATTTTGAATTAAAAAACATGTGTAACACGGGGGGCCAAGAACAATTTCATTTGTTTTTATTTTGTTCTCTTTGTGCTTTTCGTTTTTTTTTTAACATTTTGTAGACAGAGACGTTAAAAAAAAGCTGTTAACAATCGTTTAAAATAAGTTACTGAATCACACTATCGTTACTGCAAGCGAATATATATGTCGACATGTATAACGATTGTCGTATCGTTTAAAGTTAGTGAATCGCACCACAGCTGTCGTGCTAACGGACATCGTTAGTTCCACTCAGAAAGTAATTCTGGTCGATCGGTATACTTTAAGGTGGGGGGTAGGAGCAATATTTTAAGCACAAATGCATTATACCATCTCCACTATTGTGGTGTGGGTAACTTAGCTAAATTATTGTCAAATAAACTCTTGTTTGAAAATGAATTCCTTTTTTTACAGTTTCTATTGACATTTTTGCTCGATTTTCATTTTAGCAACCAAAATGTTGACAACTAAACAAAAATTTGCATGAAATATTTAACGCACTTTAATGTGGTAGTTTTCTGCATTTGTTTTATCGTAAGCAACACTACTTATTGTGAAAAATATGAACAACAACAACAAACACATATAGTCTAGACAGAAAAAAACACATTTTTAAGATTGAGCTTTTCTTGCTGTTCAGTTTTAATCAATAAGTTTAACTGAAATGTGACCACCAGCAAAGGAGGCTATATAAAACGTAAACACAAATAAACATATTTTTCACAATCAACGCAGTTAATTGAAACAATTAAAAAATTGTTTGAAACTTTAAACTTTCATATATGCAAATATGCACACAAAAATTATAATTTGTATTTTCAATTAAGGCAAATTAATTGGAACAATTAAAAAAATTGTTTTAAACATTATAATTGAATTACAGTTAAACCTCGATTAACCGGACCTCTATTAATCGGTCACTACTATTAACCGGCATGCGTTTCTTTTTATTTTTTTGCTCTATTATCCGTGCTTTACCTCTATTATCCGTCCTTTAGATTTATACCTCTAAATTTCGCGCTTTACATATTTTATCCGTGCAGCATTCATATGTTTTTTTTTATTATGTACTTATATCTTAATCCGGTGTTTCCCCTATTTAAGTTCATGTTTTAAGTTCAGACATGCAGTTTGGCCAACCAAAGCATAATCAGAAAAAATCCCAATTTTAATGTTTTTGATGATACATACAATACATATTCCATTTTGCATTCTATATGACGATTTGTATAAAAATAACACATATTTTTAAATCTGTAGTTACATAAATCGAATGTTTTAATAAAAAAAATATATTTCTGTATATTTTAATATCACCTCTATAAACCGTGTATTTCGATTATCCGTGCTAGTGCCGGTCCCACGAGAGCCGGATAATCGAGGTTTAACGTAATTGAAAAATTTTAGGGAAAATTTCTATGTATTTTTGTACGCATTAAAAAAGTACAACAATAAGAAAGATGATTAAATAGCGTGACGAAGTTTGTTGTAGGAACAACAAGTAAAGTACGAAAAAAGATTCAGAGTTTCTGTAGAAACAACAACACTATAACAAAAAAAAAAAAACAATAATTTTTGGTTGGTACCAACTCTAAGATACAAGGAATGAAAAATTCCCAAATTCTATTTGTTAAAATTGCTGAGTTATGAATACATAAACTTTTTAAAGAAGAATGATGACGAAAATCATTTCGGGTCTGTTTATTGGGACTACTTCTTCAGTTACCCAAGGAAAGAAATAGAGCAGCAACAGTGAGTGAGAAGAGAGAGGATACTTAGAAAGAAATTTATCCAAAATAAAAATGTGTCCTAATGACATGCCGTGCAGCCTGACCCACCCTCTCCTCATCATTTTCCTTCTGTTCAACGCGTGCGAGTTACATATTCACTCCTTTGTCTAATTGTATTACTGGTAGAAGTGTAGGGAACCATTTTACATATTACATTTTATGTTCCCACATATTTCCCAGACAGTAATATTAAAAGCTTTAAATAAATAAAATATATAAATATTCTTTTCCAACAGTTAAGCTTGAAATAAATTAAATATTACAATTTTGCATTTCCATAGTTTAATTTTATGCAAATATAAAAATATTTTTAATTTA
The DNA here is from genome assembly GCA_949318255.1 of Pollenia labialis. Classification (NCBI taxonomy): domain Eukaryota; kingdom Metazoa; phylum Arthropoda; class Insecta; order Diptera; family Polleniidae; genus Pollenia; species Pollenia labialis. The sequence continues at coordinate 185,667,578 of OX439139.1, read as the reverse complement.
AAAAATTTAGTCTTAAATTTACGTTGTATAGAAAAGAGTGGTTTCTCTTAAGAGAACAACTTTAAATAAAAATATTTAACCCAGTGTTGCCACTTTGTGGGTAATAACCCGAATTTGATATAATTTTTACTGTCTTGGGTAAAGCGTAGGTAATTTCTCTTAGGTGTAATTCAGGTGTTATTTGAAATTCTTACTTCAGATACCCAACTAATTTATTTGTTTCTTTTTAAATATTGTTGCTAAAAAACGGACTGTCTTCTGAACCAAAGTATCGGTTTCTTTGAAAGAAAAAATTTCAATCATTAAATATATATTTTTAAAAGTTCGGTGAATGTCGCAAGATGGTTCATAGTGATTTAAAACCTGAAATTTATTGAAAAAAGTTATTCAAACTAGAAGACTAGTCTGGGGAAGATATCTTACCAATGTTCCAAAATATAATTTACAGTTGTAAAACTGAATAACGAAAGGGTCAGTTTTATAAAACTCTGCACACATTAAGTTTACTAAGGTGTAAAAAAGCAGAGCAAGTTAAACTCTCTTTTTGGCTTAAAATGTGTTTAAGCCAGCAAATCTATAAATCACTAAACATATAAACCATCTTTAAACGCATAAACCATATGAATTTGATGAGATTTATCGTAGTGCTGCCACATGTTATTTTTTAACAACATACATATAATACATGGGACACTGATTTATAGTTGTTGAGTTTAATCTACAGATAAATTCAAGTTTAGTTCAACTTAGCCAGTGTTTAAACCATCTATGATTTATTAGTCATATATAAGGTATACAAAGTATTTTTTAAGACCATGAACTTAAAATGGTATACAACACAAAAAAATTTATTTTAATCGCAGATTGATAGATGGCTTTACCATTTGAAATTTTTTTTAAACAAATAGGCTCCACGTGCCTGTCATTGATAAAACGCATTGTCACGAATAAAATGAATGGTTTATCAGCATAAGCCAGTGACTTGACAGGCCTACGGAACACAATCAAGAGGTGTCACATCGCACGACCTTGAAATCTAATTGACAGCTAATTTTTTCTAAATCAACACATCTCCTTCATTTGTGAAAAAATAAGTTGCATCAGCTTAATCATGAAGTCGCCTATAAGTTGCGAAAATCTGATTTTCAAAGTAAATTTGGATAATTTGGTGGCGTTGTTCAAGCATGAATCTATCATAATGATGAGCCTAAACAAGAAGAGAAAGCAGTATGACAGTTCATTTCACAGCTCACCTTTCGTATGCTCTACCCATTATAAAGGAATGGCAATGAGCTTTTTGAACCTTCCCTAGTTATACGCAATCAAATGTGGAATTTAAACTCATTATTTTAGGAGATTTATTTTAAGTTATATTAATTGATTTTTAGTATTAAATGTTATTTTTGTTAATTTATTTTAAATTACGATAAGAATCTTAACAGTTTGACTAATATTGAACTTCTTTCAATGAGTTTGTTGTGTTTTTGCTTCTTTGAAAATGTTTTGTTTAAAAAAAAAAAAATTTAATTTTATATCAGGTGTTATTTCATTGAAATTGAGTAATTTTGCTTCATCTCAAGTGTAATTTTGAATTTTGCTGGTGGGAACACTGATTTAACCGTAGTTTTAATATATAAATTGCGCGTTGTTGTTCGTACCTTGAAGTGAAGAATAGAATAGTCGCTTTAGTACAGTGATGTCAATTATGATTGTGTTGGTGAGATTCCTCTTATCTCTTACATGCCCAGCGGGCGAAATATGCGGTTGCGAGGCCTATTGCGAGGCCTTATTAAAGAGCTTTTCTAAGGGTCATCTATGTTCGATTAAATTGTTGGGAATCAGGTAAGGTATTAAAACTTACAAAACATTTTCATGAAAGGGCGATGCAAACACCAGGGCCAGTATTATGCGAGGAAATATGGTTCATGCTTTCCATTAATTTTTCATCACACCATTTAAAGTTAACTTACATTTATTGCTATGAAGACTTAAAAGCAATAAATAATAATACAATTATCGAAAAATGTTGAGTTATGGACAGACACAATCAGTTATTATTTAAATAAATTTAATTTGGAACCTCAGAAACTTTGCTTATTTTTTGGAAAAATTGCGCAGTTCACAATATTTGAAGTCTTTTTACAACCTAATACAATTCTTTCCAATATTTTTCGTTTTTTGCTCAACATACCTTTGCGAATTCTAACAATGAAAATTAATTTGCTCATACTAATGCAAATATTAAGTTGAAAAATATTCTGTAAGTATTTACCACCATTATAAAAAGAGAAAGGGTATTCACGGTGTTGGGTTACTCATACTTCAAACATCTGTGCATACAATTTAATTCTAGCTAATGGTATATCATAACTTTTTACAAAATACCAAATGCGCACCTGAGTTTGCCTGCAAAAATGTATAAAGTCATTATAACAGGTCAAAGTTACGTTAAATAAATACCATAAAGTAGTAAGGTTTAATCTTTAGACTCAGTCATATGATTGTAGCATAAAAAAGTAAGCAATACAAATAGTGCGAAACAATAAAGTTTCATTAATACATCAATAAAACACATCTTCTTACCCAAAAATTTTACCTGCTGTCACATTTGCTTTTATGTGTATAGGTTTACACATAAATTGTAGCAAAACAAAACTTTTTTAACTTGTTTTTTAAATATTTTTACCTACTTAAGAAAAGAGTTTTCAAAAAAAAAAACCCACCGACGCGATTGGTACAGAAACAAAAATATTTTTACAATCACAAAATACGAACAAATTCTTGTGGCTTTTTCTTTTCTTAATAATTCCTGCATTTAGGTACGTCTTTTTAACGAAAGAAAAAGGGACCCTGTTACAGTCATCAACGAATTTTTTTCACGAACAAAACACATATCGTTAGCTTAAATGCAAAACAATTATTTTGAAAATTTGAAATTTCTGTTGATTAGGATTCACTTTACATATATATTTTTATAAAATTTTAAAATTCTATCTTAAAAAATAACCACAATTGCACAATTGTGCAAAGAAATGGAAATCCCTGTTTTAAAATCATTGTACAATGTCAAAAACAGAAATAAAACGAAACAAAAACATAGATAATCTATATATATAAAAATGAAAAATGTTTGTATGTTTGTGTGTTTGTGTGTTTGTTTGTTTGTTGGCTTATAGACTCCGAAACTACTGAACCGATTTTCTTGAAATTTTTACAGTAACATCACGTGAGCCCTAAAAATAAAATAGGCTACTTATTTTTTCGATAGGGGCAGGGGAATTGGTACCCCCCATAGGATGCTAATATTTATTATCGCATATCTTAAGAGCCGCTGGCGGCATTTTGCTGAACTTTTTGTAGTAGGATCTTCTGAGCCCCGAAATTGAAATAAAATAGCAGCGGGGGAATTGGTTCCCCCCAAAGGACGCCAATGCTTAATATCGCATATCTTATGAACTGTTAAGGTGAGAATGTTCAAACTTTGTGGAAGTCACTCTTATGGTATACTACACTTTGAAAATAAAAATAAAGCGGGTAGGGGAGGGTGGGGGGGGGGAAACCTCCCATAGGATGCAAATATTAAATATCGCTTAACTAAGGAACTATTAAAGGGAGAGTCTTCAAACGTGGTTAAAGCTACTACTATGGCAAACTATAAATTTCAGTATAAAAATGGGCGGGGTAAACAGGGGAGGAGCAGTACCCCTCATAGATAGAAATATAAATAAGAGCCACTGCACGCATTTTGTTGAACTTTTGGTAGTAGGATCTTCTGAGCCCCGAAATTGAAATAAAGTAGCAGCGGGGGAAGTGGTTTTCCCCATAGGACGCCAATGTTTACCATCGCATATCTTAAGAACTGTAATAGTGAGAATGTTCAAACTTTCTAGAAGTCACTCTTATGGTATACTTCACTTTTGAAAATAAAAATAAAGCGGGTAGGCGCAGGGGGGGAAATACCTCCCATAGGATGCATACATTAAATATCGCTCAACTGAAGAACTATTAAAGGGAGTGTCTTCAAACGTGGTTAAAGCCACTATTATAGTAAACTATAAATTTCAATATAAAAATGTGCGGGGTAGACAGGGGAGCAGCAGTACCCCTCATAGAAGACATATAAATAAGAGCCACTGCACGCATTTTGTTGAACTTTTGGTAGTAGGATCTTCTGAGCCCCGAAATTGAAATAAAGTAGCAGCGGGGGAAGTGGTTTTCCCCATAGGACGCCAATGTTTACCATCGCATATCTTAAGAACTGTAATAGTGAGAATGTTCAAACTTTCTAGAAGTCACTCTTATGGTATACTTCACTTTTGAAAATAAAAATAAAGCGGGTAGGCGCAGGGGGGGAAATACCTCCCATAGGATGCATACATTAAATATCGCTCAACTGAAGAACTATTAAAGGGAGAGTCTTCAAACGTAGTTAAAGCTACTATTATGGTAAACTATAAATTTCAATATAGAAATGGGCGGGGTAGCCAGAGAAGGAGCAGTACCCCTCATAGATAGAAATATTAATAAGAGCCGCTGCAAGCAATTTGTTGAACTTTTGGTAGTAGGATTTTCTGAGCCCCAAAATTGAAATAAAATAGCAGCGGGGGAAGTGTTACACACCATAGGACGCCAATGTTTAATATCGGATATCTTAAAAACTGTTATAGTGAGAAAGTTCAAACTTTGTAGAAGTCACTCTTATGGTATACTTCACTTTGAAAATAAAAATAAAGCGGGTAGGCGCAGGGGGGAACTACCTTCCATAGGATGCATATATTAAATATCTCTCAACCGATAAAGTGGTTAAAGCAGTGTAGCGAAGCGCACCGGGTTAAGCTAGTCTATATATATAAAAATGAAAAATGTTTGTATGTTTGTGTGTTTGTGTGTTTGTGTGTTTGTTTGTTGGCTTATAGACTCCGAAACTACTGAACCGATTTTCTTGAAATTTTTACAGTAACATCACGTGAGCCCTAAAAATAAAATAGGCTACTTATTTTTCCGATAGGGGCAGGGGAATTGGTACCCCCCATAGGATGCCAATATTTATTATCGCATATCTTAAGAGCCGCTGGCGGCATTTTGCTGAACTTTTTGTAGTAGGATCTTCTGAGCCCCAAAATTGAAATAAAATAGCAGCGGAGGAAGTGGTTCCCCCCATAGGACGCCAATGCTTAATATCGCATATTTTATGAACTGTTATAGTGAGAATGTTCAAACTTTGTGGAAGTCACTCTTATGGTATACTACACTTTTGAAAATAAAAATAAAGCGGGTAGGGGAGGGGAGGGGGAAACCTCCCATAGGATGCATATATTAAATATCGCTTAACTGAAGAACTATTAAAGGGGGAGTCTTCAAACGTGGTTAAAGCTACTACTATGGCAAACTATAAATTTCAGTATAAAAATGGGCGGGGTAAACAGGGGAGGAGCAGTACCCCTCATAGATAGAAATATAAATAAGAGCCACTGCACGCGTTTTGTTGAACTTTTGGAAGTAGGATCTTCTGAGCCCCGAAATTGAAATAAAGTAGCAGCGGGGGAAGTGGTTTTCCCCATAGGACGCCAATGTTTACCATCGCATATCTTAAGAACTGTAATAGTGAGAATGTTCAAATTTTCTAGAAGTCACTCTTATGGTATACTTTACTTTTGAAAATAAAAATAAAGCGGGTAGGCGCAGGGGGGGAAATACCTCCCATAGGATGCATACATTAAATATCGCTCAACTGAAGAACTATTAAAGGGAGAGTCTTCAAACGTGGTTACAGCCACTATTATAGTAAACTATAAATTTCAATATAGAAATGGGCGGGGTAGCCAGAGGAGGAGCAGTACCACTCATAGATAGAAATATTAATAAGAGCCGCTGCAAGCAATTTGTTGAACTTTTGGTAGTAGGATTTTCTGAGCCCCAAAATTGAAATAAAATAGCAGCGGGGGAAGTGTTACCCACCATAGGACGCCAATGTTTAATACCGGATATCTTAAAAACTGTTATAGTGAGAAAGTTCAAACTTTGTAGAAGTCACTCTTATGGTATACTTCACTTTGAAAATAAAAATAAAGCGGGTAGGCGCAGGGGGAACTACCTTCTATAGGATGCATATATTAAATATCTCTCAACCGATAAAGTGGTTAAAGCAGTGTAGCGAAGCGCACCGGGTTAAGCTAGTAAATAAAATAAAAAAGATAATAAAACAAAAAAAAAAAGATGTACCTACATACAGTTATTGTATATTTATTTATATACATAAATATATTAAGAGGCCTCAAAACAGGCCTTGCAATATTTGCGATATTTCCCGCTGAATGAGAGTGTTTCTCAGTAAACAATTATATTGTACGCTCGCAAAATAAAAGAGCGTAAGCGTACATGTGAATTAATTTGCACAATTGTGCAAGGCGCTGACATCCCTGATTAAGCAAGAAGAGTAAACCTTTTTTGTGTAATTCAGGAAAATTATATGTTTTAATGTAAACTTTTTGGAATCCGCAAAATAATTTTTTTGAAATTTTTTTTTTAATTATTAAAAACAAATTTAAGCAATTATCGAATATTTGTTTGACAAGTTCATATTTTTTTCTAAATAAACGAAATTAACAATTTATTGTTTAAATATGTAAATTTCTTTAAAGAACCGACTTTAAACAAAAAAATTGTTGATTCTACAAATTTTTTGATTGCATTGGAGAATAATTTAAACTGCGTATGAGCAAAACCACTTGTTTTTCGCCAAAATTGTCCAAGCGTTTCCATTATTTTCTTGAGGTTTTTGCATTCGAATTTTCGAAATCAATTTGATATTTGCATTTGTTCTAAGCAAACAAAGTTTTTGTCGAAAAACTTAAATTTTTTTTGATCATGGGACTTGCTTGTTAGTGTTTTTGTTATACTGACACACCAATATACAAACACAGAAAAAATGTTTGCAAAAAATTATTCAATTAAATAATTAATTGGTGTACATTAATTATTCAATTAATTTTTTGTTTGCTGCAATTAATTTTTTTAATCAAACTCTATAAAATTAAATGTTTGTGTATATGTGGTGTATTTTTTTGTTTATGCAATTAATTTTTTAATTGACTAAATTTGTGTCCCATGACTCGAAAATACAAATCCGTTAATTGATATGATCAATTCCTTTGCAGGGGCAAAATTAATAAAATATTTAATTGTCTGAACAAATTTTTAATTAAAGTCGAGTTTCTATTTTTTCTGTGTATATTTGGTCCATGTAGAAAGGACCTAATTCCAATCTTAGAGGGGAAGGTAAAAATTTAATAGAAACAAGTAGCAAATATTTGTTTTGCCGCAAAACTAGTGGAAACGTACTGGAATATTAGTGGCACAACAAAAGTAAGCTCTATAAAATCCCCGTCTGTTGTTTATTTTTATTAAAGAAAAAATACATTTATCAATCGTTTTATAAATTAAATTGAAATTGGCTTAAAGTTTTCAAATATAATGATTATTTAAAAAAAAACATTCCAAAATGCCTTTTTGCTGTAGCATTATTCTATTGCAATTGTTACCAAGTTTATATAATGCACCTCGTATATCATCTTCACATCCAGAATACATGTAAAATAGAAAATATAAAAAGGATTTTGAGTAGTACAAAGAGTGGGTTCACATAATTAGCAAGTCAGTCAGCTAAGTAAATGTTGAATAAATCGAATATCATTTGCAGAAACAAATAGAATTTATGTTATCGTTTTAAGAAACATTTTGCAAAGTTTCATCGGAAAAGTGTAGATTTGTTAATTTCATTATTCCATTTACAACAAATTCAACTCATGTTACATCGAAATAGTATTAAATAACTAATACGATTTCCGTATGACGTGCTAAATTCCCAGTTTTTCATATTTGATAAATACACTGAAATTTATTGTTGAGGGAAAGCTAGCTTCTATGCGCATTTCACTGGCTTACCCACTTTTTACCCACTTACAACTACAATTCGAGTCGGAAAGAACCCAACCAATTGTAGGGGAATGTAAGAAAAGATAAACTCACTGTTTATAGTTGGTGTTTTGTGTTGGCTTTGATATTCTTACAAGTAAGACTTTGAGTGTTTATAATTCTTATTCGCTTTAGGGTTTTATTTCTATAATATTTTTGGCCTTTCTAAAATCTTTGGAAAAGGTTTCCTGATGAGCTGGCCTAAGCAACCAGTGAAATGCGCAAAGAAGCTAGCTTTCCCTCAACAATAAATTTCAGTGTATTTATCAAATATGAAAAACTGGGAATTTAGCACGTCATACGGAAATCGTATTAATAATAAATTTTGTATTCCCGAAAATAACTTTGATAATATTAAATAACATTTAGAATAAATAAGAAAAGTTCCATCAGTACAATGCAGTCAATTCTATATGATAAGATAAAAGTCAAACAAAATCATTTTACATTGAAAAGTACAAGAAATTCTCTTTTAACAGAATAAAAGGTCTCTCTCAGAGACTTTTTATGGCGATTTTTTAAAATCTTGGGCTCTTTTTAATTGTAACCACCACTTAGTTTGCCTTTCCGTTTAAAACAGGGGTACTCAAAAATGTTTTGTATATGTATTGCGAGATAATTTCAAAGTACAGAGATAAAATAATAGAAAAAAATTGTTTTGGCTGTAAAACATTTATAATAATACAGTCCAAACTAAAGAATTGGAAATTTTCCAATATTACCATTAAAAAAAATTCAGTGTAAACTGCGATGCACATGCTGTTTGGAAATTAAAAGTAAGAATTATATTAAAAAAAACTCCACTAAAATCTTCTGCATTTATTCTTTTATGACAGTTTTGTGAAAGTATTAAAATATTTTTTTTAATTTAAGTACTTATCTTACACACTGTATTTGAATAAAGATCATCACAGCTTTCGTACATGTGCAACTAAATAATGAGCGCAAAAAACAAAACAATTGTTTGCTTAAATGAGCATCACTGTATTAAAAACAAATTAGTCCAATGCAGTAAATGCCAAATGTTTGGAAACAGAGAAAAAGGTGCAACGTTAAGGCTAGATGTGCTAACTGCGCAGAAAAACACAAAACAACTGACTGTAAGACTGAAAATAAAATTCAATGTGCCAACAGCGATGCCAGAAGTGCAGATTTATCTGCATTTTGCAGATTTTATCCCCAAACTTATTAAAATGCAGATTTGAAGATTTTTGGTTTAAAATTGCAGATTTTTTTTAGCTCGGTAAAAACTTCTTTTCATTGTCACTTATGTTTGTACTATTTCCACTTTTTGCATAGATAAACGAAATATATCAACTTTTGGTGGAAGAACCGTGGGGAAATACATAAATTTATTAGTAGAAATTGTGTAAACATTTTAAATGGTTGCAATATTTGATCTCTTGTAAATTTTCAATAATAGTTTAAATAACATGATAGTGTTAATAACATGTCAAGCAATTTACTTTTAATTTGTTGTTTAAGCCTGAGTAATTAATTTCGGATAGATATTTTTAATGTAAAAAAATCTAAAAAACATGGTCTGAAAATCGCATTCGAGTTAAAATTGAACAAATTTTTAAAACTTTTCTGTGTTAAGAGCTCAAAAAACTATTTCCTTTTTAAAACTTATACTTCGAGGACCACTTTTAAATTCCAGAACATTTTGAAATAAATTGTTATATCTTTTTCTTAATAAACTTCATTAAAAATGTAATAAATGTGTTTTGAAGGTTTATTGAAGATTTTGAAAATCTTGACGCAGATTTTTCAGATTTTTTGATGCAAAATTATGGGCTTTTCCTGATTTTACCTCTTAAAGTTCTGGCAACACTGTGTGCTAATTGCGGTAACTTGCATAAATCTACTGATCCCTCATGTCCTAGCCGCTCTGCATGTATTCAAATGAGGGAAAGTGTTTCAAATAAAATTCACCAGCAAATCGAAATTTGACAAACATCAACAATAATCTGGTTAATTTTTCTCATCTCACTAGTAATAAGTCTGCTTTCACACGTTTCATCTTTTGATGCTCAACTCTTATGTTTTTTGGTGAGAGAAGAAAGATGAAAAGTTAGTTAGTTAGTTAGTACGGAGATGCCTGTACTCGGTCAGAACGCTTTATGATTTTATTCGTTGGTATATGCACAACGATGGCTGCATGTAATTTTTTTTCTTTTCTTTTTCTCTTTGATTCGCTGTTGATAAAATTGTTGTTGTTTTGAACCGAAAAAAGTTGAAACCGATTGCTGCGTGTGATTATATTGGCATCTTTAAAAGGGAATTGAAAACAAGTTGAGCGTCAAAAGATGAAACGCGCAAATTTATACTAACCAATTCAACTCACAAATTCAACACTCTCAAATAGACTGGAAACGTAAAAACAACACACAACAACAAATTATACTGCCACCACAGAAAAAATTTTTGCAAAAAATTATTCAATTAAATAATTAATTGGTGTACATTAATTATTCAATTAATTTTTTGTTTGCTGCAATTAATTTGTTTAATCAAAACCCATAAAATTAAATGTTTGTGTATTTGTGGTGTATTTGTTTCCCATGACTCGAAAATACAAATCCGTTAATTGATATGAGCAATTCCTTTGCAGTGGCAAAATTAGTTAAATATTTAATTGTCTGAACGAATTGTTTAATTAAAGTCGATTTTCTATTTTTTCTGTGTACGTTTGATTTACTTATTTCCAATATCCCTCAGTTCATTTCCAATCCCCTCATCCTAAATGATTTAAGTTCTGATCACTTACCGGTATCTTTCAATCTCTTTACAATCTTCCCATTAGTGAAACATTTAAAATACAATTTTGGAAATGCTAACTGCGGTGAATCTAAAAATATTGTAAAGCGTTCGTTGAATGATGCCTTAATAACTACTTTGAATACAGAGGAGCTTATAGATTACAACGTGGAATGTTTTACAAATATTTTATTAGAAGCTGTCAGACAATCAGGTCCTAAATCCTCACCTAGGATGAATTACCTTAAACTTCCTGACAACATTTTACGGAATAAACTACGGAATAAATTCCATAGGGAATGGTCAAGATAAAGGCAATTTTCTGATAACAGTTTAATGATAAAGTACACTGTTCTTATTCGGAATGAAATCTCTTTGTGCTAAAATCGACATTGGAATAACACGTTAAGTGCTTTAGACAAGGGATCAAAACCATTTTGGAATGTTACCAAAATTCTCCAGCGTAAAACCAATAACTGCAACTTTCTGTTATCAAATGGTAACATTCTGATATCTGACGAAGACAAGGCGAATGCATTTGCTAGGACATTTGTGCTAAATCATAGGATTTCGGCAAACTTTTGTACAAATAGTCATGTAACGATAGTTAATCAGGCAATTCAAGGATTTGATTCTTTGAATGGAATTACTCCTACTTCTGAGCTCATCACAAATGATGAAGTAAATTTTATAATAATAAACCAAAGGAAAAGAAAAGCTCCCGGGATGGATGACGTAAATAACGAAATGTTAAAAAATCTTCAGAAAATTGCTATTCGACTCTTGTTTAAGCAATCAGTATTTCTCTAAAACATTGAAAACCGCCAAAATTATACCCATTCTTAAGCCGGGGAAAATGCCAAAACTACAGGCCGGCCAATCAGTTTGTTAAAAATTTTTTGAAAAAATTAAAAGTGAGAGGCCTACAGTATTTCTCAAAAATAATAATATTCTATTTGGATTCAGAAGGTCGCATTCAACTATTCATCAAGTCAAACGAATTTGTAACGATGTCAAGAGCGGCCTGGTATCAGGTAAATAAATCCACTGCATTGGTGTAACTTGATGTTGAAAAAGCATCTGAATCGGTGTGGCATCATGGCCTAATATATAAACTTATTAATTTTCATATTCCCAAGTTCTAGTTAAAATAATACGAAATTTTCTTGATGTTTTGTGTTTCATTTGGAAATTACTTCTCTGACTTGTTCAAAATTCCGCAGGTATCGGTTCCCGGACCAATACATTACAATGTTTTCTGTGCTGATATTCCTTTTGTTAACCCACGCAAATTTGCTGCATATGCTGATGATTTAGCGGATTATTATACACATGAACTTAGTCAGAATTCGATACTTTTACAATTTTAAATGAAATGTATCCCTTGATATCCCTTCCACCACAGCCAGTAGTAACAAGATGGGAACCTGGCTAGATGCTTCAGAATTATTTTCAAAAACTTTGAGTTATTTGAGAATGTTAGAAATGATTTTTGATTATCATTCGCCCAAATGCGGCAATTCTGCTTATTGACGAATCCACTGAGGTTAAAATGTGCCTCATCACTGAAGATAATTTTCTTCACTCAAAAAATTATGTAGTTAAATTCAAACGAAAATTCATTTGAAACAACTTAAAATTCATTTAAAAACGGATCATTTACATTTCATTTAAAACAAATGATTTTAACATTCATTTTTAATTTTTTTATTTATTAAACTGCATATTCCGTAAAATTGAATACTTTTTACTTTTAAAAAATATATTTTAACCGAAAAAATCAAACTACATAACAAAATAAATACGGAAAAACATTATTTTTTGGTAGTTTGTTTTTTGAATAACAAACACAAATGTTGAAAAATAAAATTATTCGTAAAATAACTACATTTTTATTCAATTTTAACAGTACGGAAAACGAATTTAATAACCCATAATCAGTTACTGTAATAATTTTATAAGTGTTCGAAAACTTATAATCCAATGTTGCCATTTCTTGCCACCGTTCTGATCATTGACGACATTTGGAATGGTCAAGAGTTTGCTCAAATTTTTGCACGAAAAAATCAGTAAGTGCACGCCATGCATCTTGATTTAAACGCCAATTTTCTTAATAAGCCTGCATAACTTTAACGCGTTGCTCGATTGTTTATCTTTCCATGGTTCAAATTGAGTCCGTCTGAAATTGAGAAATGTCCGATGAAATGCAGAAAAAAACTTGACGTTTAGGTGTGGTTTACATTTTTACCTTTATTACTTGCATTTGTTGTTTATATATGTGCAATTTTATTGTTTTGTAAATTTATTAAAAATAAAAAAAATTTGTTGTTGACCATAGAAAAAGTGAGAAAAAGGCTTTTGCATATTTGCAGCAGCCCTCTACCGGAAACATGCAAAAAATACTATTTTAACTATTTATCAATTTTATTTTTAACTGTTGAATAAAATAAAAAAATAAAGCTTTTAACAGCAATATTTATTTCCACTAAAAAACAAGAGCTGTTACCCAATAAAAATTTTTATCATTTTGCGAAGCGCTAATGGTACATTTTAAAAAAATAAGCGCACAATTATGCGCTACGCAATAAGACATACAAAAAGGCAGTAAAGTAAGTGAAAGAACTCTCAGCAACATTTATACAAAAAAAAATAGCATTTCAAGTGCTACGGCATTCCCTTACCACGAAGCAGGTTTGTAAGGGAGAGTACTAAAAAAAACCTGTTTCAAAACATTCAGTGTTTAAGGTCGATCGTTACATACAACAATTTTTATATGTGCTGAAAAATGCGCTTTATGTGTCAAAAATGTATTGCTTCAAAGAGGGAACTCGCCATATAAAATTCATGTCTTCCGTCAGCGCAATGGCAAGCGAAACGTTTATGTTTCTCCCTTACAAACCTGCTTCGTTGGAAGCTCCATTTTTTAATGGGTAGCTGCTTCTTTTATTTTCAATAAAAACCCGACAACATTGGTTTCTGTGACACCTAAAGCCGACACTAATTTCAGCTCAAACAAAAAAACCCATAACATTAGATTTCATGACACCAAATTTAAATAAATATTTTGGTGAAAATCTCATTAATAAAATTTAAAAGTAAACCGCTGATTTTGTTTAAAACACTGCTTCAAAACAAAAATAAAATTCTTAACAGCTGATACGTTAAAACGGGGAGAAATTTTAATGTTATCAGGTTCATCCGCAACGCAACGTTACGTTTACGTGTGAGTACCTATTTGCACATAAGCTTGGGAAGAAAAACGGAATAGCTGATTCGCAGCGTATACATTTACGTAAGAGCAACGAGGCCTTACAACAAGTAATATCCTTTTTATTTAAATAATACTGAAATCACTTATGAATTGAGCCCACTCAACTCTTTGTACTTATCATATTGAGTTTTAAAGGAGTACCCAATTCCAAAACGGTGATATGAGGGAAGTAGTTCATTAAACTGCTACAAAAGCATACACAAAGCTTATGCTTTACTGAACAGTTTTCAAATATGATAAACTTATTAAAAAATAGTATAACGAAAATTGTTGTAATAACATTTCTAAGACAGGGAACAGCAGAAGCTGTGAGGGTAAACAAGAATATTGCTTGAATTTTGAAGAGTTTTTTTTTCTGTTCAAAAGCCGACACTAAGAATTTACATATTTTTATTTCTCTTTTATAATTTTTAAGGAAAATAACATTTGAAGGTTCCTACTTTTTACTTGCCACAAAATTTAATAACCTTTCATGTTGAGTTTCTTTAAGTCTGTAAACCAATTTGACTAATGAAATCTCATTAATGTCTTCTTTTTTTCAAGCAATAAGTTGTAAGCTTTACATTTTCAAAATCATAATAAACAAATATTACAAAACAGGCCAATTTGGCAAAAAAAAAAAAGAAGTTCATTTAGTTTTGCAACATCATTAAAGAGAACTCCAAGCAAAGGGTTTCTAAAAAAAACTCACTCGAGCTGAAAACAATATTCAGTATTCAAAAAGACCCTTTTTTTGTTATCTGCAAATTTATGTAAATAAAGTTAAAAAAAAAATTTATTAAATATTTCCCTTTAATTATTTTTTATTTAAATATATTTTTCTTCATTCTTTCAGATGGCCGATGGAAAACGGATTGCGGATTTTTGCTGGATTTAATACAAAGCAATTTGTAGAACCATGTCAATGCCGAATTGCCCATTAAATTGCCATATTTTTATTTTTTAAATTAATTGCAAGAATTATGTAAGAAAAACTGCTTTTTTATTTTCCCATCTTAATAAATTTACAAGTTTATTCTTGTACAAATGTTGTTGTTTTTAGACAGATTTTATCTACAAATTGCAGGCTTAAAATAAAAAAAAATTGTATTCATCCCAACAATTGCTTTCGTTGCTAATTTTTAAAGTTTTTCTTAAGGTTTTACATTCACTTTTCCCATTAACCCTTAAGCGAACACCAGGTCCTGGCCAGGCATTTTTGACATTTTCCAGTTTTTTTTAATACAATTATTAAATATATTAGAACGAAACTTTATGTTTAATTCAATCAAAGTGTTTTTTACAAGAAAATTAGAAAAAATTTGTAAATTTAAACACCGTGGGCGTGGCAATTGGCCAAATAAAAATTGTGTGTATATTGTATCCACCAGGGCCTGGTCAGGCCCAACCCTATTATATGTATTTGTACTGTAGTAAATAAAATCAAAACGAAACGTATTTAAAAGCATACGCCACACATAAGAATCCTTTCTTTACTTTTTTTCGAAAAATAATTGTATTTGACAACAAAATGTTCCTGTTTTAGCCATAAAACTCCATACATATAAAAGTAGTCCCAGCCAGGCCCGTGAGTTCGTTAGTGTAAGTTTTTTCTATCGCCACAAAAAGCTTCATACAAAGTACAAAAAGTCCCAGCCAGGCCCTGGGCTTCGTTTGTGTAAAATCATTTTGGTGTTTGCTTAAGGGATGTTACAATTAAATTACTCAATGTTAGCATGCATACCTTCATAATTATAAAAAAATTGTTTTCCTTTAAAGTTTTTACCCCCTGCACCACCAGGGGTAGTTAACGAGAATATAATAAGTTTGTCATTTCATGTGGGTCCTCCTCGAGTAATTCAAAGTTGATCTAGACATGTTTGTCTGTAAGAAGTACAGCCACCTAAGAATTTTTGAGCCAAATTTAGATCAACGTTTTATAATTTTTATTTTGTTTACACGTACTAATTACACTGGACAACAATATCCTAAATATTCCAAAATAACGAGATTCTGCCATTGAATTCATCTAGAGGAGTTCAAAATTAAAATATATGCATATCGGCGTTTTAAAAGATCACATTAACATTTATTTTAGGCCAAGGGGGGGAGGATGGGTGGTTAATCTTTGTTTAATCTTGGTTTTTTATCAATTGCATACAATGATTAAAAAATATTATGATTTCAATAATATGTTAATTAAATGAATTAATTTCTTTATTGAACAAAAACTAAAAATATGATTTTCATTCAATTAATATTTTAATTGTTTTGAAATGAATTAATAAATAAAATAATAATCAAATAAATCAAAACCTTAATTGATTATTTTGCTTAAACTAATGTAATGCCAACGTGTAAAAACAAAAAAAAAGCGCTAAGTAAGTAAACAGTAAAATAACTGGGTTTAAATTTTCAAAAGTTATCGTATTTATGTCCCTTACGGCCATTTTCACCAAGTTCGGTTATAATTAACTATCGGTTATAGCTGTCAAAACATATTGGTAACCGGAACTTTAATTGAAAGTTAGTTTTAACCGAACTTGGTGAAAATGGCCGTTAGTCGATGTGCTTTATGTATTTATTAATTCATAATTTTGATAAAAAAATTAATTTTTTTATCAAAATTTCGAAATTTTTGTTTTTTAAAAATTCATACAAAATTAAAAAATGCAGCTAGGCTTCTAATTTTTTGCAGACTTATAAAAAACGAAGCTACAAACAAAACAAGCCATAAATGATTAAAATCCGTTTGCAACTTTTGATTTTATTCACAAAAGTCGACAAATTTATCACCATCCCTTAGGGGGCTAACATACAAATATTGCGTTTTATGAAATTCTTAAATTAATTAAAATTTGTAAAATTTTACTTTTCTGAAATAAAATTTTATTGCGGAATTTCGGTTTTTTTTTAGTAATTTCAATAAACTAAACCGTTTTTGAGTTACGCGAATATATGTTGTGCAACCTCCTCCATTTTCGAAATAACGGTACATCTCGAAAACCAGAGCCAATCTGAAAAAACCGCGGCCACCACTGGATTCAGCGTCCCTGAATTATGTTAAAACGCCATGTGCTCGGCTTGTCACGAAAAAAAGTGTAAATTTCATGCACAGTGTTATTAGTATTGTTGTTATTTTGTTGAACTGTTCTATGGTTTTTAATCCAAATTTCGATATTTAATTAGGCTTAAGTTCATCAAATTTAATTTTCATTAAATTTTTTTTAAGAAGAAAGGAATTTACACCAATAAATTAATTAAAATTTATTGATAATTATTATTGTTGATAATGTCGTTTAACACTCACATCAATTGATGACTGCTGGCAGTTAATAGTCAAACATCAATCTTTACACCAAATTGTATTTAACCCTTTTGGAAGATCGAAATTTGCTTTGAATGATTATCTATTTTAATTGATTTTACATGTTCTTCCTTACTTCTGTTTTTTTTGTACTTTTTTTCAAGAATTCTTCTTGAAGTCCAAAGTACATTTTTTATTTTTTTGTCTTTCCTTTTCTTGTTGACCTTTTTCAGCAAAACTTGAAGGACAAATGTAAACATAGAGCTCGTGCCTTAGCTTTAACAATAAACTGTGTATTTTCTAAAAAAAGCTCAATTTATGCTATTTGGCTTCTCAGTAGGAACTTTAATAATCAAGAATGTCCCAGGAGATATGAGATTTGTATGTGCATACATTTTCTTTGACATAAGATATTTTTGTTTCAACATCAATCTGTTTTTTTTTAATCTGCTGGCGAAGAGATGTTGCCATTAAATGTTTACCTTCCGAGGCAGATGAGTTGTGTTCAGATTTATAAAATCTTACTCTTTCCTTTAATTTTACATAGTTATTAAGGATTCGGGGCACTTTGTCTACAGAAACATCCTCAGACTCAACTGAACTTATGTTACAAAAGCTAGAAAGCTTGGATAGCTTTAATTGTATTTAAAAATGTTCGTATTATTATAACTGTATTTAAATATCTAACCCTTTTTGCCAGCACACTTTGATTGATGTCCATTATGCCTGGAATGGTATCTAAAGAATTTGGTACGCGGTTTTCCCCCTCAATCACATCGTCTTCTGGACTTATACATTATTTTTCGCATAAACTATTCTTGCAGTCATTAGAGTTAACATCTCAAGTTAATTGTTCAATAGACGCGTGTTTAAGTTCTCTTGCATATTTAAATTGATTGAACTTTTCTTAAATGGGTGCTTGCTTGGCACACAATAATGTTTCTTTATCCCTAGATTTTGGCGCTAGGATTCAAAATGATTTCGCTCTCAATAACGTTGCTTATGATTATATAATTCCTGTTTCATTTTCAAACTTCAACCCTGAGTTCTATCTGTTCTTCAGTCTTTTAATACAAAAGCTTTCTTTTCCGAGCATTCGCTTTTTAACTTTGGCGCAAATAAGCTGCAATTACCATTTTTCTCTTATTTTTTTCTTTATCAGGAGTCTCAATTACGCTGTAATTAAAAGGCAACCAATTTGTAAAATCAAATAATAAAATATTGTAAGTAATCGCCCTAGGAAACAATTATTATCATTCCAAGAACGCAGCAGTCATTTCGGGAACGTGCCATCATATGCGGAAACGTTCCCGAAATAACCGTTCACAAAATGACGATTTCAAATAAATACGCGCCTTGCTTATACAGCGGCCATTTTAAATGTGACCTGACTTTGTAAATAGTAAAATATTTGGGACAGCTTTATTATTTCTCGTCGTAAAAAAGGATTTCATCTATTTAATGAACATGTTCCCGAAATCACGAACTTATAATGTACGCTCTACGAATAATGAATTGAAAGTTACTTACCACATAAATATAATTTATTTGACGATTAATGCATTGACAGCTGGGATTTTTAATGTTTTCTTCTTCTACTAGCGTTTGACACCTGATGGCTGTGTTCACTTAAAATTAATATTTTTCGATTATCGATGCGTTCACTGAAATGACTGAAATGCACTATCGGACAAACTATTGTTGCATTTTTATAATAAGAAATAAATAATTTTTAAGTATCCTTCTGAAAACTAGATTCTGTATAATAAATACGGTGTATTAAGTAATGACCGGTGTTATTTACCTTAAATTTTTCAATAATATTTTAGACTTGTTTTTGAAGATCGTACATTAGGACGCGTTCCCGAAATGACTTTCTTTGCATGTATACTGAGTTAATTTAAAAATTTCTTCATTAATTAATTATATTGTTTGATGTACACATAAAACAGGTTAGTTGTAGCTGTTTATAAATTTTCTTTTTTCAATAAAGTAAAGATTAATTACATTAAATTGATAGCAAAACCAATTCTGCACCTTGGTGATTTTGAGCCTTATATTTTCAGTTATTTGTGTACATTAATTTTTTAAAGTAAATATCATATTGGGTTTGTTGCTGGTGTTTTATAATTGAAATTCTGTAAGGTTAAAAACGGGTAAGTAAATCAATCATAATAAAATTAACCTTCCAATTTCACTTGTGGTTTATTTCGGGTAAGAATTTTGGATTAAATCCACTTTATAATTCTTAAATGAAGCGCATTTTGAGATTGATACAAATTCGGGATTGGATATGGATAAGTTAAGTATTTCGCAATTGAAAATCCATACTTGAATCAATCTTTCTGTACTTGATTCGAAAAAATCCGTACTCACCATACTGTTAATATTGATTTTTCTTTTGAATGTAATACCTATTGTTCACGTTAACTATTAGGAACTTTATCATAGGCTTTTAAAAATATTAGTTCTAGCCCTTTAGGTATACCGGGTGACTCAGTCGATCTAAAGACTTCCGTTCGGCCGGCTGGCAGTCAGTCCATTATAAAACTTGTGCACAAAGTACAATTGGATATTTTAAAAATAATTTGATTAAAATTGGCCCATAATTTTTATTTGTCATTAAAACGAAGCAACTGGAAAATTGTGAGAATCGGCTTACAATTTCCAAAATCCACCATACAAATTTCGAACTTAGCCCAAAAATTTTTTATTGCAACTCCAATTTTTTTTTACCGGATTTTTTTGGAATCATTCTATATTTGACTATACCTTCCATATAATAAAATCCCGAAAAAAACATTAAATATCATAAAATTTGACGATAACTTTTACGATAGTTACTAAGTCATGGCAAAATGTTGTGCTGGTACACTTTCTTGTTTGTTCCAAGCCAAATTCATTCATGCATTTAAAACATTTTTGATACACAAATTGCTAATGGAGATCTTAAGTTTGTATTGAAATTTATTCTCTATTCATTTAGAAATTCTTAACTGTCATATATAAATTATTAGTTAATTGTGTATAAATGAAATACCATGAACAATAAAATAATACAAAAATAACACATGAATTATCAAAACTATTTTTAAAGGAATATAATCTGTTCATTTCAATTAACTCAATTTACAAATATGTATTTCTAATTAACCTGTCTTAGTTAAGTTTGTTATATCAGTTCTGTTTGTTTAACTAAATAATATAAATAATATAAATCAAAAGCAGAGCTATCAAATTGTTAGAAGTTTTATTATTCAAGCGAATAAAACAATTTTATTTAATTTGTAATTAAGTAGAACAAGCTTAAGGTCCACTGTGCAATACACAAAATCTACACTCCATTTTGACTTCAAATTATAAAACTACAAAACAAAACTAGCAAACACCCTATTGGATTCTTATTTAACTTTGCTCGTGCTTGGATATGGAATTTTGTTCAAAAAATTGAAACAAAAAATAAATGGAAAAATATTAGGGGTACTTTAAAATACAAATGCTCAAAATCAAGTTTCAAGCAATATGTTAATGATGTTATAAAATCTTCAGCGTGATCTGTAGTCCATTTGTTTTCTCCATTACCCCCTTTGAGAGCATATGGGCTCCACAAAGCATCTCGATCTAACACGATTGGTTGCAGTTGTTTTCACGTCTTTCCATTTAAGATTTCTCTGTCCTTCTGCTTGGAGTACCTATCCGTTCAGTGTTGCTATTTTTCCTACACGCAGAGAAAAAACATGTTTAAATATGGTCACCTCCAAAAAAACTATAATTAAAGAAAATTTTAAACATATTTTGTTAATTTTAATTATATTTTTGCCACCGACAACCATAATTTGGTTTAATAAGTCCTCCATCAAGAGGATAAGTTATGGTTAAATATGACAATATTTTGTTTTTAAATCAACAACAGTATTTTCCTCTTTTTCAAGAGCAACATGCTATGGTTGAAGGCCAGCCATGCTATTATAAATGTTAATCATATTTTAGTAATTATTAACCATAACATGTTAGGAGGCAACCATAATATGGTTGTGGCCTCTTAATGGAGGCCTAATTTAACCAATTTATGGTTGTCGGTGATAAAAATATGGGTTAGATAAATATAATATGTTTAAAAGTTACTTTTTAAAATAGTTTAGTTAAACATATTTTTTCTCTGGGTGTACAATCAGTTTCGCTAATTGTTTGTTGTTGCAGCTAACTATACTAATGGTTTGATGTAGCAGTAGAGATAGTAAAAATGCACTGTCTTAGTTCTTGGAGTATCGATTAGACTATAGTCCAATTATGGGCACATCATATAATAAAACTGGATTTTTTTTTTAACAAATTTTAAGAGTTTGTCAAAAATTATGGATACATTAAGAAAAGAATTCCAGTTAGAGTTTTTGGCATATACCAAGAAACATGTCAGTCCGATGGGACATGCCGTAGCAACATTTTCTAACCACTTTGTTACAAAGTGTTAACTGATCTTGCAGCATTTCGCCGATCGTTTTGTAATGAAATTTTATGGCTGACTGCACATTTCTGCCTTAAACGATTGTTTTTTTCTTTTGCATAATAGATGGGATCCTTTGCGTACCACAAAATGCAGAGCTGGATACAAGAAAATATTCGGTTTAACCGTTGAGTTGAACTTATTTTTAAAAGGCTTCGGCCTTGTGGGACATAAATACATCTTCAAAAAAACTAAACAAGCGATATGTTACAATTGTTTAGTATACCAAATTCCAAATGTTTGCTATTATAGTTTTATTTGTATAATATCTTTAGTTTTTCTAAAATCTTTGGATGAAGTTTCCTGACAATTGGGCCTAAGCAACAAGTGAAATGCGCATGGGAATATCTTAACCCATCAACAATAAATTTCAGTTTATCAATTGCATGAAATGGAAATTTAGCGCATTTAAACGAAACCTTGTTAATTAATTTTTTTAATCCCAAGAAATACTTTGAGAACTTTTTTATTGCTGAAAATGGTTCTTCAGCAGCAACTTCTGTTTTGCGACTTTTTCATAATTTCCGTTTTATGACAAGTTAGGGACACCCTAATTAGCAATTAAGATAGCTGACTCTACCCCCGAAGCATTAAAAATCATTTCGCATTCATAGCTTTGAAATGAGTTATTAACCTGTTATTTCAAATGTTAATAAACATTTTTATTATTATATGTATTTATTTAAAAAAATGTGAATTGTTTTAGAAAACTAATTTATACTCGCATGTAAAACAAATATTAATATTGGTTGACAAAACAAATTGAACGAATAAAACGTAAATAAATACACAGTGGACTTAAATCAAAACTCTTTTAAAATAATATTTCAAATATAAATAAATGAAACAATATTAAAAGCTGCAAATGAAAATGTTCCACAAATTGCCAGAAAACAAGTAAATATTAAAATTTGCACAATATAGCAAATACACAAAAACAATATTTAAGTTAAAATTTAACAACAAATGTGTGTACTATTTATTAAATTTTCATATTAAATAATGTGTGTGCATTTATGTGAAAAAGAAAAAAATAAATCAAAATCAATAAATAAAATGCGTATGATTTATATAAATTGTAATGGGCGAAATAATATTAATCATACGCAAATAGTTGTATGAAATATTTCTACAGTCGCCCTTCACTGGACTGGACAAATACTATCACATTTATGCTTGTGTGGGAAGCAGCAGAAAACGTATGACGCTCATCAACAAGAAATGACAACAAAGCAACAGCCGAACGTACATTGCCACAAACCACACGAAGAAGTTTATAGTGGACATGTGTCGACGTCACACAAGCAGAATTTTTATTCCTATGCACAAGAACATAGGATTTGCAAAAGTGTCTTCACTGCTATAGTCCGATGGAACTAGAGTTTTTTCTTTCCCCGGGATGTTTTATTTAATTTCCGGGGAATTGCCGGGAAATTCTGTTTCATATAAAACTTTGCAACACATAATTTATTTTTATTTATTTTAACAAAAAATCAATTTCAATTGATGGGATCTATAAAAAAGTTAATTAATGCAATAATAAAAAATAATATTTCTTTATATGCAAAGCAACAGCATTCACATATAACCGGAATATCAAAATTATTATTACAAAATATTTCCGTTAAAATTAAAAATAAAATTAAAATTAAAAGTAAAATTAAAATTAAAATTAAAATTAAAATTAAAATTAAAATTAAAATTAAAATTAAAATTAAAATTAAAATTAAAATTAAAATTAAAATTAAAATTAAAATTAAAATTAAAATTAAAATTAAAATTAAAATTAAAATTAAAATTAAAATTAAAATTAAAATTAAAATTAAAATTAAAATTAAAATTAAAATTAAAATTAAAATTAAAATTAAAATTAAAATTAAAATTAAAATTAAAATTAAAATTAAAATTAAAATTAAAATTAAAATTAAAATTTAAATTAAAATTAAAATTAAAATTAAAATTAAAATTAAAATTAAAATTAAAATTAAAATTAAAATTAAAATTAAAATTAAATTAAAATTAAAATTAAAATTAAAATTAAAATTAAAATTAAAATTAAAATTAAAATTAAAATTAAAATTAAAATTAAAATTAAAATTAAAATTAAAATAAAAATTAAAATTAAAATTAAAATTAAAATTAAAATTAAAATTAAAATTAAAATTAAAATTAAAATTCAAATTAAAATTAAAATTAAAAGTAAAAGTAAAATTAAAATTAAAATTAAAATTAAAATTAAAATTAAAATTAAAATTAAAATTAAAATTAAAATTAAAATTAAAATTAAAATTAAAATTAAAATTTAAATTAAAATTAAAATTAAAATTTAGAAAAAAAAAGCTATCAAAGAATCGTTTGACAGCCTATTTCTTTATATAATCAAGAAGAGTCCCGTCAATGGGACAAGACGATCCTTTTCTACGTATGTTTACCTTAATAGTCGAGAGAACACTATACAATCTCTAGATACTTTCAGTTTTCTGATCACTTCCTTCAAAAGCTTTTAATTCCTTTTGCTAAAAAAATTATTTTAATTGAATCAGATCATATGAATTAAGCTCCCTAAATTTAGGGTACAATTTCATTTCTGTTTGGGGCGTTATATCATTTCTTTAGGGTTTTATTGCATATGAAATTAGGTCCCACACTTTGGAGGTCAACTGAGATATGCTTGATTCATTACAGGCCTCAAGAAATGAGCAGTTCTTTTGGCAAGGGGTCTATATCTATATGTTTCCGGAAAGATGGAAAAAGTTCATAGCTTACGATGTCCACTACCTTCTACAATAAACGCTAAAGATTTGCCATTTTTAAGTTAACATTCAATATACATTATTTCAACAAACACTTAAAATTCATTTGAAATTTTTTAAATATTACCCAAATTAAAATTATAACCCAAAAAAAACTGTGTTGGAAATTTCAACAGAATACAAGCAAAATTTGGCAAAAATGATAATAATATACTAAAATGAAATGAGTGAAAAAACAAATAGTAGTGCTTTATTCGGCTGTACCGAATCTTTAATACCCTTCACCTAATGTAATGCACTAACACACATTGTCAAGCTCAATTAAGAAATAAGTAGAAAAATATGCTGATTAAATTTTTTCGTTTAAAACACATTTATCTACACTATGCCATGTTCACACGAACAAAAAAAATACTTATTTCTTCTTTATTGTTCGCTTTCCAAACATGACTGAAACAAAATGTTTCGCCATACAAAGTTTTTTAGAGCGAATCATTTTGTTTTATTTTGAATAATGAAATCAATTCGCGATTACTCCTCCCGATAATCGAAGAATTATGGAGAACGGAATGCCATCACGATAAGCTTGCTCAACAGTCTGTGGTTGGAGTGAAGTTCCCCCTTATACCTAGTTGCTTAAGACTTTGTAAAAGCATTTACTAAGCTCACTTATGACACCATATAAAAGGCTCTTTATGGTGCCTGCAACTTGCCTCACTTATAAGAAGCCTATACAATAAGTCTGCATCTAGAGTTCTCTACGAAAACAGCCTTAGCAATAGAATAAATGTAAATACTGGGGTACGGAAGGATTGCGCTTTCTCACCTCTACCTTTTAACATGGTTCTTGATGCAGTGAGAAAGACCGCAAGGGAAAGTTCCACTGGAATTCAATGGGGCTACATAATAGTATCTGTCTCGTGCCACACACGTTCAGAGACATGTCACGAAAGCTGAGGCTCCTAGAAGCGGCATATCGAAAGCAGGATTGAAAATAAACATAGGCAAGAATAAATCTATGCGTTTGAACGAAGACAATAGACAGTCGCTTGAGATGTACGGCACCGTGATTTAGGATATTAACACATTCTGCTATCTCAGCAGAATTATCAGCAACAAAGAAGGATCTAAAACGGATATAGTAAACCGTATCAACTGTGCCCGGCGGTACTTTCGCCTTTTGCGTCCTAAATAAAAGGCTTTTCATATTTAAAGAAAAACGTGTATTTTTTTATTCACCTCCAGCGTTAAGTCAACCCTATTGTATGGATGTGAGACATGCTGCTGCCAGCGACATAACTTCACTTCTAGTTTATACCAACAGAGGTCTGCGGTGAATTTTTAAAAATTATGGCCAAGTGTGTTATCCAACTTCCTCTGGGCAACGTTATACTGAGATGTAAGGAAATTGGCTAGGATCGCACTACGTTTACCATCAGATGAACAGCATATGCCTTTAGAGGGGCAGCCATTGGTTAGAAGAAGATCCGCCCACATGTTGAGAAGACAGTTGAATTCTGAAGTAGCAACTAGAGGTCTGCTTTGAATAACTCACTTGTTTGCCTTTACTCAAAGTGCACAACATTTATTCAATTATAAAGCTTTCAAAAAGATAAGAAGAGAGTAAACCATATACAAAAATAAGAATGAATGAACTGAATAAAAAACTTGTTTACTGTAAATGAATATGAGAGGCATTCATAAATAAGAAAACATTGGAATGACCCGTTAGAGAGAGCAAGTTTACAAAAAATATTCAAATAATTTTTGAATTATTGAATGTGCATACATTTATTTGAATACCTTGCCATAATATGTGTGTAAGCTTGTGGCTTCTTTTATTTATAAGAGTTAAGCTTACACATACATACATAATGCGTAGGTACACATATTTTACATTCAAATTATATTTGAATAATTTACTCATTTGACTTGATTTGACTGAATAGAATGAGTTTTTGTTGTTTTGTCTCTGGTTATTTTTTCATTTGTTTCGTTATCATTGGGTGATCGACACATTGTAATTAAAAAACAAATGAGTGTGTTGAAGTTGCTTTTTATTTATTCTTGCAGACCTCTAGTAGCAACTACAAGAAAATCCTGGAAGCAAATAATACCAAAAGCTTGTAACAGACCCGAATGGAATAAATTTGTCATGGCCGTATGCTCCAATTTCGAACAACGGAAATATATTATAAAAATAATAGTTTATAGATATTTATAATTTCTACTAACCTTTTTTTTATATAGCGAACCATGTGGTTCAAATCGACGTGTAAACAAAGTAAAAGCAGAAATTATGTACGTTTTAGGAGTGTGTAAAAAAAAAAGCAATAAAAAGACTACACATCAAAATAAAAACAACGGAATAAACCACAATTACAGGGAATTTTATGACAAAAGATTTAGGTTTTTATGATTTTCTGCTTATATATCAGTCATTAATATACTGATCCAGCTAAATTTAAATAGCAAACTTTTTACGGCAAAAATATGTAATATAAAAATGTATCAACCAAACTCCCCACAATTCAACTTGCACATGGACTGGTGGTCAGACGGACAGCATGTAATCAACTTTGCTACTCATAAGGACTTTTAGAAATATACTTATCCTCTACAGGGTTTAAGATTAATATACACAGAAAAATAGAAAAAATTATTTCATTCAAAAAATGTGTGATTAAAAAATTTATTCGATTTGCACAACTTTACAAATTAAATTAAATCTTTTTTGATTTTAACAACATTTTCTGCAGTACGAGTTTAGTTTTGATTAATGCGTAAATTGAAAAAAACATTTTTGAGGATCTTTTTTTGTGTAGTACAAATTACAAACGGAATGACAAACTTATATATGTATACTCCTTTCGCCCTGTGGTGAAGGGTGTATTAAATGAAATGATTTTAGACAACCTTGGTGCAAGCTCTGCCAATTTAGTTGATGACTGTTTCCAATAATTTTAGAGCAATGTCCATCCGTCCGATTCTGTATTCATCTATTCATTTAGAAATGTGCATTGTCCTTAAGAGTACAAAGAAAGTACGACGACAACAAAAGAAAAGAAAAAAGTGCATTCTAATTTATATAAAAAGTTATTCTTTTTATTTTTTATCAACAAACATAAAATGATATTTTACGACTGAATACATTTTCGGCTTATGAATATTTACTCGTGTAATTAAAATTAAGTATACGCAGGGGCTGATGAAATAAAATTTTAACTTTTAAAGAGACTTATTTTTGCTTTATTTAAAAAAAGTTATTGTTTAAAATATTTCCTAACTTTAACTAATTTTATTTTCCGCTCCAAATAAACTTGATTTTATTTTGGAGAAATTTTACTTTAAGACAATTTAATTTTAGAAGTTTTTGCTAACAAAAGAACAAAAATGTTTTTAGGATTTTTATTTTGTTGTGGATAATTTACTGGTTAACCTTGACCACACAAATTCAATTCTCTTGAGGCTTGAACAGAAAATTTTCATTGATGTAAGGTTTTTCAGGTTTATGGTTTTTTAGATTTAATTTATTCTGCAACACCCACATTGTTTTTTTTCGACAAGAAATTTTATTAATAAAAAAAAACACAAACACACAATATTTAAAACAATTTCATTAGTCATTTATTATTATTATGATGATAATACAAAATTAAAGAGAATTGTTGTAAGAAAACTTAAACGCAAATAACCAAAAACAGAAGGTAGCCAGTGGAAAATTAGGGGAAGGTAGCTTATGAATTAAGTAACGAAAAGTTTATTCGTTTCAATAAAATTATTTTTTTTTTCTTAACAACTTGTTTTTTTATTAGAATTCTTATTTAAGGGAAAATTATTAAATTATATAATGTTTTTGAATCAATTTAATAAATTTAACTAGGAATTTACTGTTTAAAATAATTGTTAAATCTTTAATAAAAGTGATGAAGAAACGTGTAAATAAATTTAAAATAGATAATCAATTACAGTTAATTTTGATCCACCAAGAGAAAAACATTGTTTACAAAATTAAAGCTTGACTATAGACTGACAGGCATTGCAGTGGCGGAAAGGGCAAAAGTGCAAAGAATTCTTATGATGAGAGTGTGTATGTTTTCGAAACATGGGAATTCGACCAGAATTCGAGCCCTGGTTTAGTCGAGAATGAAAATCTCCCATAAATTGTAATTCATTTTATGTTTCAAAATTACTTTCTTCATAAAAATAATTTAATGCAATTAATTAAGCCTGATTTAAAAAAAATATTAAAAATTTGGATTTAAAACCATGAAGAGTTAAATAAAAATGTAAATGCTACAGGGCGATGAATCGATTTAGATGCTGCAACACAGCAAGACAAACAATAGATTTTTTGAAAGAAAATTTCGAAAATCGCATTATTTTTCGTAGAGGAGGGGTGAATTGGCCACAATTATCGTGCGATTTAACCCCTTAAGACTATCTTTTGTACAATTTTTTTAAATCAAAAGACTACAGCATTAATATCACAACACACGCAAAGAAAAACATGGTTGCGGTAAACATATTCTAAGAGCAACATATGATGATAAGATTCATGATTGTAGTCACCATATTACGATTATTATTGAATCATTTATTTTCCTTAATCATATTCTGTATCATGTTAATCATAATAAGTTTGGAAGTAAACATAAAATAATACAGCACCACTTTTACAACAATAAAACAAAATTTTAAATTTTTTTTCATCGATTTTTTATTTTGTAGCACTTTTTTTAATGTAAATGAAATTTCTTTATTTGTTTTAATTTCTTTAAACTAACAAATAATTCGATAGGCATATTTTAATCAAACGACATAACTAATGCAAAATTAATTCACAAATGGCGCTAACATAATATTATTAAAGTACAAATATTTTGTTTGAATCTTAAATATATTATGGGTATACGTATAGATCGTTATCATGTCGCGACTATTAATTATAATGAGACGGTTGTGAGTAAAAAAATATGTTTTTAAAATGATCATTATTTAGTTGTTATAAAAATTATTATTAATTGCGATAAACATTGAAATGGCACTGCGAAATATGGCCCCAAAAAATATATATTGAAATTGACCCCAAATTCGGGACTATTTTTCATAGTGAAATATGACCCAATTTTTTTAATAAAACATTTCCCCAAAAAATTGAAAAATAACCCTAAAAATAAAATGAAATTTGACCCTAAATTTGGGGTTATTCTTCATTATGAAAAATCACCTCAAAACTTATAATGAATTTTAACCCGAAAAAAGAACACAAAGAAAGTTTTATTAAACATTTTGGGTGGAGCTCATATGCCCGAAACAAAAAATCCCAAATTAAGAATTCCGATTTCAAAATCCGAATATTTATACAGTTTTGGTTTTAAAAATCGTGCGACTGAAAGCATGGTATAACGAACACTGGCTGCGCTCACTAAAGCTTCACTACATAGCCTTCGGCCGCACACAAGGATTTTCTTTTCTATGGTATAACAAACACTGGCTTCGCTCTGCAAAACCTTTCAATAATAGCCGGCAAGGATTTTTCATCTATGGCATAACAAACGCCGGCTTCGCTAACTTAAGCATCTCAGTATAACCGGCAAGGATTTTTCTCCACTTTCGCATACGAGTTCGGGTTTTTGATACCATCACTAAAAACTTTTAAATAAAGTTTGTGTAAAAATGTTTGGGGAGTTTTTCATTTCTTAAAATATGCATTTTTTTTTAGTAAATGAAAAATAGCGCCAAAGTAAATATTTTGATTTTATTTAGGGCCATTTTTTTATTCCTTGGTATTGGGGTAATTTTTTGTTCCACTTAAATTGCAAAAACACCCTAACGAAAAATTTAAAAATAATCACCCCAAAAAAAAAAACAAAATAATTTCCCCAAAATTTCGTGTTGTTGTGTCACATGTAAAATTTCGGGGCCGTCTTCACTTTTCTTTTGGGGCCATATTTCCTGGGGTCATTATTGCAAGTATATATAAGAAGAATTTTTACAGTAACTATAATAATGGTTATATGAAATAAAAATAAGTTTTGTTTTTGTACGAAAACAATATATTGTTACAATAAACATAATGTAGTTTCGGTAACCATGCCCAACCATATTTTTTCTCTGCCATCCACTGCATGCAAAATAAAGCAAGTAAAACAAGTTTTGATTTTTCAAAATATGCATTCTCAGCAATAAATGCCAAAACATGCGTTCAAAGCAAAATATGCATGCCATTTTACTGCACAATTTTGCAAAGAAATTTAGAAAATGGTAATCACAGACTGAAGCGGCTCATACACTTGCAATAAAATGGTTCAGTTTTACGTATTGTACAATTATATCGCCAATGTGTATGTGATATACGATGATGGCACAATGTATTGGCAGCAATCAAAATACTTTTGATTTTTATTGCACAACGAAAAGAAAGTGAAATGTGTTGGCAACATTGTACAATGCTGTTTGTGTTATTTATATAGGTTATGTTCACCTTTTTATTGAATTAATGGAAACATAGTGCGACTTATTGCATAATATAGGACAAAATGGAAATAATATGGCGAATATTATATACAATAATATTGCAAGTGTATGGGCCGCTTGAGACCATCGATACAATTCGATCATCTTTGTCAGATCATAATATAATTTCATGTAAACTTAGAAACCAAATATCTAGACGGGATTTAAAGGAAATAAGTCGAACAATTTGTGATAATGATAAGGCAGAAAATAACTAAAACAGTTACTTGCAATATTTCCATGAATCTGGTAACACTACAGAAGACGTTTCACAATTAATATTTTTTAGTTTCTACAATATAGATGTTTGACCCAAAAGGAATGTATATTCTGGGTTCTTATAAGTAGTGAGTTTGGTTAAACGATGTCAATTTGTCCGTTGAAATGAGTCTTCCGAAGATCCCAGATATAATGGATACTAGGTTTTTATACACTTATATGTTTGCTATTGTTATTCAGCCAAATCGGTCTACAATTAGCTGAGATAAAATTTTTGCCCATAAACACACATGTTTTTATACCCTTCACCAAGGTAAGAGGGTATATATAACTTTGTCATTCCGTTTGTAAGTTCCACAATATTAATTCTACATCCTGTAACGTACATATACATATATAATCTGGTTCATAATGAGAAGAGAAGTTAAAATCCGGCTGTCCGTCTGTCAGGCGCGGATCCAGCTCGAGCCTTAGGGGGGGGAAATTTTTTTTTGATACAAAAAGTAAAAAATTTGTTTTTAAAAGTGTATTAAAATTAATATGTGTATTAGGGGTATAACTTTTGAACAATTTTTTAAATTATCAAAAAATACCTATCCATGCCATATAGACCATGAAAATCTATGATAAAAATTGGGGTCACTTTTTCGCGGGCGTTAAAAAAGTTCCCCCCCAAATCACTTTGAAGTTTAGTATTTGTATTTTTTTTTTTTAATTAAAAATACAATATCTCTATTGTAAAAACAAAAAACATTCAGTTCTATTTTACTATTTCACAAATAAACCTTATACCACCAATTATACTACATCCAAACAGTTAAAAGTATGTTAAAATAACACGGAAACTCTTTTTTTGAACAAAATGGAAAAAACGGTTTGGGGGGGAGGTTTTTTTATCCAAATTGATCTCAAAAAACTGTTTTCTTGATATATACATCAGTGGCCACCCCGTCGTGATAGGTATTTTTTTTGGTTATACCCCTAATGTGTATATTATATTAAAAACACTCAACAATAAGGTTAAATGAAATGTAAGATCAGTTCAATATAAATTGATTTTTTTAAATAGGCAATTTATGATTTCCTTGTGAGGCAAATTTAGATAGTACAGTCTTTCTTCTGTCATTGTTGACCTGAGCCATGTTTTTATTAGACGACGGGTAGGAAATGACCTCTCTCTCGTAGCATTACTGACGAGTAGGGCAAGTTTTAAATGGCATATGCCATTTTTGTCATTTCTTCAATTATTTTTTTTAAAGCAATTTTTGGTCCAGCTTGCCAAAGAATACCTTTTTGCAGCATAGAAAAAAATTTTTAAATAAGCTTAGCGAATATGGGGCAGAATCTATTCGAAATGCTTACTGAATAATGCAAAAATCGGACGTAAAAAGTACTTTCAATGCATCTGCTCAAGCCTCTTGAAGTTACAAACGAAAGGGATTTCTATGAATGAAAGCTTTGGCTTAATTGACAGTGCTAAGGAAAATAATAAAAGATGTCAGTAAAAAAGATTTGGTTAAAAAGTTTAAAAAACGTTTTACGTTTTACGTGTAGTAAATTATTCAATACTCCTGAAAAATCTATATGGCTTGGCATTTCAATTTTAAAAAAGTGTTTTAATCGATTTTCTCACAATTTTGTTTAAATGAAAGTGAGATGGATGAATAAATTGACAACCTTTCTCCATCTGAACTTTTAGTGTTCAAATATGCTCCAGTTACATCTTGCGATGTTAAAAGAGTGTTTTTCATTTATGGAACTATTTTATGTGAAAACAGGAGATTATCAGGGGTGTTCTAGAAATCGAAGACTCAAAACGTAAAAATTTTAAACGTCGATCTTTAATAAGATTTCCCTGATAAAAAAAATTTTATGACAAATATTATTAAATTAAACAGAATTTTATAACAAAAATTAGATTAAAAGTGTATTAAAAACAACTTCCAAATTCTTGCGTTTTGCCCCCCAGTATTTTTTTTTTTGACAATTTGAAGAAACATACTATTGTACATACAATAAAAACTTAATAAAATACATAATTGTTTCTTAAATAACATGTTTGTTTTTGACATTTTTCGTGCCATTTTTTATACATTTTCGTGCCATTTTGCCAGCCATTTTTTACACTTTTTCGTGCCCTTTTAAGCTTGCCCTTCTGAAGAGCATTGAAACGAAAATTTTAAATATTTTTCTTAGCTTTCGGTAGATTTCTTCATCACAGTTTATTAAAGCATCTACAACGTTATCTGATAGATTTTTAGATATTTTCCATGCTTGTTGCCAATGCAACAGTTCAGACTCAAGTTTAGATGTTAGTAGGTGTTTCTCTATCTCTTTTATCAAACATAATCAGCTCATCAGCTAGTTGTGATTTTAAAAGTTTTGTTTACACTTTGAGGTAGAAGTTAAGGTATGTTCAATACGTTTAGGATATCTATTGGGAAACGCGTTTTGAGATCTTCTTAAATAAATTCAATAAGAGGAATGTAATTTACAACTCGGTAGCAATCTTCAACATTTTGAATAAGATTGGCACCTCGATTTGAACGCAGATAACTTTAACTTTTTCAAAAATCGCTTTAAATAGTTCTTCGGCTTTATTTCTTTTCTCTTCAAGGCACATGATTTAAGTTTTGATAAGGCTTGATCCTTTTTGAAGATCTAGATCGTGCTTTTATAAAATGATACTATTCCTCAAATTAATTCAAAAGTACTAAGCGAGTTCCTTGACATAAGGCTTTTGATGAAGTAAATCTACCTTTCCACTCAGATATTTTTTCCAAAGCTTCTACTATATGATGTACACTTGTTGCAAAGTATAAAATTGAGTCGTGACGGTCCAACCATCTTGTCTCGCCATAATGTAGAAAGTTTGGCTCCCAAATACTTTGCTAAAACTGCTTTTCGGTTGGGATGATTATATTTAAAAAAATTTGTCGTTTCTTTAACAAATGATACAACATATTGTATTAATGGCACTTTGTTGCTTTTTAAAATTGAGTTGTTTGATTTATGGGAATAGCAAGGCTTTTGTTTTGCATTTGTCTAGAATTTTATAACAGCGCCATTTTCTGCTGGTATCAGAGGACACATCAACGTCATTATCAATATCCTTTGAAGCCTCTTCAAATGCGTTTACAACAAAGCCAATAAATGCTTTCCTAATAATTTTTTGTTGTATCTTGAAATATCTTTAAGATAAGGAAATCTGGGGTTTCCCCGAAAAATCTCTGTTTTCGTCAAAAATTATCGAATAGAATTTTGATTCATATAACACATACATAAATATTGCATATACTAAGGCTTATTAATAATTCAACCGCACGCATTTTCAAGTCAAAGGTTTATTCTTTGGATACAGATGACACCTGCTGGGATTGAATGTAGAATAATAAGTATTTGAATACAGTAAACTAGAAGTTTCATTGGAAATATCTAATAAATAACTGTTAAAATTAAGATTTGGATACTTATTGAAAATTTTGTTAGATTCAATAAAAAAAAAACCTTGCTGGGATTTCCTAAAATTTTGTGCATATAAAAAATATTATTATTGGGAATTCTTGTATTATCGAGATAAACCAAACATATTTTATAATTAAGGGGGGGAAATTTCCTTATTTCCCCCGCCCTGAATCCGCGCCTGCCGTCTGTTAATGTGTATATTGAAGTGGTGTTTCCGAGGACCCCAGAAAAATTGGGAATAGGTTGTTATATATTTATGTCAAATATACTCCGTTTAAGTTTGCTATTGGATTTCAGCCAGATCGGTCCAAAAATGACGGAGATATGAGCAAAAAAAACACGACTGCCTCTAATGTTACCCAAAAATCCCTTGTTGTTGTTTTCTATCAGTCTTTTCTGTTTTTCTGGAGAGAGGACAGAGCCTTAGTTTCCAAATAAGTTCAAATAATCTTGGTTATCAATACACAACCTCTCTAAAAAACATGGGCGCGATTGGAAAGTGGTCTTCGTATATTTTTTTTAATTTATTTGTTTTTAACAGCACGTAAACATGTGCAAATAATTATAAAAAATCAAGCGATAAATATTATATAAATATATTTTGATCACACGCAGAGAAAAAACATGGTTGAGGTATGGTTAAAAAAAACATATTATGGTCCCTGCAATGGCAACAAATAAACTTTTGTTGTTTTTAACAAAACTTTTTTCACGATTGATAATATTTTGTTTCTATTTAACAATAAAGTGTTTACCTCCCCTGAAACTTCAAATATGGTTGAATTTAACAATATAATGTTTAAATAACTTAAAGCTACAACTATACATTTAAACATATTATGGTTACTTTAACCATATTATTATCACGGCAACCATAGTATGGTTAAATTCATATATCCAAAAGCAATAACCATATTATGGTTGCCTCCAAACATGTTATGGTTAATATTAAATAACAATAATATGTTCGAAATTATAATATTTTAATTTTAAATTTTAAATATGTAATATGTTTAAAAAGCAACAACATTCTGGTTGCTTGCATTTTACTTGGTTTGCTTAAAATTCTCATTCATTTTATTTTAATTATTTAATAAAATAAAATAAGTTTACGTAGAATAAACTAGTAGAACAGAGCAAATGTTAATAAAGGTCGTCACAGCCTGGAATATGAATCAAATGGGATTTTTTTTTTATAAAATTATTATTTGACACTTAACAAACAAATTGAAAAAATTGATGAAATAAATAACCATAATATGATAAATTTTTACCATATTTTTGGCAAGTCTGACCATAATATGGTTACTTTTGTCAAAATTCTTGGAAGTTTTGACCATATTATGGTTAATTTTGAACATAAAATGGCTAGTTTTGACCATTACAATGGTTAATATTGACCAAAATATGGTTAATTTTGACAATATGATGGTTTATTTCGGGAAAGTTTTGTTGATTTTAACCATACTATGGTCATATTTAAGCATTATATGGTAACCTGCAAACATAAACATTGTTAAAATCCAACCATAGTATGTTGCTCTTAGAATATGGTTACCTCCAACCATATTTTTTTTCTACGTGCAGTTACGACCAAACACACAAACTTTGATATTTGCGTTTTCGATTAACAGCTTTCAAAGCTCTTACAATTTGTTGTTCTTTCTTTGCAAAGCAAGCAGCAAGCATTGTTGTCACTAAAGGGCTGCAAGAATACATTCATTTGTTTATCACACACAAGCATCCCAATATTCATTCAAATATTTAAATAGTTAAAGAGTGGCTTACAGAGTTTATGAGTAAAAATATTAAAGAGAGTGTAGTCTGTATTTTACTTTATCATAACAGAGGCACACATTCTATTCACTCTTTTTCTTTGAATATTTATTTACTCAATTTGCGAATGCCAACACACACAAGTATGTGGTAACAGTTAGATTGTGTGCAAGAAATACTTCATAGTAAAATGAGTACTTAGGTATATTCTCATTACAAAGTAAAAAACTGTGTGAAAACGAGTGCTTTTTTAATAAGTTGTGTGTGGCATAGAGTTAATAAAAGTAATCAAAAAATGAAATAAACAAAAAAAAATTGTGAAATTGATGATGATAAATAATATTAATATATTCCTCTAAGGAGTAAAACATTCAAATAATATTATATTCGAAACTTATACACATTTTATTATGACTGTTTTATTTGAATGTGGTAGTATTTTTTCTGTTCAAATACAGTTGTTTTCTTTTCTCTTTCGCCTTGTGTGTTCATTCATTTGTTTTTTTAACACAAAATGTAAAGCACTGCGTACTTAAATCGTATGTTGTACTTTACTTTACCTACTTAAAAAACAAATGAATGTATTCATATGCCTTTTGAATGTAGTCATGCAGACCTTTAGCTGTCACCGCGATCTGATTGGCTGGTTTACTCTCGTCGGTGTGAAAGCACAAAAGCTCTTTTGTAAAAGCTGGTCCATTGAGCTGGACGTAACTGTACTTCTGTTCTTCCCAACCAGGGTGAAGGGTATAAAAGATTAACAAAAATAACAAACAAATACAGTATTTGCTGCTTAAATAGAAAAATATTTTTTAGTCGAACAACCGCCCGGTGGCGTTTTTTTTTTGGAGAGACTTTGTCAAATTGATATTTTCATCTATGATTTCTCCAGACAAACTGGGTCTCAAGGCGCAATTTCTATGAAAATATCGAAATGTCGATGAAAGTATGCGACAACGAATCTGCAATATACAGTTTTGCAGACAGTTTTATGAAAGATTCACTGTATAAAAGAAAGTTGAAAGTAATCGACATTGTCTGTTATCACTCGATATAAAACTGAACTCTGTTTAAACTTGTATGCTATTCTTCAATGGTTAAATAACGGATTATTAAATATAGGTATGCATATATTTTATTTTCTCACCGCATTGAAGTATATCGAAACTTGACAACATTGTCTGAATATCGATGATTTGTCTGTTAGGTTCTGGTCATCTACGATATTTTGGATAATTGCTTAAAAAATTCATGTATGACGCCAAACAAAATTCAGAATATGTCATTGATGATTTAACTTTGCCAGTATTTTTCATGATGAGTCATCACGACGTTCGACACCGGGCGTTATCCACATGTTTTATTCAAATGCACTTTTTATAAAAATGTGGATTAGTGGGTGAGTGGTCTTAGATGATGCATTACGTTAGAAGAAGGTTTTTAAAGATTTGGCATAGACAAAATATTTTCTTTTACTTGTTCTTAATATTTGCGTCAAATAATTCTTAAGTGTGAACATATCCATCTCACAAAATCGTCATCCTTGAACGAAAACAAAAAGCTTCTCATAATTAAGCACTATGATATCTTTCAAAATCTAAACTATTTGTATTGAGTAAAAAAAAAAAGTTTCGAAAGTGTTATCTGTGATGAGGCTTATCTATTTGTCAATGAGATATTCTTTTAGAAAGCAAACAAAAATCAATGAAACTTTATTTAACCAGATGTTGTTGCCTAACAAATTTAATTACAACAAAACAAAATTTAATAAAACATTATCATTATCATTATAGAAAGCAATTAGATTAAACAAATTGATTAATGCGTTCTTGTAGTGGTTAACAAACAAAAGTTTTTGTGGTAGTTCAATAGCAAACCATAGAAACAACTTCTAAATCTTGTCAGGGCACCATTTAGAGGACAGAAAACGACGTTAATGTCTTTTAGGTTTAGGTTGTATTTGCAATAAACTTTATGAATTGTTTATCGACACGAGACTTACTAATTATCGCAGAAACTTGACACACTTATTACAATATAAGCCATCTAAATTTAAGAAATTTTCTACTGGTTTCCCCAAGATACGAAAAATATTATTAAATTTAAGTAACGTTTAGTAAGAAAAGTTTTCATACAGAATTTGTTTTGTAAACCCTTATTAAATTTAAAAAAATTTTATAAATACAGGCGTTTATGTGGGACTTTTCTTTGGCCAAGTTCAATTTTTATCCAACACAATCTGGCCTTAAATGTTAAAAATAAGGACTTGTTATTACTTAAAAAATATTTTTTTTGCTTAAACATGTACTTGCGTGGATTTAATAACAAATGCAAAAATAATATTAAAATAAAATGTAAAAACTTCTGAATTAAATATGATCAGAAATAATGAAATAGAAAACTAAACAGAAAAAAAATTAAAGCTTTTTATTAAAATTTTTAGCACTAAACCATTATTAATCTTCAAATCACCCGCAAAAAAACTTAAGTTAGTTACCCTCGTGTGTTGTTTTTCACACATTTGCTGTTTGCTGTGGCGCCATAGTTCGTTTGTAATCAAAG
This sequence comes from Pollenia labialis, assembly GCA_949318255.1. Classification (NCBI taxonomy): domain Eukaryota; kingdom Metazoa; phylum Arthropoda; class Insecta; order Diptera; family Polleniidae; genus Pollenia; species Pollenia labialis. The sequence goes on along the minus strand of OX439139.1, from coordinate 185,628,489 downwards.
TCATAATTTACGTAACGTTAATGATGTACTTATCCCATTGGTGATCAACAACAAACCATACAAAGCTTGTGTATATTTCATATAAGCACTAACTTCATATGCATGCAGTTCGCAGCAATATCAAAAATATTCACACTTGCAGGCAGACAATTTTGTCTATAGTACAAATGACACAGAAACTACATGTGTGTGGAAAACCACACACGAGAGTTACTTTCGTAAGTTCTCAAATATTTCGTTACTTAAAAATGTTCACCTCCAAAAAGTGGCAAAATTAAACTAAAAAAGAGGTCTAAACAAGATTTTGTTACAGTTATAAATCGAATTCGCATCATGAAATTTTATTGATATCGAGTTCAAAATAATTTTTATATCAAGCAATTTTTGTATTCTAAAATTTCGTATGATAAGAGGGTTTTCTAATTTTAAAATGTCAAACACGAGTTTTTCACAACAAAACGGGTATGTTGGCATGTCTTCTTACCAAACTGACATGCCAAGCATGAAGTATGGTATGACATACTTATAAGCGCTTAAAAGTCTTTTCTTTTAACCACAATTCCGTCATACACGCGTTTTGTGTTCTTTTAAGAATAATATTAGAAAATTGTAAATTTATTCAAATTGTGTTTGATTTTTTTCTATTTATCTTTTGCTTTCAAATTATCAATCTGAAAACATAAAAACAACTTTGACAACTTTTTTGAATGTTTTCATTCGGTCATTAATCGGTCATTAAATTTAATCGGTCATTAACGACTTTGTGAGAAAAAAGTCTTTTGTATGGTCTCAAATGACAACTTAAACCACATAATCATTAACGACAATGTGCCTGATAATGTCCCTCACATTGTCGTGTACGCCCTTAGTGCCCTTTGCCTTTGCTCGAAAAAGTCGTCGCCGATTTGCATGGGATGTCGCCAGCATGTCGTCAGGTATTTACTATGGGCCTTATACGCGTCGTCGACGTTGTCTTTAAACGTGGCAAACTGGGATATTTTGAAAACACAATTACTTACAAAGCTGTACACAAAAGCTTTTCAAATTATGCTTGATTTGTTTTTGTGAGAGTCATGTTTATTTGTGTTGTGTTATTTCTTTGACGTTGGGCAAAAAGGTGTAAAGTCAAAAAATGAATTTTGAGTTTTTGATCTAAATTTTGTTCACACTTTCGTTTGGTATCAATAACTTTAATCAAGCATTACTTCTTATAATCGTAATTATTTGCTTAAAAATTCTTTTGGCGGCTGCACGCTATTTTAAAACCGAGAACTACATGGGTTTCTTCTAAAACTATGCGAAATTAAGAGACTATGCTAGAAGCAAATTGCATGCACGTCTGTGACGGGAAAAGTCGACATGAATGTGTAAAAAACATGTCGTCATGTAATTTAAGTATTTGAAAATAACCTCCTGTGTTATGTTTACTTGTGTGCCATATGTGGCGTATGTGTGCTATCAAGGAAATTAACATACAAAATATTTCGTACGCCCATATCCCAAACTCACTTTAAAGGGCGTGTTTTTTTTTATTCCCACTCTCTTTGCTGCATGTATTTTTCATTCCATTGTTAGCTTTTGAGGGAATTGTCTATACGAGCTTCTCATTTAACAATTTACTATAGTTGTTTTGCCACATCAACATTTAAAATTTTGTTTTATTTTATTATTAATTTTGTATTGAAAATTTAATTTTTAATGAATTAATTCTTTTATATAACTGCAATTGTAAATCTAACGTCAAACAGCTTGGGAAATTATTTGCCAACTGTTATATTGTCAATTGTAAAGAACCATTTTTGAAAATAAAATTATTTCTAAATTGTTAATGAAGGATACCGGTAGTGTATCATTTTCGAGTGTGTGATTTATTTGGAATAATTTTATTAAAACAACCTAAAAAACAATAAGTAGATTGTTATTAAATATCCTTAAAAAATATTAAGGAAAAACAATATTAAAGCAATTTTTTTTTGCTTATGCAATTTCACACACAAGCAAAGAAAAAACATGGTTGTGGTAAACATATTTTAAGAGCAACTAATTATAATAAGATTTATTATTGAATTCACCATATTACGATTATTATTGAATAATATTATAACTAAATATATTCGTAATATGACATCATACTATTTTTCCCTTAATCATATTATTGTCATGTTAATCATAATAAGTTAAGAAGTTATCATATTATTATCATGTTAGGAGGAGCAGAATCTGATGAGGGCAGAGCTTGTGACAAGGCACTTCCTCTACCACTGTCAGCCCTTTGTCGAGCTTAGATCCAAAGACCTCGCGAACAATGTCATGCAGGACTCAGGATCCCTGGGGAATGTCAACTGGAAAATATTAAGCAATTGCGTCCGAGAAACTGAGTTTCTTAACGCCGGACGTTAACTCCCCAAAATAGGTGGTAGTATTATCACCCATCTAAATCTATGTGATCTTAGGGAACACACAACAGGCCCTGGAGGCCTATGTGTATATCACTCGTGATATGAGGTTGCATCCATGATGCAACCTTACCTATTATCATGTTAATCATAATAAGCTTAGAAGTAATCGCATGATACAGCACTACTTTCACAACAATAAAACAAATTTAAATTTTTTTGCATCGATTTTTTTGTGGCACTTTACAATTTATTTATTCGACGGTGAATTGTACCCCGGTCTCCCGCGTGGCAGGCGGCGATACTGATTACCATAAATTGTAATTTGACTTAGAATACACATTCGATTAATATGAAAATTTATATAATAAATGTTACTCACCATGAGAAATAAGTTCCCAGATTCTATTTGGTTAAATTTGTTTTATTGTTAATATACTTTTTTTATATTTTTAATTTCTTTATTTTCTTTTTAATTTGTATTTTTTTTTTTTTAATTGTTGAACAAAGTACACAACAAAATATTATTAGAGAAAAGATATCTTGATGCATCCTAAACATATTCTGTTTGAGAGTAATATAATATATTTTCAAAGTTATTACTATTTAGTTGTTAGACAACGCAATTAATTCAGACGCTACTACGTTCAAGTACACTGTGTAATTGCATTCCTGCGGTCGCCTTGTGTCTTATGGTGGTATTTAAATGCTTAAAATTTACTCACACATTATTGACAACAATCTGTGAATACCTGACATCGTTATTGTTATTATTATTATATTTTTGTTGTGTACATTTTTCAGATATTTAAGGGATTCACAAGGTTGTCATAAAGTTGTAAAGTCATATGTCTTAAAATAATTACAAGAAATATATATGACTGCTGTGGGCATCAGCTTATAATTTAGATTTCTACTGTATAGTTAAGGCGAATTAATGAACACAGCATTAAAATATTTATTTTGTTTGAAACACAACAATATTTTTTTTAAACAATTGTTAAATATTGTTTAGGACATTATGACTTGATTGTAAATCCCCCAATTGTAAAATTTGTTTGCCACTGGCTTTTTTTAAATCCCTTATGTACCATCAATGCTTTTGATTAACAATTTTAATAGATTTTATTTTCATCTTTGTTGCACCCGGTAATATTTGCAATTAAATGAAAAAAAAAAATTATGAAAATTATTAGAAATATGAATATTCTGTGGTTAAATGCTAATTTTAAACCTTGATAAAGTTGAGTATAAAAAAGCAAATTAAAAGCCGCCAACTTATTAAATCCATATAATAAACATAATTAAATCTTAAGCCAGTTAAATAACGCTTATTTGAACATTTAAAGCAAAAACTTGCTAAGAAAACATAAGAAAAGCACCTAAAGAAATTATAAAGATAATTAACAAAAATAGCATATCTAACAAAATTTTATAAATCTGCAGAAAGTTGCCTTAAGAAACAAAAGGAACGCAAAATATTTGAAATTATAACTTTCGTATTGGAAAGCCAAAATAGCTCAATGCATAAAAACAAATTAACTTATAGTAGTGTAGTCAAATTTTATTCATGTAAAGACCGTAAAACCAAAAATGTGCGTTGCAACACACCAGAAATCATCATTTTTTATTTATAAACAGAACACGCTGACTTATTGCACCAGAAAGGCAAATATTAAACAAAATATCGATGAAATGATGAACTACAGAGAACAAAAAAAAAAAAAAAAACAATCCGCCGAATCTTTAATACCCTTCGCCAGCCCCTTTACACGCTAAGGTACATTATCAAAAATAATTAAAAACTAATAAGACGGCTATACGCCGTATATTTTACACCATCACGATTGTGCGGTAGCAACAGAAAGTTATCTTAAAAAAAGACAGAGGTGGCACGCCCACTTATAAAATTACACCCACATTTTGATAAAATCCACAAAGAATTCACAACCTTGTTGCATGAATCTTATTTGAAAACGTTGGCTCTTGCCGTTCTCCACTCTCACAATATTATAACAGTAACGGACTGTAGTTTATTTAAGAAGTATTCCGTTTAGTCATTTTTAAATCAATAAACATTTAAAATTCTAAGCAAATTTATCTTTAACTGATTCTAACAGAGTATTAAAAAAACTAAGTGCATACTAATACGGATTTTCAGTTGCAGTTAATATTGTCCTGTCCGTTGATTAAGTTAAATTCTTCTTTATGTAAAATTAAATGAAAATGTAATTTAAAGTAACGAAAAGTTCATTTAATTTTTACTGTCAAAAATTCAACCGCGAATTCCGTAAAAACAAATGAATTTTCAGTTATTTCATATAAATTAACTATCAAAAAATTAACTGAATAATTTTTAAAAAACAAAGGAATATTCAGTTATTTTATATAAATTAACTGTCAAAAAGTTAATTACAAATTTCGTAAAACCAAAGGAATATTTAGTTTAACTACCGAAAATTAGTTTTTACTTAGCTTTAAAAAACGATGCGCTTGTTTTGTGTAACAAATTCCCATTTTCTATTTGTATAAATGATTTAGTTAAATACATCAAATTTTTAAAGTAAAATTATTGCGAAACCATATCGGCAATGCTGCTGGTATCTTATGATTGTGAGTTCTTCTGTAAACAAACGAGATCAGTACAACAAAAGTAAAACAAGCCTGTTTACCAGGGTAAGTAAACAATAATGTTCTCTCACTCATTAGAAAAACAAGCGGACAGGTGTCTGTCTCGTGTTTTTTTTTTAGAAGTTCGGTTCTTTTGTGGAGTAAACGAAAATTACTGATCAAAGTTATTTTCAGGAATACAAAATTTATTATTAATACGATTTTCGTATGACGTGCTAAATTCCCAGTTTTTCATATTTGATAAATACACTGAAATTTATTGTTGAGGGAAAGCTAGCTTCTATGCGCATTTCACTGGTTGCTTAGGCCAGCCTATCAGGAAACCTTTTCCAAAGATTTTAGAAATGGCAAAAATATTATACAAATAAAACCCTAAGGCGAATAAGAATTATAAACACTCAAAGTCTTACTTGTAACAATATCAAAGCCAAAACAAAACACCAACAATAAACAGTGAGTTTATCTTTTCTTACATTCCCCTACAATTGGTCGGGTTCTTTCCGACTCGAATTGTAGTTGTAAGTGAGTAAAAAGAAAAAACAAAAATTAAAAAACAAACTGCTTCATTCTACTGTCTTCGTAAGAAAACAACAAAAAAAAACCAATTTGCCAATTCAGTTTTTTGCACGGGCACATGCAAGTATGTATATTATCAAAGTTATTTTCGGGAATTTTATTTAACAATTTAATAAAACAACTGAATATTCAGTTAATTTTTTATATAAAATATTTTATGTTAAATAACTGTAAAATTATTTGTTTTTACGAAACATGGGGTTGAATTTTTGAAAGTAAAAATTAAAGAACTTTTCGTTAAAATTAAATGAAAAATAAGTAGACAAATTCAGTAAATTTAACGTACAGAATATTGTGAGTGCAGATATACAGAAATCTATAATGTCTTTGTATGGCAGGTGCCACGCTCACTTCTATAGTCCCGCCTATTTTTCAGATAAGTTGCGTATTGATAACCCAGCTGTGTGCACCAAATTTAGAAAATTTTTCTCTGACCGTTCTATAGATATTAAAAAAAATCTATCGTGTGCACGCCCACTTCTCCACATACGCACTTATTTTGTCGGATGCTTGCACCTAATTTGGAAATTTGATAATCTGTTATTTATTTGTATGGGAAGTACCACCCACTCCCGCTTGTCCAATCCCGATCACGTTTTATCGGATGTTGTGCTTTGATAACCAAATTTGTAAGCTTTAGCTCTTGCCGTTCCCCACAACCAACGAAACAACAACAATAAGAAGGGATTTTTTAGTAAATTTAGTGAAAGTCGTTTTTTTTTGCTTATATCTTAGCCGTCTTTGGATCATTCGGGCTGAATTTCAATAGCAACCAATTCCGAACTATACGTGACATAAATATCTAACTAATAAGATTTTGATTGTCGCTTAATTCCCAATTTTTATTCCTGATAAAAACACTGAAATTTATTGCATTTCACTGGTTGCTTAGGCCAGCTCATCAGGAAACATTTTCCCAACAAATTTTTGCAAAGCAAATTTTTGAGTGAATGAATTATTTTTGTTTTATTATTGAATTTTAATATGTTTTTATTTACAAAAGTTTTTAGCCATTTTTTCACGTAAATTTAACCATTTTTTGTCACCAAGTTTTGACATCACTGATAAACACTGTGCTTATCTTTTCTTACATTACCCACTACAATTAGTTGGATTTACCCAACATTAATTTATTTATTTTTTTTATTTTCTTATGCCTATGGAAAAATCCTTACAAACTATTACAAATTGTAAATTTTAGTAAATTTAAAAATACAAGATATATTTTCAAAACGATTAGTTTTACGAATTTAAATTTGATATTGTCTTTATGATTTTAATGTTTTTGTTAAAGTCAATATATCTATTTAACATATTGAAATCATAACAGACTCTACGAAATGGATCCAACTGAGCAAAGTTTGTAGTATTATATTTAATACTCAGGAGGCCATTTAACATTTTCCGACGACTTCTTAAAGTTGGTAACTTGATAAGTGCAAGACGGTTTACATAGGATGGTAGTTGTAAGTGGGTTAAGAATACACAAAAACAGATTGCCTTATTGTTTTCGCAAGAAAATCAAAATAAAGCAAGTTGCCAGTTTAGTTTTTTTTAAGCCGTGCCGCACTTGCATATTTATTATCAAAGTGATTTTTGGGAATACAAAATTTTTAATTAATAAGATTTTGTTTGTCGTAATGTTGGGAGAATTTTTTACCAAGAATCAAATATTAGGGAATTAAGCACGACAAACTAAATCTTATTAATTAAAGATTTTATAATACTGTGGTAATATCTATAGAACAACAAAGTCCCCACATTATATGGGGTGTTGGGAAAACCCATTTCAACGGATAGAAGGACATCGTTTAATCAATTTCGCTTCTCATAAGGACCCAGAATATACAAATATACTTTGTAGGGTCTAAGATCTATATTGTAGAAATTCCAAACGGATTGACACACTTATATATACCCTTTTCCTTCGGAGAAGGGTATTTAAAAAATAAAACAAAAAAAAACAAGCGGTTTTATGGCAAAAACAAGAGGCAACCGTAGATTTCGTTGCAATAGCAATCTTTTGGGAAGTATATATGATATTGACACATAACAACAAAGTCCCCATAATTTCTAGGATCTTTCGAATTCCCACTTCTATATACGCATGGACAGACGGACAGGGTTTAAGCTCAATATTGAAGAAATTACAAACACATTGACAAAATTAAATATACCCTTTCCACCTGTGGGGAAGTGTAAAAATATTGCGAAAAAAATAGAAACAAATTGCAGGGTTAAATGAAAACAGTTTCACAGATATGGCAACTGAATTACTCATGCACAAATATATTTTAAAATTGGCAATTTCTTTTTATATCTGGTGTTTAATTTTTTTTTTTTTGTTGCTTTCTGTAATTTTATTATGGAAACGGTTGCTCAAATTCAAATCTTTTGCCGGGTTATAAAAATAATAGAATATATTCGCTTTAACAAAACTTTGATGATAATGGTTTTTAACATGCAAATAAAATTATGTTGGAATGAAATAAGCTGGCACTTAATATTGATGAATGCCCAAAAATCCTTCATAGTCTTTAAAATATAATATTCGATTCCATATTTTGTTTTGGTTAAAAACAAACTAACCGATGTCGCTTTAGTACACAGAAAGAAAAACACTCGGGATAAATCAAGTTTTTTATGATTACTTCAAGTACGAATCGTACTCAAAAATTCAAGTACGAATAACGCTAAAACGTACTCAAAACAATCCTAAATGGGATTACATTTCAAAATCAATCCCGGAATTTTTTGAAATGAGTATAAAATTCTTAAATCAAGTAAAAAAAAGATTAAACTTTCCGTTGGTAGTGCCACTCTGAGAGTAAAACTACAAAATGAGGGATTTAAAACTTATTAGTCGCATCTCTCAGAATCGCATTCTTTAATGCGTGCATACGTGTGTGTTTTTCAAAGTTTTTTGTTGATTTACAACAACACAACACAAGTTTGGGAAAAACGATTTGGCTCTTTGTGTGTAGAAAAAACAGAACATGTTTACCCTCCGGCTTACGCATGTTTTGATTTTCTACACACATTGGAAAAAGGTCTGGCCAGACTCATGTGTACCACGAAGTGATAAAAAGTAAATTTGAACTCTTGCTTCTCATTTAGTTTATATTTTTGGTTAAATATGTACATAAGATTTCTAAAGTAAAAATCAAATTTATGTGTGTTTTTCATTCTATAAGGTGAAGACGGGTAAGTAAATCAACCATAACAATTTTTTCTTTCTAATTTCTTTATTTTGTTTTTTTCAAGCATGAATTCGGGATGAAATCAACTTTATAATACTTGAATCAAGCGTATTTTGAGATTGTCTCAATCTTAGTTTCACTCAAATCAATCTCATTTTCGGATTATTTCAAGTATGAAATCGGGATTAAATATGGATAATTGAAGTATTTTGGGATTGCAAATCCGTACTTGAATCAATCTTTCTGTACTTGATTCAAAAAAATCCGTACTCACCGTACTATTAATACCGCTTCGGATTGATTTGAGTACGGATGGATTGATTTTTCTTTTGAGTGTACTACACTGTTTAGTTTACCAGGAACTATACTCTCTTTATTATACCAGTATAATCAGTTTACAAGTATTAAGCATAGGGTATATGTACTTACATACTCGGTTTAGAAGATGATTAAGAAAAAAAACACAACAAACAAATTTATATTTATTTAAAGATTTAAAAATGGATAAAAATACTCTAATAAAGTTATCAGAAGATTATTTTAATCATTTTAATGATGAAATTGTGAAAATTTATGTTTTATTTTTGGAACAAAATAAAAACATTATGCAGAAATCGTGGCCGGTTGTACACGTTCATGTTGCCGATTCTTCATTATATTCAGTTTGAGGTATGTTCAGTGGATTCAATGTGATTAATAAAGTGATTTAGTTGTAAGCATGTCAATTTAAAGTGATTAACAATTCACTTCAATGTATGGTAAATCATCTCGATTTTGATGTGATTAGAGCTTCGTCACGTTCGAGTTGCTAAAACGCGTTTAAGAACCCTAGTGTGAACATAGTATAAGGCTGCTACTGTTCTGTGTTTAGTAGACTAGACTACTAATATTATTAGGATATTTTTGTAGAAGTACTACCCTACAATAATATTCTCAAGTAAACTTTAATTTCTTATACTATCATTTATCTTTGTTCAGTTCTTTAAACTATTTCAATAATAAATCAAGTATCTGTGTTTTCCCTACAAAAATTCAATGCACCTGCAAGGATGTCAGAATCAGAGAAAAAAAATTAAATAAATTGCAGTTATTGCAATAATAGGTTTGGGTCGTTATTTCATACATTTTGTTGATTTCATGAAAACGAAATGTGAAATAAATTTATGTTTTTCGCTCACGTGCAGAACAATTTCCGTAGCAATTTTTATTTAATAAAATATAAAACTCATCAAATTGAAAAATTGACATTTTAAAATTTCTAAATAAATATCGGTTGCACAATTATAACAAAAAAACAACGTATAATTTTTTAAAAGCATGTTTTGGGATGCCATAAAAATAAAAATGTCATTTAATAATTTAAAAAAAATTGTGTAAAGAATAAATCTCTTTACTTCCAAAACTTTTCTCCCCAGTCTGAAATTTTCTAACAATTGATAATTTAAAAAAAAACTCACTTAAACATATCAAACTGCAAAATAAAATTATTGTTATTCAATAAAACTCATTTGTTAAACATTTTCTGCAGCATTTGTACGAATTTTATGCATGTGTAATTTGTCTTGATTTTTTTTTTATTGCCTTTATTCATAATAATTATACACAAGGATTGTGAATTAATTAAAAGAAAGTTCATGTAGTAGAACATAGGGCACCAACGAATCTTCTCCATTCATGACGGTTATTAGCCAGGAATTTTATTTGACTCCATGATTTATTTGACATTTGGCATTCTTTCAATAAGGTAGGTTGCCAGGTGTTACGAGGGCGACCGGGTCTACGATGTCCTTGGGGATTCCATTCCAAGGCGGCTCTTGCGATATCATTTCCGGGTCTACGAAGTATGTGGCCTATCCACGTCCATTTGCGTTTCATTATCTCCGTTGGGATAGCAACTAAGTTTGACATTGACAGCACCTGCTCATTTGTCACCCAATTTGTCCAGAACATTTTGTGTATTTGTCTTAGGCATCGGTTAATGAACGTTTGTATTCTAGCCATTTGATATTGTGTTGTACCCCAGGTTGTGCAACCGTATAGTAGAATCGACATGACACTACAGTTGAAAATACGTATTTTTGTTTTTCTGGATATATGGTTAGATCTCCATATCTTGTGTAAACCGTGGAACGCTACTCTAGCTTTATTTATTCTGTTTACGATATCGTCTTCTGAACCGCCGTCTTTAGTTAATATACTACCCAGGTAACTGAAGGATTCAACGTCGCCGATGACTTCTCCATTCAATGTTAGAGGAGTCTCGATAACTGAACCAATACGCATTAGTTTAATTATGTTAATTTTTAAACCTACTGCATTTGCGTTTGAGGCGAGTCTGTGTAGTTTTTTTTTATCAGAGAAGCGTAGAAGCATAATCAATATCATTAAGATATTCATTTAAATTCCAGCGGATGCCATGGGGGGAATCGATGTTAGTTTGCTCCATAACACAGTCAAGCAAAATTAGGAATAGAGTGGGAGATAGGACGCAGCCTTGTTTTACTCCTCTGGTTGTTTGAAATGGTTTACTCTCCTGGCCATTAAAGCGTACGGTAGAGACAGCGTCTGAGTAAAGCTCCTTTATAAGGCTTATTAATTTTTCAGGTATTCCCTTGACCGCGAGTGCATCCCATAAAGCGTGCCTGGATACAGTATCAAAAACTCTTTCGAAATCGATAAAAAGAAGATAAAGCTGCGAGTTGTATTCGATAGATTGTTCTATTATGATTCGAAGTGTATTTATATGGTCAGCGCACGAGCGGTTTGGTCTGAAGCCAGCCTGTTCCTTACGTAACAATGGTTCTTTTACTAATATTATTACTATTATTACTATATTACTAATCCTCCTTAAAATTAGGAGAGACAGAACCTTGCTGATGGTATTTAGCAGTGTTATTCCCCTCCAGTTTTTGCACTGGCTAAGATCGCCTTTTTTGGGTACTGTTATGACCACACCTTCCTTCCAGGAATTAGGTATTTTGTTAGTGTTCCACACTCTTCTTATTATAGGAGTAAGCGATTGTGCAACTGTTGGGGCTCCATACTTAAGTAGTTCGGTGGGCATGTTGTCGGTACCGGGGGATTTTTTTTTCTTTAGGTTTTTGAGAATTTCAAGTACTTCATTTTGAGTGGGTGGTGATGAGTGGGTGGCGATGTGATGTCTTGATTAGTACTTACAAAACTGCCATTTATTTGTGTGATATACATATTTATATAATTTCTCAAATAACATTTAAGCGGTTACATATTTGCTTCTTGTTTAACCTTAAAATGTATAAATAAATACACTTTTAAATTGGTGTTATACTATAAAAAAAATATATAGGAAAATGAAAAATTCTATTGGTACAATATTGAATGAATTAAAGTTGAAATGAAAATGATTAAATAATATTTTATACTAACTCATAACAGGCTCAACTCAAAATTTATCAAAATGGTTTTTTTTCTCACAAGCCAGTTCACAAACCAAATCTATTGCGAATACAAAAAAAAATACGTTTGCATCACAGACTTCTTTTACTTTTCTTTTTCAACATTTGTGAAACTTAACTTGATTAAATTTGAAGACCGAACACTGCCTCTCCTAAACTTTTTTTAATTTTTAGTTGCGCCTGTTTATTATTTAGAGTGCGATATGTATTTATAAATCTTTAACAAAAAATAATTTATCAAAAACTTTTAAGATATTTAAGTATCTGTCTCCACAAAAATAATAAAAATTCAATTCAGACTTTAAAAAATAAAACTGCCTGCCTGGCCCACAATGTCGGTAAGAAAATTTATTTCGCATACAATAACAAAAAACTGAAATTTGTTTTTGTTTTCAGTATAAGAAAGAAATTTTTTTCGACATTGTGGGCCAGGCAGTTGATAAAAACTAATTTTATCTAATCTTATGTTTCACCTCCAACCAAACTATTTTTAAAGAAAATTTTAAACATATTATGTTTAATATAACCATATTATTGTCAGCGTTAACCATATTATTGTTAAATTAGGCCTCCACCAAGAAGCCCCAACCTAAATGTCTCTACGTTGTACCAATGTAGATTTTTCCACACTCCTCATTATCCCCGCCATCACATTCAACTTGATAAACAACATCACTTTGGTTCCTTCACGCAATCTTTGTTTTTGTTTGTGTTAATAAATTATGTGTTGTCTTGTTTGATTTATGTGGAAATATTTTTTGTTGGTCTTCTATTATTTCCCTTAGTTTGTTGTTCTCAGTTAGTCTTGAAATAAACGGTAGACTATAATATTTGGCGTTGCCAGATGTGTCATCTTTGTTTTTTTCCCCTGATGAAATATTATATTTAACTTTATTCAGTAATGAATTGATCAACCCCTTTGGAAAATTGTTTTTCATTAAGATATCTTGTATTTTTGTCATATTTTTAAATTGAAAAAACAAAGATGACACATCTGGCAACGCCAAATATTATAGTCTACCATTTATGTCAAGACTTTTTTCTGTACATCATGTAGGTCCAATACTAACGGAAATTACAAAAATACCAGTTAAAGAAGAAAAAAGTACCAAAAAACTCTCTCACAGGTTCATATTCACTCAGGACATTGCATGTTTATTTTTATGTTTCTAGTTCCAACACTTACGAAACTTAAAATTGTGCCAGTTAAAGGGCAAACAAGTACCAAGAATATCCCTCTTACAGATTTTCTTTCACTGAGGACTTTGCATGATTAGTTTTATGTGTCTAGATCCAATACTAACGGAAATTGCACAAGTACAAGTTAAAGAACAAAAAAGCACCAAAAGCCCTCCAACAGGATGTAACACGTTTCATTCACTCAGGACTAAGTGCTTTTAGTTTTATATTTCTAGGCACAATACTTAATACTTGTTAAATAACAAATAAAGTCCAAAAAAACTCACTCACAAGTTTTTATCCAGGACATTGCATGTTGAACATTTTGTTTATAGGTAAAATATTAGAAACAATTAAATAAAGTACCAGTTTTAAAATAAAAAGCTAAAGAAAAAATTTAATTTCACGTATTTTCCCCTTTTTGGAACTTTTTTCTCTCAACTAAAGTATCAAGAATTTCAATATTGTAGTAGGAGCCAGTAAATTTATGATCAATGAATGGAGAAAAATGTTTTGTAAAATAAAGTATTTAAAATAGTTAAGACTTTCGCCCGTTAAACGATCGAATTTCAAAAAAGTACCGAATTCGTATTCATACTATTTAGATAAGTTCCGAATGTGACATACATTTACTATGTTTATTTGCTTTAAAGATAGATGGGGTGACAAAAAACTTCCAAAATACAGGTTTCACCCATTTACTTCCTAAAAGAGCTGAATTTAAAAAACTACCATACACCTGTCCGCTTATTTTTCTTAAGAACAACGGGAAATATTACATTTTTTTATCTCTTTTAGTTCTGGAGATACAAGATTCGAATTTTCAAAAATTCCCTCTAAGTGCGACCATCACTAAAAAAAATTGTTCACCAATTAAAGCTTTTATCAAAAATAAAATCAGTTTTAATTAAAGACCGTTTAGTCAAGTGAATTAAACGTTTAATCAAGTAAATTTGTGAATTTGTTTACTGGTGCAAATTGATAGCATGAATTAAACGTTTAATTCCCTTAATTACGTTTTTTCAACTAAAACTGATTTAATTTCTAATTAATGCTTTAATTGGTGAAAAATATTTTCTGTGATTTAGGGAGAGAGTCCAAATTTTAAGTTTTTAGTTTAAGGCGTTTAGGCGTTTAGAAATTGCTATCAATTGACAAGTTCATAAAAGTTCGCACGCTTTTTATATGCTTTATACAATTCCTGCCCTCTTTTTATTAGATTTCATTAATCCGCTCTTGTCTATCCTATATTTCTAACTAACATAATTGTTATTCCATTTTCTTACCACTCAATTTCTTAGCACTGAAATATTTTAACTATCTATATACAGTGGAATCCCGATAATTCGTAATCGCAAGGGGCCGGCCACTTCTTACGAATTAAAAGTGTTCAAACTAGTTGAACATATGTAAATATACCTGCTTCATGTACGTTGTTCATATTCAAGGACATTCCTTGAAAAATATAAATAAAAACACACAAATAGAAATACCAACATCTGCCGTAATGATGTTGGTATTTCCAATCGTTGTAGGAGGTAATTTTGGGTTATTTTTAAATGTGTACTGATAAGCCATACGCATGTGCGTTGGTCTTCGGCACAATGTATGTAAAACAACCCTCATTATTTCAACGCATTAGTTTAAGATTTGGAAAATTAGTTCTTGTGTACTGATAAGCCATACGCATGTGCGTTGGTCTTCGGCACAATGTATGTAAAACAACCCTCATTATTTCTACACATTAGTTTAAGATTTGGAAAATTAGTTCTTAAGGTTATATTTTAAATAAAATAATCAGTGTCTTACAAACATTCATCGACAATTGTTTAATTTATTACAACAAATTGTTCATGGTCCTTCGACAAAAAATTGAACCAATAATAAAAAATATATAAAATTTTTAAATTAAAGTTGGAAAAATATAAAAGCGTTTATCTCGGCTTAAATAAACAGAGATAAAATTAAAAATTAGTTAACAAATTCATTTGTTAAAGACAAAGAATTTAAATAAAAGCGTTTAATCTCGGCTTAAATAAACAGAGATAAAATTAAGAAAATATAAAAGCGTTTATCTCGGCTTAAATAAACAGAGAAAAAATTCAAAATTAATTAACAAATTCATTTGTTAAACAAAGAATTTTAAATAAAGCGTTTATCTCGGCTAAAACAGAGATAATAAAAAATTTATACATACATATACATAAAAAACAACAACAAATAACCACCAGTATGGCAAATATTCCCAAAATTTTGGAACGTCAAAAAGTGATTGGTGACGAAATTGTATGTATTCTGACAAGTTTGAGCGAACGACCAGTTCGTCAACCAAAACTGTACGATTTCCAAAAACGTCTGTTGAAACTCGAAGCTGAATTTAAAACAAACGATGGAGTTTTGGAACAGCATGCAAATAAGTCCGAAGATTATTTCGTACAAGAATATTTTAAAAATATTACGAAAATAATGAACGAAGTAAAAGATACCATTACAAAATATGAAAAAGCAAATGAAATGTCGGCGATGGATAAGGGAACAAAACATTCTGCACCGGAAAAAACGGAAGACGATGACGGGGTTTTTAAGATGTCAAACTCTGTCAAAGAACTTTGCGAGGATATAATCTCAAATATGGAAACTTTAACAATAGGAAGTATATCAATAAAAAAAATGCAGTTAGAAGCTAAATATCAGCGCATGCTAAAAGAATTTGACATGGTCGCAGGGTCAAAATACAGAAATGAATTGATAGAAACAGAAGATTATTATTTTAATGCGCTCATACTAATAAATAGCAAAATAGAAGAAGGAGCAACAAATACCAATTCTGCAAAATCAATAGAATTTTCCAGTTCAGCAAACCTGTCAAAAATAAAAATTCCGGAATTTGATGGGAATATAAATGATTGGGCATCTTTCTATGATTTATATAAAAACCTTGTTCACGATTGCAGTCAGCTTTCTAAAGTAGAAAAGATGTACCGCCTTACTACATCACTCAAAGGCGAAGCAAAAAGGTTGGTTCAACATTTGAATATAACTTCAAATAATTATGAAGCAGCTCTAGAAATCCTTAAACAAAGGTATGAGAATCATAGACTGCTATTTACTAATCAGGTTGACATATTGCTGGATCAACCAATAGTGAATAGTGAATCATCATCAAGTCTAAAGCAACTTTTGGATACAACAAATAGTTGCATTTACGCACTCAAGGGGATGAAGTTGAAATTAGCTGATGCTGAACCATTTATAGCACGCATAATTATCAGAAAATTGGATAAAGAAGGATTGCGGCATTACGAACAGACTGTGAAGAAATCCAAAGAAATTCAAAACCTTGAAGATGTAATGGAGTTTCTGGAACAACAGGTTCAAGCACTGGAAGCAGTTTCAAAAGGGCAGTTGAAAAAAGAATTAAAAAGAACCCCTAAAGAAATGAGCAAATCATCAAATTCATTTCATTCAGTACAAAAATCATGCCTTCACTGCAATCTAAGCAACCACACCACACCGGAATGCAGAAAGTATTTAGCTTTGTCAACTGCGGAGAGACGAAAATTAGCATATGACAACAGATGGTGCTTCACCTGCATAGAACATAAAAAAACCAACAAATGGTGCTCAAGCAAAATAAAATGCTGTCATTGTGGAAAAGGACACCATAAAACTCTTCACACTAATGAAGAAAATAAAGAAAAAACTCACACATCATCAATGACCACGAAAGATTCTACTACAACATCTGTACTTTTAGCAACAGCACAAGTGAAAGTACAGGCAGCAAACGGGGAACACTTAATTTTGAGAGCATTAATTGATCAAGGTTCTCAAATAACCACATTATCAGAAGAAGCTTCTCAACTTTTATGTCTACCAAAAACAAAATGCAAAACGGAAATTCATGGACTTGGAGGTGCAGTGGTGGGAGTATCAAGCTCAAAAGTAAAATTGATCTTAAGGCCAAGGTTTTTAAGCAACAACTTAGTGGAAACGGAAGCGCTTATATTGCCTCGTCTAACAGGAGCTCAACCGAGTCATTCATTTGAAAATGACATGAAGGAATGGAACAACTTTATTCTTGCGGATCCTTCCTTTAATGAATCGGATAGAATAGATATTGTAATTGGAGGCGATATAATTCCACATATAATTAAAGAAGGTGTAGAGAAAAAAAGAGGCATTTTGGCGCAATCAACAATTTTCGGGTGGATACTTTCGGGTGTAATTAAAAGAAAAACAAAATCTGAAAAGGTCGTGTCAGCTATTACCAACCTAGAACGTTTTTGGGAAATTGAAGAAATACCATTAGACGCCAATAATCAGGAAGAAGATGAATTCTGCCAAGAACTTTTTAAAACTACAACCAACATTGATGACTCCAATCGAATAGTGGTTAATTTACCGATTAAAAAAGATGACAACGAACTTGGCGAGTCAAAAAAGCAGGCAGTAGCTAGATTACATTCGATGGAGAAAAAATTTGATTCAAGCCCTAAATTAAAAGAAGAATACATACGTTTTATGGAAGAATATGAACGATTGGGTCACATGAAGTTAGCAGCGAATTCCAGTGGAAAATACTATCTTCCTCATCATGCAGTTATAAGGGAAAGCAGTTTAACAACAAAGCTCAGGGTAGTGTTCGATGCATCAGCCAAAACAACAAATGGCAAAAGTTTGAATGATATTATGTATACGGGTCCAAAATTACAAAAAGATATTTTTGATATCCTATTAAAATGGCGACAGTGGAAATATGTCATGATTGCAGATGTAGAGAAAATGTACAGACAAGTGAAAGTCGCAAACAAATTTCAACCATATCAACATATTCTTTGGCGGAAAAGCAAGGAGGAATCGATAAAGGAGTACAAACTTACAACAGTTACATATGGCACAGCTTCAGCTCCATTTTTAGCTGTAAGAGCTCTTTTTTATATTGCTGACAACACTATAAATGAAAAAATAAAAAAGATTATAAAAGAAGACTTTTACATGGATGATCTGATGACAGGTGCTGATACAATTACTGAATGCCAAACAATTCATCATAATATTCTATATCAATTAAAAATTTACGGATTCAATTTACGAAAGTGGTTGTCAAATAATAAGAAAATAACTGAAGGTGTTTGCAGTTTCACACAAAACGAGCTAATGCAGATCAAAGATGACGAATCAGTAAAAACTCTTGGGTTACAATGGGATCCATGCTTAGACATCTTTAAATTTAATATTAACTTTTCATCCGAAAATAAAATTACTAAAAGACATGTTCTATCCGAAGTAGCTAAGATTTTCGATCCTTTAGGCTGGTTGTCACCAGTTACAGTTCTTGCAAAGCTGTTCATACAAAAATTGTGGTTGTTGCAGACAAAGTGGGACGAAGTAATATCCGATGATCTAGAGAAAGAATGGCAAGATTTCAAAACTAATATGCATTGTCTACAAGAAATTTCTGTGCCTAGATGGGTGCAGCTAACAACTACTTCTAAATATGAGGTGCATGGTTTTGCGGATGCATCAGAAAAAGCATATGCAGCTGTGATTTATATAAAAATCGAAAACAATGTGACACTTCTTACCGCAAAAACAAAAGTAAATCCTATGAAAAATAGGAAAACTTTGCCGAAATTAGAACTTTGTGCTGCACACCTTTTAGCAAAATTACTACAAAAGGTATCCAATATTATTGATGGGCAACAAACGATCTATGCTTGGAGTGACTCAACAATAACTCTATCATGGGTCAAAAATAAAACAAACAAAGATAAGTTTATTAGAAATCGGGTAGCAGAAATAAACAACATTATACCTAATGCGATATGGAAGCATGTAAGAAGCCAAGATAATCCAGCAGATGTTGCATCACGAGGAATATGCGCCACACAACTATTATTACACCCATTATGGTGGCATGGTCCTGCATGGCTGAAAAAATCATTAGCGTTTTGGCCAAATAAAGAAGAAACATCCGAACAAGTACTGTTATTGTCTACTGCATCAGAAACTAGCAAAATTCTTAGAGATTTAATTAACAAATATTCGAATTACTCTAAACTTCAAAGAGTGGTTGCATTCATATTAAAGTTCATTAACAAATTGAAAGGCAAATCTAATAATTTACCATATCTTTTAGTAAAGGAATTAGAAGATGCTGAAAAACTAATAATACGATGTCATCAAGAATACGAATTTTTTCAAGATATTAAAGATTTAAAGAAGTATAATACAGTCAATAAAAGCAGTAAAATAGCCAACCTGTTTCCTTTCATCGATAAGGATGGTCTACTTCGTGTCGGTGGTAGATTACAAAACGCTAATTTATCATTCAATCAACAGCATCCTGTCATCATGAAGAAATCACACTTGGTAAATGTTATAATCAATAAGTACCATAATATTACTCTGCATGGTGGTGGTCGTATAATGGAATCTACCTTGCGAAGAAAATATTGGATTATAAATATGAAAAATAATATTAAAAAATGTATACGGAACTGCACTAAATGCATTCGATTTGGTCAGGAAAGAGCTCAACAACTGATGGGATCTCTTCCAGAATCAAGGGTGACCATTTCGGCTCCATTTAAATACGTTGGAATCGACTATGCCGGCCCTATTCAAATGAAATACTCAAAAGGCAGAGGGCAAAGGTCCTACAAGGGCTACATTGCTGTATTTGTATGTATGGCAACAAAAGCAATTCATCTGGAAGCAGTGAGTGAACTTACTTCAGAAGCATTTTTAGCCGCTTTAAAACGATTCTTTTCAAGACGAGGCGTCTGTTCTGATATTTATTCGGATAACGGAACAAACTTCGTTGGAGCTTCTAGAAAATTAGATAAAGATTTTATTAAAGCCATTCAACATAACAAAACAATAATTCCAATCCTGACTTCTCAAAAAATCCAGTGGCATTTTATTC
Organism: Pollenia labialis; assembly: GCA_949318255.1. Classification (NCBI taxonomy): domain Eukaryota; kingdom Metazoa; phylum Arthropoda; class Insecta; order Diptera; family Polleniidae; genus Pollenia; species Pollenia labialis. The sequence goes on along the minus strand of OX439139.1, from coordinate 185,608,142 downwards.
CCCCGGCAGCCCCTCACTTTGGAGGGATATGGGAAGCTGGCGTAAAATCTGTAAAATTCCATTTGAAAAGAACAATTGGTGAATCAAAACTTACCTATGAAGAGATGAGTACCTTACTGGTACAGATAGAAGCAATATTGAATTCACGACCCCTAGTTAGTTTGAATGATAATGATCCAGAAAACATCGATGCATTAACTCCAGCCCATTTTCTTATTGGAAGGCCTATCAACCAATATCCAGAACATTTTGAGGATAACCCTATTACCTCACTGAATAGGTGGAAACTAATTCAAAAATTAAGAAAAGAATTTTGGAATCGATGGAGGGATGAATATCTAACTACTATTCAACAACGCAATAAATGGAAGTTTCCGTCAGAAAATTTAAAAGAAGGATCTATAGTTTTAATTAAAGATGAAAATACACAGCCAGCTAGTTGGCCATTGGCAAGGGTTTCTGAGGTTCATGGCGGAAAGGATGGTAAAGTAAGGGTGGTCACCTTAAAGACTAAAAACACTTCATTGAAAAGACCAATAAATAAGTTATGTCCTTTAATAAATGCTGAAAATAAAGAAGTTATATTGCCGCCAGTGACTTGTTGTTTAGCAAAAATGGAAAAACCCGAAATTAAAAAACTAAGCATGTTCCAAGTCATATTTATTTTAATAATGTTAACGGTTCCCGTCAAAGCTTTGCCAGTAAACAAATCAGTCTCAATAAAAGAGCTTTCAAAAAATACCGCTATTTATTTAGACAACGTTGGACAGCTAAACTCAGTAAATTCAAAATGGAATCTAGTGGTGTACTATGATCTGAATTTATACTATGATGAGGTTGAAAGAATTGGAAAACTTGTAGTGAAGGTAAATAAAGAATGTCAGAAATTAAATGTTTTCAAAGAGTCTTGCGAGATGGTTACGATTGCTATGCAAAAAAGATACAACCATCTTGTTCAAAACAACAATCTTCTAATGAAAAACCCGAGAAATAAGAGAGCTCCTTTTGAGTTTATTGGATCTATTTATAAAATTTTATTTGGAATGATGGATGCAGACGACCACAAAATAATGGAGGACAACTTAAAAAACATATTTGCAAATCAGCAGAACCTCAACAAGTTGATTGAACAGCAAACTTCGCTCATTGATTCAACGGCAAATATAATGAAAAAAACTACCGAAGATGTTAATCTCAATTTTAAAAAAATTTATGATCAGCTGATGTTATTTCGCGCAGAAGTGACAAATGAAGTAGAGTCACAAAAACTAACATTATTTTTTACGGTCATAATAACTCAATTAAATTTAATGATTGATGAATGCAACAATATACAATCATCTGTAATAAATCTGCTAATCGATGTCAACCATGGCCATATTAATACAAATTTGTTGACACCGTCACAACTAAAAAGGGAGTTAATGGAAATTGAAAAACTACTTCCAAAAAAGTTGGCTCTTCCAGGTCAGGCCAGTAGGACGGAGTTAACAGAAGTCTACCATGATATGAAGGCCAGAGGAACTATTGTTGACGAAAGACTGGTAGTTCAAGTAGAAATTCCTCTGATGGAAGAACACAGCTCTGAGGTGTATAAAATTATTAAGCTGCCAGTTGAGATAGGAGCAAACATAGTGATGCCAAAGATAAAAGAGGATTTTATCGTATATAACTTCGCGTCTAATATGTTTTATTTGATGTCACAAGCCCAATTAAATAAATGCAGGAAAAATCTTCAAGGGCAATTTAATTGCATAGGCAACATACCATGGAGGCCAGCTATTGAAAGATCATGTGAAGTTTCAGCATTAAAGCAATCTCGCCATGCCGAATGCTCTTTTGAGGCAGTTATAAGAAAAGGCGTTTGGGAGCAACTTACCACAGAGAATCAATGGATTTTTTCTCTATTTGATAACCATATTCTTACGGTGGATTGTGGAGAGGGTGAGCGTAATTGGATTACACTGCCATTAAAGGGAATTTTAATGTTACCACATGGATGTACAGCAACTTATGAAGGAATCGTCTTATCTGCTTCTAAACATTTCACAACAGTAAAAAGGACTTCCATTAAAACTTCATCATGGGAGTTGGATTATGAAATGGTAAAGAATAAATCGTTTAAACTCTTCGACAAGGTTATAGTAAACAACTCCATGCAAATAGAGCAGCTACAGAAGGATGTCGAATTAATGAAAACAAAACATACCAAGCTTAAGGAGCTGAATTTCCATAATACATCTGGGCCCGCATCATTTATTTTAATATTAATAGTCTTGATAATTATTTTTATAATTTATATTAGATTAAGATGTAATAAAGCCAAGACAGTCAAGTTAGATTTTTCTCCGCCGGTGTCTTTTAGCGCCCGGCAGAATGTTCAAACTAGTTGAACATATGTAAATATACCTGCTTCATGTACGTTGTTCATATTCAAGGACATTCCTTGAAAAATATAAATAAAAACACACAAATAGAAATACCAACATCTGCCGTAATGATGTTGGTATTTCCAATCGTTGTAGGAGGTAATTTTGGGTTATTTTTAAATGTGTACTGATAAGCCATACGCATGTGCGTTGGTCTTCGGCACAATGTATGTAAAACAACCCTCATTATTTCAACGCATTAGTTTAAGATTTGGAAAATTAGTTCTTGTGTACTGATAAGCCATACGCATGTGCGTTGGTCTTCGGCACAATGTATGTAAAACAACCCTCATTATTTCTACACATTAGTTTAAGATTTGGAAAATTAGTTCTTAAGGTTATATTTTAAATAAAATAATCAGTGTCTTACAAACATTCATCGACAATTGTTTAATTTATTACAACAAATTGTTCAAAAAGGGTTTTCAATTTAGCGAGGTTTCGATTTAACGGGGTTAAAATAAAATAAATACGAATTAACGGGGTTTTTCAATTTATTTACTAAAACAATAAAAAACTAAATAAAAAAACAATTGTAAAAAATAAAATACAAAATAAAATAGCAAATTCATTTACTAAGCGTAAAATTGAAGAAGAATTGAAGTAGGAGTTGATGGCAGCGTTTAAAAAGCTGCAGTTGAGATAGTAAAAGTCATAAGATTGTGTTGTAACTTCGACATCTTCATTTGTCATTGGACAAAAATAAACTGTTGCCTTAACTTCTGATTCATTAAATGAAAACAGTCGCAGTAAAGGCAAAGGCAGTTGCAGTTCATCGTCTGCCTTGTTAGGAATAACAGAGTCTATTAGAGACATGGTTAATAAAGGAGAAACGAGTATTTTAGTATCATTAGACCTATCAAAGGCCTTTGATCGTGTTAATCATTTGAAAATGATACAAAAGCTAAAAAATGAGTTCATGTTCTCTGGCTCAGCATGTTCACTGATTAATTCCTATTTGTCGGATCGGGAACAGTTTGTATCATTTGGAGGTCGTGAATCACAGCTACGAGAAATAAGATCTGGAGTTGCACAAGGGTCAGTTCTTGCACCATTATTGTTTTCAATGTACCTTAATAACTTATTTAACGAAGTTGAATCTGAAATGTGTTTGGTTTATGCATTCGCGGATGACATTCAATTGTTATTCCGTGGGAATCATTTAAGGGAAGAACTACAGTCAGGAATGGATATTGCGTTGGCAAGAGTTGAATCTTGGATGGCGTCAAATTTTTTCCTATTGAATGTCTCGAAGACTAAAGTAATTAGATTTGGTTTATCACATTTGCATGATATTACGGTGCGAATTGGAGATAGGGAGATAGAATTTGTAGACAGAATAAAAATTTTGGGTGTTATAATTGACGAAAAACTTGATTATTCATATCATATTGACAATGTTTACTCAAGAGTGTGCTTGACTCTTCGTCGGTTATATTATCTCAACATGTATTTAACATATCGAGTAAGATGTAAAGTGGCACATGCTCTATTAATGTCTCAAATATCCTATTGTATGGAAGTATATTTATGTACATCGTCTGGTAACATTAATAGGATAAAGCTTTTGGTAAACAAAATTGTAAGATTTGTTTTTGGTATAAGGCTCTGTAATCGAAATCGAAATTCAATTCAAAATGGTAATCAGCATAATTTATACAATCATATATCACCTCATGTGAATCGTTTTTTAAGATGTTCTTTTGAAATTTTTTTAACTATAAGGTATATGCTTATATTTTACAAGCTAGTCAAAACTGCAACACCACAGTTTTTGTTACAACGCTTTAGATTTACGCATTCCACTAGGAATGTTCAAATTTTAATCCCTAGAATATATTACTCATTGTTTGAAAAATCTTTTTTTATTACTGTTGCACGTAATTGGAATTATCTGCCAAATGAACTTCGAATATTTAGTTTTTCTCAATCAGTTTTCCGTAAAAGAATAACTGAACACCTAAATCTTAGCCAAATCTAATCTAATTTGATTTTTTTTTCTGGTCCATCGTTGATTGTGGACTTATGTTCTTGTTTTCTATAAGTTGTATGTAGTGTTACAAATTGAAGCTTTTTACAAAACATTCGTGATAAGTATTTTTTGTTTTGGGTTGCTTTATAATTAATCAAACTAATTTTCAATTGTAATATGTACTTTGGCCACAAAGGGCTTTTTATATTACACAATTATAACAAATAAAAAAAAAAAAAAAAAAAAAAAAAGAAGCAAAAAACGAAAAGTTGTACACAACAAAGAACATCGGCAGTCGACATGTTCGAAAGTGTTTGGTTTGACAGACTGAAACTTTTAAATAATCCCGTAGTTACCGAAGATGGGACGTTGTGTTTTTTTCCGAATTTTTTTTTTTTTTTTTTCAAATAATACCTACATGTGTACATAAATACATACATATGTATTTATTTTAATGCTTAACAATCTTTTTAATTTTTTGAAATTAAATAAAACGTATGTATTTATGTACACATGTATTAAAAAAAAAAGTGGAAAAAACACAACATCCCATCATCGTTAACTTCGGTATTTATTAAAAGTTTCAGTCTGTCAAACGAAACACTTCCGAACATGACGAGTGCCGATGTTCTTTGTTGTTTTCAACATATCGTTTTTTGCTTTTGCCTTCACTACGACTGTTTTCATTTAATGAATCAGAAGTAAAGGCAACGGTTTATTTTCGTCCAATGAAAAATCAGAAAGTGGAAGAAAAAGCAATTTTTTTATTTTGACTGCAGCTTTTGAAACCCTGGTTGATGCAGCAATTTCAAATCGCTAAGACCCCTTTCACACTCGGCAAGTTACTTGCCCAAGTCTCTTGCGCAACTCTTGGTTTGTAGATGTCAGCGGTAAGGTCGGGGTAAGGAAAAAAAAATTTTGTACAGACTTTGTTGTTGTCGGCAAGTAACTTGCGCAAGTAACTTGCCGAGTGTGAAAGGGGTCTTAGCAACGTCTATTTTTTCTCTATTGTCAATGGCTGCAAAAATTTGTTGTTTTTGTAAAACCGACAGTGTTTTATGCGTGCGATTTGACATTTTTCTTTATTATTCATGTAACAAACTGATCTTAAGAAAATTAAGACACACACAAGCAAAAACCCACGCCAAAAAATAGCGTTGAACAAAAAATCATTCTTTCCATGTTTCTGTTGTTTTTATTACGAATTACAAGTGGTAGTTAGCAAACAATTACGATTTATAAGAGGAAAAGATTTTATTTGAAAACAAAAAAATTACGAATTAGCGAGGGGACCAAAATGTATGGAAATTTTACGAATTAACGAGATTTGTTCAAGGGACCGACTGTTTATTACGAATTATCGGGACTTACGATTTATCGGGGTACGACTGTATTAGGCAATGATACCAAAATTTAACCTTATTCTTCTCTACATCATCACAGTTTAGGAGGGTATTATGTGTTTCTGCTGAAGCTTGTAACGCATAAAACTATTAAACTAGACCTACCCTCATCGTTAGTGTATCACTTTCTGAGTCAATCCAACCGTTCGTGAACCTTCTTACTTTATTAATTTTAATTTCAAATTTATTACAACGTTAACTATGACACCAAATTTCATTAGAATTGTTAAAAAAAATATTGCTAGCGAAATAAAATTCTTGACAAAATTTTGTGGTGACGAGTCCGTAGTTCCCCATTCCATTGCAACTTTAATTCGAGAGAAAAAATACAAATAACAATTGTGTCACAAATTACTCTTTTAAAATAATTCACTACAGATTCTAGATCAGAAATGTATTTAAACCATTAGAGGTCTCTGTACTCAAATTAGTACAGCTACCATTTTACAAGCTTCCAAGCAAAAACAAAGAGTTTTAATCGTTGCACCGTTATTTATGTTTACAACAATAATACCGACAGTAGCTAAAAAGATTTTGTGTTTTTTTTTTTTTGGGTACAAAAGTACAAGTCTGATTTGTGTCTCAAAAACAGTGTGAAGGTATTAAAACTATTTTGATAATATTGAAAACAATATTGATTTTTTTTTGATAATTTTTAATTTTCATAACTAAAATTTTATCAGAATAACTCACAGACAAAAACAAATTATTAACATAAAAAAATAATAAACGTTGAACAGAATAAAATTGACTGTACTTGTTTGAGTACCTGACAACATGCAGAGGTAAAAATTAAGTTTGATTTTAGATTTTAACTATGAGTGGAGAACATTGTACGGCCCAAAAGTGATCAAAAGCCTTCAAAAGGCTGTTGATAGCATATCATGTGATGAGTAGGAGGTGTTAAGAAATATATAACAATTTCAAGCCTACCAAAAGAAAAGCCTGGTACTATTGAAGTTTTTTGTAAATCTTGAAATCATTGACAACGACATCAGTGACGATAGTGATAATGAACCGTTGGCACCAAAGAAAACTCGGCAAGACTTCGCAAAGCAACTATATCCTATTTGGAAATGCTTTCCATCGCAGAGCTCAACCACTTAGCAGAACTCTGAAGTTTGGGAAAGATTAAATAGTGAACGTGAAGAAATATTTGAAAAATCTTTGATTACACTGCCTTTGATCTTATAGCATCCAATTCTTGAAGTCGAATCGACCTGGCTTTCGTCGAATGAAATGCTTAGCGGCCAAAATATTCCTAAAGACGAGTCAATGGTAAAACATTTTGACTGCCATCCCGCTCAGCAATTCATTCGAGGTTATCCAGTTCGGTTCGGCTTCAAAAGCTGGGTAGCGGCTATTGCTGCCAGTTAGATTTGTTCTCCAAAAAATCTCTTGTGGAATCTTCTTATCCATTTGTTTCTCGTGTTGTTTAAAATTGTTGGAGTAGTTGGAACTGTACTGCACGAAATGATCGCGTGTTTTAAAACTTTTTTTCGATACGGTCTTTATGTTGATCGTAGCAATTAAGAGTAACGTCTGGCTCAATGTTTGCAGATTAATCTCAAGATGGGGCTGGACACTATCCAACTAAACTACAAAACCAACTTTGGCTCATATTTTGCCATATAAGAGCTCGTTGGCAGTATAAGAATTGCTTAAAACACTTTACATAGAAAAAAAATGTTCTGAAAATTTTCCTATATGTATAACAGGTCAGAGTACACTCAGCTGAGTACACCCCAAAAACTCAGTTAAAAATTTTTTTTTTTTTAATTTGTTCGATTTTGTGATTTTTTTTAATACTTATTTTAATCAATAAATACAGTTGAACTTAAAGAATAGTGGCCAGTTTTTGTTTGACCTCTAATGGGTCTGATAGTGTATAAAGTCATTTCTGAAAAATTGAAGGAATATGACTATTACAAAAAAGCTTTATAAAATACATAACTGAAATTAAGCTCATAGAATAAATTCGAAAAATAAAAAATGTTGAATATAATATAAAGTAACCTTCAGAAGGAAATAATTCCCAGTTTCAAAAAAAAAAATATTTTTTGTACATACTTCCACTTGTTTTAAGGTATCATAAAGTCGTTCTTGTCCAGCCTTAATTTCATACTTGATTTATTCCACAATTGTTACATCACCCTGACGTTACGTATTACGTGCAAAAATTTTTTTTTTTTTTTTATTTCAAAATACGAAAAAATTGCAGACGTTCATTGAAACATAAATGACTCAAATCAAATGTAATTTTACGACAAAGATGTGTAAAGAAGACATGATAATTTCATCTAAAACATATTTAACTTTGCTGCCTTGTACAGAATATAAATCACTTAATTCTTAGATGTATCTTGGCTACTTTTAGTCATATTTCCTTATTTTCTTTATTTTTTAGTCGGCAAATTTGAATTCTAGTGTATCAATGGTATTATTTCATTCACACGTTTGGGCAAATATTAATGATGTCTGGTCCACAGTAAATTGTTAGTTAAATGGCGTTAACTTTTAACTTTTACTTCCACTTAAGTTTTGATGATAAGTGTGGAGACTTTAAGATGCAAGTGTTAAAACGAAAGTTGAAATCAGTAAACTCAGGATTAAGAAATTAATTCAATCAAAGTGGATTTCGATAGCGTGATTAGTTTGATAGTTGTGGAATAAAACACAGTGCCTACAAATTATTTGACTGTATAAGTTATTGAAGTAGTTAGTATATTCTGGTAAATCCCTACACCACCTCCAAGCGTAGATAAAGGGTGATTTTTTAATCCCGATAGAACTTTTGCCCTCATTTTCTTAAATTTGGGATCAATGTACTTTGGCAAATCATTAAAGCCTATAGTACACGGAATGTAAAAAGCTTCATGCTTCATGAAAATAACAAATCATTGCCTATAGAAATGAAAGTATCAAATTTCCGGAAGCGTTCCAAGATCATCCCAAGTGTTATTTAAGAGATTTAAGTTTCTATGTAAAATGAACTGATTCAAAAGGTCTTTTTAAATTTAATTTTCCATAAAATTTATAGTCTCAAATCTGACTCAAATTAAAACTAAAACAGAATTTTATGTTATGGCAGGTTTGTATTTTAATTTTAATTGTGGTCAATTTTACCATGACCTTTTTGTACCCCTTGTACGTAAATTGGAATAAAAGTAAGAAGCATACTAAACATACATAAATTAAGAAATTTAAATAAAATTCCCACAAATATGTGGCATGCTACTTCAATATTATGGCTACTACAGCTGCTACTGTCCTGTCCTGTAGATGACGTTGAATTGGGGTTCATACTATGGCTCTTCAATGGTCAACCGATATTTTAACACGCAGTTTACAATAACACAGATTTATGTCATAAATACACACATGTGCACATCCGACAGTTTTGAAGAATTTTTGGCATTAAAAGCTGTTTTCGGAAGAGATATTGGCATGGGACCTACACAAAAAAAAAAATTACTATTGATTTCATTAAAAAAAACATTTGGGATTTTAATTATAAAAATTAATTAAATTTGCACCAGGAAGCAAATTAATAGTGGCAATTTATTATTCTTTAAATTAAAAACATTTTCTGCGTTATGTTGTTGATATAAGTAAATGTTTAAGTTACTTGATAATATTTTTTAATAAAACTGATTTTATTTTTGATTAATGATTTAATTGAAATAAAATTGACAAGAACTTTTTCTGTGTATAGTCAAATATGGGACGATAGTCACAAAATATGGTTAAGTGATTTAAGATGCAAAAAAACACCTTTTTTCTGAAAATTATCTAAATGACAATGCAGTTTGATAATTTATGGATATGGTTAAATTTTAAGGGCGATGTTGATTTTGAATAAAACACAAATTATTTAGAAAGTTATTGTCATTTTGTATTATGATAATATTGTAATGGTTAAATTATGTATCGAACAAAATATCGGCCAAATGTCCGATTTTAAATTTGAACACAAGGTTTACATGGGCAGATAACCAATCAGCCAGTCGGACAAAAATTGTTATTCTGTTAATGTGAATAAAAGCCAATTTTCCTTAGTGTTGTACACATCAGCTTCAAGGTATTATAATCCTCTTATCTTTAGTGGTGTAGGGTTTAAACACATACAGATGACATAAAGCGTCAAACCATTCATTAGCAAAGACTACTTATTATCTTTAAACGTTACGTATCCTCTTTCTGAACTACAAGGTATGTACTTTATGCGACAACTACTCTCATATATCATTCAGGGAACAGCGGAAACGGATGTTGTGTGGCTGAACCCACACATTGCACACACGTTGCTAGGATTTTGGATGAATACAAAATTGAAAAAGTTGTTTGGAATATATTAACAATTAAAAACTAATAAATGAATGGGAAATCGTAAAGAAATGCGTACCAGTTATTATTCAAATATTAGTAAACATATTATTTCTTGAAATTATTAAAATACTGCATATGTATGTTTGTGGAAGTGTGCAAATATATTAAATGTTTGTTGTGCAAAGACGTGGATCCAATAACCCGACCCCCCTGGCTAGGCAAGCAGTGGTATTTCAAAATCATTAATACAACTAGAGACGCTTTTGGTTCATTATAGAAAAAAGAAAAATACAAGACAAATTCTCATGCATAATAAACGGAGAGAACTTTAGTTTTCAACGCAGTTTTTTTTAATTTAAAATTTTACACTGAACTGTCGTTTAGTTTTATAGTTTACATTTTAAAAATCAAACAAATTTCCACTCAAGCAAAATTTTTACAGAATTCTTAAAATCGATTCTCGTGAAATTTTTATTGTATAACAAATTTTCAAATAAATATTAATTTAATAAAAATCATATTTATATATTAATTTCAACAATATATTTAATGTCATATTAAAGCTTAGACATTGAGAAAATAAATATTGTAATCAAAGAGTATCTCATTACAATCTTTAAACGGATCCTTTAAGACAGATTATAAAATATATATGTGTACATAAAGGAGGATATTCAAGGAGGAAATATTTACAATATTAAAAATATGTGTTTATGCTGGTCAAATGGTAGGAATATACAAATGTAGCTTTAACATTCTCTAAATAACTCATATAAATTTGTATATTATGTCCTGTGCTTTCTTTTGGGCCACAACGATTCTATTCCATTCTGTTCGGTTTGATTATAATCGTCTTACTTCCCTCCAATAGACCACCAACACTACATCTTATTTTGATGTTAGTTAACGTTGTTTATAAAAGTGGAAAATTTCCTGTCAATCTTTCAAAAAATAATAATTATTTGAGAAAAATTCTAAAAAAATTAAAATTTTGGAAAATAAAAAGGTAGACCCGTTGGCCCATATGTTTGTCAGCTGTTTACATTAGTTAAACCCCAATTGTCAAATTTCGTGTATATTAGCCAAAATTTGTACATGTGTGCGTTAAAATGTTTTTATTTTAAATGAAGACAATTTTGACAAAACGGTTATTTTTATAGAGCAGCATGTCCACACTAACTTGTGTTAATGTACGTTGCTATATACATTGGAAATTTTAAAATTATTATACAAAATTTCTTAAAACAACAGTTTGACTTTTGAAAATTTTTTTTTAAATAAATAAAAAATTCTTATCAAAATAATTTTCGTGGGAATACAAAATTTAATATAAATGATTTTTTTATTCGTGCTTAATTCCTACTTTTTATTGCTGTTAATTAATTTCCTATAAAAATAGAAAATGTTTTTTAAATTTCCCATAGAAATAAAAAATTATGGAAAAATTTTCAATCCAAATTTTGATATTTTTAATTAGGCTAAAGTTCATTTTATTTTATTTTCATTAAATTATTTTCTGTGAAGAAAGAAATTTTACAACATGAAATTAATTAAAATTTATTGATAGTTTTTCATTATTGCCTGCCGTTGTTCATTATTGCCCAGGCTTTTCACGGACAGGTTACCCTTAGATGTTTCAGTTGTTACCACTCAGTATCTTTAGAGGGTCCATAACACGCGTTACACGCAGCTGTCAAAAAGTATAATCTGTGTAGTTATATGAAACAAGTTACATGCACAAATGCGTGGGATGCACTGAGGCGTAGAGTGGTGTGCTTAACACTCAAACCATTCACGACTGCTGGCAGCCAATAGTAAAACATCAATCCTTAAAGTTTAAAGTTTAAACCAAATTTGCTTTGAATGATTATCTTTTTTAATTGATTTACATGTTCTTCCTTACTTTTGTTTTTTTTGTCAATAATTCTGCTTGAAGTCTAAAGTACATTTTTTTGTTTTTTCATTTTTTTGTCTTTCTTTTTCTTGTTACCTTTTTCAGCACAACTTGAAGGGCAAATGTAAACATAGAGCTCGTGCCTTAGCTTTAACAATAATTAGTATGGTTGTTTTGTAGAACTGTTTATCGTTTTTAATCCAAATTTTGATATAATTTTTAAACTATTTTTTTTGTAAATTAATAACTCATTAACTCTACGGTTACAGTTTTTTTTTTTTTTTTTTTTTTTTTTTTAATCCAAAAATAAAAAATTATTGAATAATTTCCCATAAAAAATTTCATATAAAAAAAAAAAAAAATTTTGGAACACTTCCTAACAAAAATAGAAACATTTTAACAAATTTCCTATAAAAATAAAATATTTTCTTTATAAAACAAAATATCCTATAAAATTTTGAGAAAATTCCTATAACAATAGAGAATTTTTATAGGAATTAAAAAATTAAAAGTTTTTAAAAATTTCTTAAAAACAAGTTAGAGTGCCGAAGCTGTGCCAAATCTTTTACCCTCCACCGACAGTTTGAATATTTCTGGAGTGATATCTATATGATATCTATATGGTATCTATTTATTATTAGTTTTAATTCATAAAAATGGACGTCAGCATCAAATGGTTGCGGTTTAGAACTATAGAATGTTGTATGCTATTAATAGAGAAGGCTGCTAAATATGGAATCGAAGTTTTATTATGGACCGTATATCACAATATTGCATGACATTTTTTTCTGGTCATATTTGTTTATTTCTTTTGAGTTTTTCGAAAGTGACCGTTTTTCAACAGATGAACAGACGGACATGGCTAAATCGACTTAGAATTACTCAAGTAGCCAGAATATATGTACTTTATGGAGCCTGAGATCAATAACAAAAAAGTTTCACATGGAATGACAAACTAAGTATACCCTCTTCACAATTAATTGTGGTGGCGGGTATAAAAATAGAAATTTTTTTGAAAAACTTCAATTAAAATGAATAAAATTTCTTATAAAAATAGAAAAATTTTGACAATTTTGTAAAAAGTTTTATACCAAATTTTCTATTTTAATCCAAAATGTATTAACAAAGTGGCCTCAGTACTACAACAATGAAACAATAGAAAAAACAACAGGCATTTTGTTGCTAGAATTGAGACGGCAAATGTCAAAATACCTTTATAAAAAATGTAAATAAACAAAAAAAATGACGACAAACGTCACACACGAACAAAATCACTGCAAACAGCTGCGCTTGTGAGGCCACTTTATTAGTACATTCTATTTTAACCCCTGTAGATCTCACATGAATACAAAACTTGGGCAATGTAATTCAACTTCTTCCTTTTATCGATTTCGTTTTATTTTTATTTTCCATAAAACTTATTATGCGCCCCATACACTTTTCAATTCAATTGTCAACTGAGTCTTTCAACTGAATTGATACTTGGCCACACACTTCTTCAACTGAATTGAAAGATTTTAATTCAACTGTCAAATATAGATTTTTTTACAATTTTACAAAAATTTATTTTCTCTCCAAGTATCCATGTTTGCCACCAATGTCATTTTTTTATTTAAAATTTTATTGAAATTAAAGACAATTTTAAAAATATTTCACTTTTTCTTTGCAAAAAAAAATTACAAACATAAATTTTGACAGCTGATCAAGAGACTTAAGCACACACAGTACAATCGAATTGAAAGACTTGGAGTCAACTTGAAAAAATCAAAATCTTTTGATTTTTCTTCAACCAACTCGACAACCGTCAAACTAATCAACTGACAAGGCCATACACGCTTTGATTTGGACAACAACCGACTCAGTTGACAATTGAATTGAATCGTGTATGGTCTGCTTTATTTAATACAATGTATAGTAGGGCTTGAAATAATAATAAATAATAAAATAAAAAAACAATTACAAAAAAACTTTAAAGTTAAATTACTTGTGCAACTATAATTTTCTTAAACACTTAAATTAAAACATCATCTTCCACAATTTCAAGCACTTTTGTACACTTTTAAGCCAGAAAACACTTGAACAAGAAGTTTAACAAAAAAAAAAAATAATAAATAAAACTCAAACCGCAAGCAAAAAACTAAATAAAAGAAATAAAAACTAAAACAATAAAAAACTAAAACCATGAGAATTATTTTGAATTCATTTCCTTCGCAAAGTGAGAAGTAACTTCTAAGGAAGTTTCATAAATATGTTTTTATAAATGTGACTAACAAAGAGCATTAGGGGCGTTACAAAAAGGAAAAGGAAAATTTTCTGATCTCAAATTTAAAATTTTTTTTAAACATTTTACGGCAAATTTCATCAAGCTCAGTTATAACTGAAGTTGTAACTGAAGTTGGTGAAATTGGCCGTTAATTTGTTAAAATTAAATATTTTCAACATCAGAAAATCAAACGGTATTAAATTTTTCAGACTTAAATACTGATAATAAAATATGTAATTTCGTCGATTTGGGCGTTGCTAATTTAAACCACAAAAGATACTTATACAATTATGGCTTTAGCATGTTTTTTAGAATTTAAATGGTAGATAAAAGGAAGCGAACTGACACTAGGGTAGTCCCGTAATAGGTTGGTGATAGAGGCTGCTTTTAGTTGTTATTCTTTATTTGAGTGGGACCTATCGATTTTGTAACGGGTTGTTATTGAAAGGGGGTTAATTGGCGTGTAACGGCTACCATTTGACAAGTCTGTTATGTGCACCCTGTGGTGCTGCGAAAATGGTTGGCACACCAACCACGAAAGAAAAGGGACGGCAAAAGTGTTGTTGAGAGAAAGGAAGAAATAAATAAAAAGGTAACTAGAAGAAGAAAAAGTATATAAACACCTAAACAAATTGCTGAAAGACAATTTTATTGGAAATATGGCTGGACGACATTTTGCTTGACCGAGGCTTCTTGGCCGCCGAAAACCAAAATGTGGTTCCTTTTTTGCTTGAGACGAATGGCGAGTCAGGTGACCGGAGTAAAAATAAATTATTTTTTTGTTGGAATATTAAGGATTTTTGCTAAGTTTTGTTGGTTCATATTGTAAAATTAATAGAAATTTGAATAATGCTAAATGTTTGCCAAACTCGAAAATTAACAATAATAAATTAAATATTTATAACGTTTATCTCAGAAATTCAAGTGCGTTTGTGAATTAAAATGTTGGCTTAAAGAGTAATAAAAAGCGGTGAGTAAAGGGGGGGGGGGGGAAGATGTGAACATGGTAAGCTGTAGTCTGTTTAGGGACATCCAGATAGACCTAAGAGTAGGATGTACGGTGGGACTAAAGAGCCCAAATAGAGGGAAAATATTAAATATATTAAACAAATTGGTAATTTAGCAGGTCATACAGAAATCTTAATCGTAACGAATAATGTTGTAGTTTTTCCTTTGGCAAAGTGATGAATTTATTAATGTAATTTTTGTGTTATACTTTAATAAATTATTCAAGCTTAAGGCCACTTTTTTATAAAATTAATTAAAATATTTTTATTTTCGATATTTCGATTTCCGTTGGAAATCTTTTTCAGTGTATAAACAATTCAATTTTTAATTACTATTTTTTGTTCCCGTTGTTTCGTCGATTGTTTGTCGAATTTTCCAAGCGATTGTCTATTTTAAAAAAAAAGTACAACAATGTTACACATTTCGATATCGATCGAAATTCCCATTTAAATTGTATTGTAATATCGATCGATATCGAATGCCATAATTTGGCCCCAGACTTACAATAAATATGGAATTTAATCACATTAATTCAAACTTTAAATATGTCACAGCTTAAATGATGGCAACAATATAACTCGCATTTATGTCGTTCGTGTCTTCCTTCAAATTCATTGTTTTCTTACAGCCGTATTCATAACAAAAAATTAACCACAGTTTGTACACTACGTACAACGAGCTGCTAACTAGAATGCCGATTAAGCTTAGCAGCTTGTTGGCACAGAGTTAATTCATAACGAACTTTTCTCCATCTGCCACCTTTTAGTAAATCATCTCTGAATTTTTATGATGCCACATTGTGTTACTCAAAAATGCAACACGTTTTGCATTTATGATCGCTAAATTTGTAATTTTTTAGTTTTTCCCTTCACATATAAAAATTTTAAAAAGTTTTTAAAACTAAAAATACAGTAAATTAAAATTAAACAGTTAATTAAAAAAAAAACAACAAAATTTTTTGACATTATACGGCTGTTTTTCACACGTTGGCAAATGTTTGGCAGCTCGTTAGCCAGAGTTTGGTATGTTCATTATGAATACGGCTGTTAATCTGTTGTTGTATTCTAAGGATTTCAAGTGTGTATCTCTTCCTTTCTTTGTTTTCTGTATCTAGAATTCTAACATCTTGGAACTTAATTGTGAGACCAGTTTTGGAAGTGTTTCTTGTGCTAGTGCTGTTGTCTTTTTTCTCCACATTACGTCCATCTTGTGTTCGGCCATTCTTGTCTGCAGTGTGTACGTTTTGTTGTTCCTATACAAATAAGCTCGCATCTCTGTGTGTCAATATTGTAATCAAAAATTTAATTTTATTGACATTGAAGAAAATAAGGCCCTATTATCTTGACAAAAATAGCATTCGTAACGAATAATGTTTTTGTAGCAGAATTAGGTCTTTCGTAGTTTCATCAGGCTTTAAATTACAGTAGAAAATGTCGTAACGATCGGTCCATTGTTTACCACATTCCCCATATAATGGTCAAAATTATTTTAATATTCCTTAAACCGTAGCGGATATATATATAGTGGTAACATTTGGTCCAATTTAAATTCACATGACCTAAAATATAACCATCTCATTTTGCAATATTTTTAAACTACAAAATGCTATAACAAGTTTCACTTCTATATCGAAATTTGTTCTAATTTAGTGTTTTTAATACCAGAAATCTCTCTACAAATTTTTGTGATGACTGGTCCATAATATGCCATGGGTCCAGTATAAATTCCGCTAACGAAAATAATTTTAGTTCAGCTAAAACTTAACGAATCATGATACTACTAGTCAAAATTTCTAGAAAGAAAAGCATTAAACTTTTGGATTGTCGGTTAATTTTATAATATAGGACTAACTAAGCCGGCACCAATTTTAATACTGGCATCTGTTTTCATATAGATCAATTTATAATAAATAGACACATTCGAACTGTCACTTTTATTTGTTTAGTCTGTAATTAGCCATTTGCCTTAAACTTAAATAAAACTTGGTTACTTTAAATGTCAAAATTTAAAAACATTTACAGCCAGATCAACTTTCTCGGGTGCATTTAACTTATGTTAAATGTGCCTTAATAAATCCACTAGTCCTAATGAAGTTACTGTTATACTTTCAAGTAGTGTAGGGTAACCGACGTTTGCCGACTATATCTACTCCTTACTTGTTGAATTATTATGAGGATTCCTTTCTTTCTTTTTATATTTATTTTCCAAGAGCATACATTTTTATTGCTGAACGTTTAATTTTTGAATCTTATGTCAATTACCTACTTACCTAGTTTTTCTTGGAACCTTCTTTTAAATGTACATACATACAGTGTTATCACGCCAATAATCAACCTTCCACCACTCCCTCTCACTATTGGACACTTAAAACAATTTAAACGAAATACCCAAGAAGAGATAATCATAAAAAGCACAAAGCACGCGACTACATTAAGCAGTCGTCAGTGTTGCCGGAATACAAATTCAATTTAAGGGCCCAACTAAATTATGCATGACTTTGCTTAAGCATCTCAAATACATTTAAAACAACAAAAACCAAATAAATTTTCTGCCTTGTTTACTTCTTTACTTCCGCCCACATTTTGTCGGATGTTTTACATTGATATCCAAGATGCTTGTACTTAATTTGGAAATTTTGCCTGCCATTCTCCAGATATACACAAAAAAAAAAGTGTTAAAAAACATCAATGGATTTATTGGTAAAATAAGAGGCAGTCGTGGTTTTTTGCTCATATCTAAGCCAGTGTTGCACCAATCAAGAAATAGAAAACTTTAACGAAGTAAACATGTGATATAAATGTAAAACAACTTGGTCCACACGGACAGACGGACATTTATAAATTAATAAAATATTCATATGTATATACTTTATAGGGCTAATAATCAATATTGTAGAAATTACAAACGGAATGAAAAACTTATAAATACACTCACAAAATTCTGTACGTAAAATAAATGAAAATTCAGTTAAAAAAAGTCAACTTATTTTATTTATGTTTAACGAAAAGTTCATTTAATTATTATTGTCAAAAATTCAACCCCATGTTCCGTAAAAACAAATGAATTTTCAGTTATTTTATATAAATGTACTATCAAAAAATTAACTGAATATTCCGTAAAAAACAAAGGAATATTCAGTTATTTAATTAAATTCAGTAATTTTCGTTTACCGAATTTCTAAAAAATACCAGACAGCTGTCCGATTGTTTTTCTAATGACAGAGGGAGAGAACATTATTATTAACTTATCCCGGTACACACGTTTGTTTTGCTTTTGTTGTACTGACCCCGTTGCTTACAGAAGAACTCTCAATTATAAGACAACAATAGCATGACCGATTTGGTTTCACAATTGAGTATTTTGCTTTAAAAATTTGATGTTTTTTAAATAAATAATTTTAACAAATAAAAAACGGGAATTTATTACATAAACCAAGCAAATCGTTTTTATAGGTAACCAACAATTTATTTTTGGTAGTTAAATTATATAAAATAACTGAATATTCCTTTGTTTTAACGGAATTCGTGGTTGCATTTTTGACAGAAAAGTTAAATAACCTTTTCGTTATTTTAAATTACATTTCCATTTAATAAAGACGAATTTAACTTAATCAGCTAAAAATTAATTTGCATGGAATTTTAAATGTTTATTTATTTACAAATGACTGAACGGAATAAATCTTAAATAAATTACAGTCCATTACTGTAATATTATTGTGAGTGTACCCTTTCCACCTGTGGTTTTAAACAGTATTCGAAAATTAACAGTACATTATTTAGCGTTCGAATCACACACTCAAGAACGATATCTATTTTTTAGTGATTGTGTAGACGAACACAACCCTTAATACCGTTCGTAGCTATTTTCAAGAAAGAGCCGAACATTGTGTATTGTTCTGTTCTTCGTTAAAACAGTACATGAAAAAACATGTTTAAATATGGTCACCTCTAACAAAACTATTTTAAAAGAAAATTTTAAACTTATTATGTTTAGTTTAATCATATTATTTTCAAACGACAACCATATTATGGTCGAATTCGTAATACTTTCAGATGCCACAACCATATTATTGTTGCGTCTAAGCAAGCTTTGGTTGAATATGACAATAATTTGGCTATAAATTAACAATAGTTTTTTCCTCTTCTCTAAGAGAAACATGCTACGGTTAAAAACAACCATGTTATTAAAAGTGTTAAACATATTTAAGTTATTATGGTTGTGGCAACATAAATTTTTTAAAATTTGGTATTTAAATGGAGGATATTTCTTGGCTTAAATATTCAAAAAGAAAAACTTCAGCAGCTGTTAAATACGGCAACATGGAGGCCAGATGAAAGAATATGTCCCTCGTCTTTGTGGCATCTGCTAGGGAGGGAATAAAAATAGCAATGTATGATGGTTTTTCAAAGCTTACCCATCAAAATTTTCAAACATCATCCGATATGCATCACCTTTATTTAAAAAAAAAAATATTTGCAAGGTAACAATTTATTAATAATGCTAATTTGATGAAAATTATTTTTTAAATTGAACATTTTAAACACGGCAGAATATTAATCAAAGTTATAACAGTTTTTAAATAAGAAAACAGGGGCTCACCAAGACAATTTTTTATCCCAAAAATTTTGACCAACAGCTTTTAACATCCAAATTGCCAAAACATAAAAAGAATATACCAATAAACTTTTTAAACAAAGTGAAATCGTTCAATTAACAAATTAAGTTGTTGATATTTGAATTAATATTGAGGCGAACTTACACAAAAATTTTATGATGATTTTATGAATTATCCAGGAAAAACTATTTTTGTCCCATTTTTGGATAATCGCACAGAAATCGACAACGCTAGTTGCCTTGAAATATGAAATTTTTATTAGTACATTTTCTTTTTATTATTTCGAAAAAACCCAAATAAATAAAACCCAATTAATTTTCAAATACCAAAAGTTAGCCCCGTATTTTCCTCATTTCTATTATATTCGAGAAAATATTTCAAGGAAAACATAATCTATTCTAAAAATGATAAAAGTTGGTTTTTTTATTCGACCTTTTCTTTTTTTTTAATTTTAAAAGTTTTTTTTTTCTTTATTCATTCCACTTGGGAACATAGGGCTTCTACAAGATTCTTCCAACTTAATCTATCGTTACATATAATTTTGATTTCATCAAAAGTTTTATTTACTATTTTAAGTTCTAGGTTAAGTGTTCTGCGCCAAGAGTTATTTGGACGACCGGGGCGTCGGCTGCCTTGAGGATTCCATTCTAAAGCAGTCCTCGCGATGCTACCGTTCGGCTTTCTTAATGTGTGCCCTATCCATTTCCACTTTCTTTTTGTTATTTCGCAATTTATATGTACCTCGTTTGTCAATATCCAAAGATCGGCATTGGTTATTGTGTTCAGCCAAAAGATGCGGCAAATTATTCGCAGGCATTTATTTATAAAGACCTGTAGTCTCTGTGATATGACGCTTGTCATCAGCCAGGTTTCGCTACCGTACAGAAGAGCGTTAAATATTCGAATCTTGATCTTCTTCGAGATTTGTGTGGGTGACCGCCAAGTTCTATTCAAGCGGCCAAAGGCTGATCTTGCCTTTTTCAGCCTGTTTGTCACATCCTCTTCCACACCGCCGTCTATCGACATTATACATCCTAAGTAGCAGAATGAGTTAACATATTGTATGCGTTGGTTTTGTATTAGAATGAGATTGTTGAGTGTGTTGTTGATTCGCATTGCATGTGTTTTCGAAATGTTTATCTCTAATCCAACTTCTTTTGCCAGTGTTCCCAGATCATTCACTTTGCTCTCCATGTCGGTAAAATTGTGTGACATGAGGCACATATCGTCTTTTGAAGTACTCCTTTTTCTCCTGCAGAGTCTTAACATGACTTCATCTAATACAACAGCAAATAGTAGAGGAGATAGTGGGCATCCTTGTTTCACTCCAGCGTTTGTCTGAAAGGATTCACTGGTCATGCCATTATGCCGAACTTGTAGAGTTGTGTTGTTGTACATGGCTTTAATTATGTTTATCAACTTCACTGGTACCCCTTTTGCTGTTAATGCAGCCCATATTGCACTTCGTCTTATGGAATCAAAAGCTTTTTTGAATTCAATAAAAACTAAATACAATGGTGTACGCCATTCAACTGATTGCTCTATTATAACACGAAGAGTGTTGGTTTAGTCTACACAGTTACGATGAGGACGAAAACCAGCTTGTTCGTCTCGTAATGCCTTTTCAACAGGCTGCAGTCGGTTGTTTAGTATTATCGCAATGACCTTTTATATTATGTTAAGCAGTGTGATACCTCGCCAATTATCACACACAGTTAGATCGTTATTTTTCGGTAGTTTAATTACTGTGCCCTTAGTCCAAGTACTAGGAAGTTCTTCATTGATCCAAGCATCACGTATATATGGGTATAACATTTCTGCAGCTGTCGTTGGGTTCGTTTGCAGTATCTCTGGGGGATACCGTCTTCACCCGGCGTCTTGTTCTTTTTTATTTTTGAGATAGCACACGTAATTTCTTCGATGCTTGGGTGTTCTGTGGTAATTGCGTTGTTGATTATTGTATGTGAATCGATATTCTGAGAACTTTCCGGAATTTCTTCATAAGTAATGTTACTTATTTCCTCGAAATTTTTAAATAATTTTTATTAATTTTAAATACATCCAATATTTCCATATTCCTTTAGATTACGCCTGATATCGAAATATTGGATGTATTTTAAATAAATAAAAATTACTTAAAAAACTTATGACCTCCAGCTTGAGTATTTATTTCTTTGAGATTATATTCTAAAAATGTTGTACAAGACAAATATAGGCATTTCCAGCAAAGAGTCTACTTTTTGTATCGTAACGTCAGCAAGCAAATAAGCTTGTACTTTAGGTCCATGTTGTCAAATGTTTACCATTTTTGTTACTTAATGTAGAATTAGTTTGCGATTAGCAGTAAAACACAGAATAGCAAATAAAACATTTACAACTTTTTGAGAAACAGTTATTTTTGCTTGCTGGTGTTACGTCGCAAAAAGTAGACTTTTTTCTGGAAATACCCATATATAGACAATAATTTACTGTAAAAATAATGTTTTTGGATTTTCATGCGGATTCTAGTCAAGCGTCGTTCGGATGATGTTTTCTGGGGGCTTGCTCAACGTATGTCCAATCTACGTCCCTTGACGTCCATTTACGTCATTAAATTTCGAATTTTTAGTGGCAGTTGGTCTGTTGTTAAACCAGAATACGTGCAAGATTTATATATTAATTCAAGTATTGTAACACAAAGTCTTCTAGGCTAAAAACAAAATATATTACATTGGTTTGACATACAAACCATTTAGAAAACATTTAGTTGGGAATGGGATGTATATATTTTGAATAGCCTTTTTCTGAATCCAAAACTTCCAAACGAAATTTTTTAATGGTTTCTAAAAAATTAAGTATAAATTTGCTACATATCAACTGTTATAAAGTTTATTATGTTTTGCTTTTTTCTCCATGTCACTGTTTGGCAATTGCTGCAAATTCCTCATACAAACACGTCCACTATAAATATCAGTGGTACATTGCTTTATTGCCATAAGATGCCTTAAGAAAACAAGGCGTAAAGCCTATGCAAAATCATATGTCAACAATACACAGCAGTAATTATAAGTTTGCAGCACAAATAGGTACTTCTTTAAAATTAATTTAGAATTGTGGCGTATGCCGCACAAAACAAAAATTTTAAATTTCAATAAAATACTATTTATTTCTAAGTTCGTGAATGAACGTTCACAAAACATTTAAATTTTTCTTCAAAACACATGCCAGAAGCAGTGCAGATTTAAAAACATAATAACGAAAAAGAGCAGGATTAGGTTCCATTGGCAAAAGTAATCAAGCATAGTTCACGTGGGCCCTTAAATTAGTTCCCGGTGTGTGTTACACTGCCTCCCAAGGGTTCAATGTTTTCACTCAGCCACCCACTTGATTCAATTAAAGAGTGGATGCTGCTTAAATCAATATCAGAAAGAGAAGCTTTGTCTTCGAAGGTTCTTCGGCCAAACAGTTCAAGTTTTGAATTTCCGAATGCCGGACAATGACAAATGACAGAGAAGATGTTCCGTTGACTCTTGTTCCTCCTCGTCACCACAACTTCTACATAAGTCATTGTAAGGGAGCACTAGCCTTTGGGCATACCTCCCAATGGTCCAGTGACCGTTTATCAAACCATCTGTGGCTGGCAATAAGATAAACTTGTGCGCAATAAGTCTGCTTACTCCTTGGGAGTGAAACACCGATATCATATGTTTAACCGTCTCGATTGAAGGTAGTGCCTGCATACGCCAATGAGTCCGCCATGCAGTTTCCATGTATGCTTCAGTGTCCGGGGACGCCTTAAGGGCAACCACTGAATGTCTCGCTATCTCCTCCAGAGACATGCGGAATTCTTGGACAATTCTCGATGTGATGAACACATTATCCAGGGATCTAAAGGCCACCATACTATCGGTAATAATGTGAATGTACCTGCCAAATATTTCACTATACCGGATGTGTTTCGCGGCTGTGTAGATGGCTTTTATCTCGGCCTAAGTGACACTGCAGTGGTCTGGCAGCCTTATAGGAATGCTCCAAATTAGGTGCTCGAAGTATATACCAGAACCGACATCATACAGTGTGTTAGCGCCGTTAGTGAATATCCAAATCGCATCCATGGGAATTTGTAGATCATCAAAGGTTACCACGTTATACAAAACGCTTGTGGTGAAGTCAAGATCAAAGATTAGTTCAGGTTTGATATAGTCAACGTCCAAATGCTAATTTATTTCATACAGAATTCTAGCATGTCCGATATTGGCATCACTCCATGCCCGTGGCCAGTACTAACGCATTCGCAGCCATCTGACTTGCCGAAATATCTGGTGGAAACCACTTCAAGATCGCAAACAATGCCTTAGAGAAGGTTGTTCTAATGGCACCTGTTACAGTTGCTGCCACATTCTCACCATACGTTCAAACCTAGTTCGGTGACTAGAATAGAATGGACAATTCCTCGGGTTGATTCCCCAGTTTAGCCCAATGGCCTTTTTACAGCAATATAATGCAGTTGCCGCCTTAGTAGTCCTAGAATGGTGTTCATCTTCCAGTTAAATTTACTGTCCAAAACTAGCATAAGGTATTGGACAGAGCCAGTGACACAGGATTTAATTAATCTAAAAGTGTTTTCACTATTTTCAGCAAAAATCTTACATTAATTTTTGCTATTTTTATTTTTTTTTTATTTATAGAAACGTTTTAGCAGACACATTTTAATATATTAAAAACCATTTGTATTTAAAAAAATAAACAAAAGAAATAGAAAAAAAGAATAAGTAAAAAAATAAATAAATGTCTATTCCAGTTTCTTATTTTTAATGAACACAATTTAATGTGAAAGAAAAAATATCTTTAAGCTGATTTCGTATTTTTTTATTTTTTTTGAAGTTGCTTTAAAAATCTGAAGAGCTTTAAATTAACGGACATTAAAGCTCCTAGAGAAAAATCACTTAGTTTTTTAAAAATTTTCCATACTAAATTCTATGCGAAAGCTAACAAAAAAAAAACACATAAAAATGTATTTTTAAGGTTAAAAGAAAAAAAAAATTTTTTAAATATATCGAGGGTTATTATTCAAATAGTGCTATCTGCAATTTTTTAAAAATGTGTTTTTTATAGAGTTCACTGAATGAAGGGTCATCTGTTATTTAAATTTGAAAAAAAAAAAAATTCCCAAATTTTTTTTTTCATAAACAATATTTATGTGCTATTTAACACACGTTTTATTTTTTTTATAAAAAAAAAATGCTATCTACATTAAGAATATTGCTCATTTAATAAAATGATAACAATTGTTATTAAAAAGTAGAGATATTATACATCAAAGGGTTGGGCATTGTGTCTAGATTTCAAAAACTAATATAATTTTAAAATTCGTTGTCGAAATTTTGCGATATAAATGCAACAAATTTGTTTATGAGTTTTTGTCAACCATATAAATTTGAATTTATTCAATAAAATCCTTATTCGCTAATATTATTTAATAAACATTCACAACAACATTTTTTTTTTTTTAGAAATATAATGGGTACCAAGCACGGGTCCCCTGGTCTTATTGCACAATTATTATAAACATATCAGGTCATACAAACTCGAACGAGTCGCCCAAAATTGGACCTTCCGAATGGACCACTTTAGACGAAGTCATGGCCAACATTTACATGATATCACTTTTAAACAGTAAATGCCATAATAAAAAAACTTTCAAGTTCACTTTCAGCCAGCCTGCCAGCCAGCCGGACGGACATCGTTAGATGAACTCAGAAAGTTATTCTAAGTCGATCGGTATACTTTAAGGTGGGTCTAGGACCAATATTTTAAGGTGTTTCACACATCAGCACTAATGCGTAATACCCTCTCCACTATTGTGGTGTGGGTATAAAAATTAACTTCAAAATCGTTTTTCTCCAAAACTCATTTTTTGCCCATAAGTCCCTTTTAACTGAGACTGCCACACGCAGAGAAAAAATATGGTTGGGCATGGTTACGGCAACCACACTGTGTTTATTGTAACAATATATTGTTGTTGTACACTAATAATTGTTATTTTTATTAAATATCAGCAATATTATAGTTGCTGTAAACATATTAATGTTTATCGCAATTATAAATTTGAGTATTGTTGACCGAAAAATAATTATTTTTCTAACAACTAAATTATGATAACTTTCAAAACATATTATATTACTCACAGCCATAACATGATATTTAATAGCCATAACATGATAACTTTTTATACATTTATCATAATAAGTTTAAGACGCAATCAAAATATCGTTACTCTAATAATATTTTGGTATCGCCATTTGTAAAATAATTTTGTATCAGTTGTGTCGTGTTTTACATAAACATATCAAATTATTTGTTAGTGAGTGGCTAAATAATAAAAAAAATAACCATTAAAATAAACAAGAAATTAAAAAAAAATAAAGAAAAATATTAAAAAAGAAATAACAAAATAACCATTAAAATAAACAAGAAATTAAAAAAAAAAATAAAGAAAAAACATTAAAAAAGGG
Organism: Pollenia labialis; assembly: GCA_949318255.1. Lineage (NCBI taxonomy): Eukaryota > Metazoa > Arthropoda > Insecta > Diptera > Polleniidae > Pollenia > Pollenia labialis. Next base: position 185,581,735 of record OX439139.1, on the reverse strand, counting down.
TTGTAGTGTCACAAAATAAAATATCTTTGCTTAAAAATTTTAATAATCTTAAAGTGGTGGACAAATTTGTGAAATATTGGTGCAAAATATTAACCATTACTGGTAAGTTTTGTGTTATTTTAAGAGAAAAATAATGAAAACTCCATAAAATAATTTATAAATAATTGCGACCTACGACAAAAACATTACAGTAACTATATTATGTTTTTTATTTTATCATAAGTATTTTTTTTCCAATAAAAATATTATGTTTTAAGTTGTATCATATTATGATGTAAAAAATTTATGTATAACAGTTCATATCACTTTGCATCATAATATGATTACTTCTAAACTTATTACGATTGCCATGACAACAATATGATTACTTCGAAACTTATTATGACTGTCATGACAATAATATGATTACTTCTAAACTTATTATGATTGCCATGACAATAATATGATTACTTCTAAACTAATTATGATTGACATGACAATAATATGATTACTTCTAAACTTATTATGATTGCCATGACAATAATATGATAACTTCTAAACTTATTATGATTGCCATGACAATAATATGATTACTTCTAAACTAATTATGATTGCCATGACAATAATATGATTACTTCTAAACTTATTATGATTGCCATGCCAGTAATATGATTACTTCTTAACTTATTATGGAAACCATGACAGTAATATTATAACTTCTTAACGTTTTATGATTAACAGGATAACAATATGATTAAGGAAAAATATTATGATGTAATATTACGAACATATTTGGTCATAATATGATTTAATAACAATCGTAATATGGTGACTACAATCATAAATCTTATCATAATATGTTGCTCTTAGAATATGTTTACCACAACCATAAATACCACTATGCGACGGTAATATATACCCTTTTTACCTTCGGTGAAGGGTATAAAAAGAGTAATTTTTGGGGATTCAGTATTTCAATTATAACTCAGCCTTATACCATATAAATGCACATACAATGCAAAATATAGAATCTTAATTGATTTGATGGTAATTTACAAAAAAATATTTCAAACAAATTATGATAAATTTTAGTCTTATGTTTCTAAAATACTAGACGAGTTATAAATTATGAAGAACTCGACAAGCGCACAAAATTATTTGTACCGTCGAGCTAAAATTAAGAATTAAGGATCGTTTTTAGTTTTTGTTATACCCGAGGTATTCTAATTTGGCAAACTATTGCACCTCTCCTGCTAAGTCTATAGACCTCAAATTCAAGACATAAACACGACTTCAACTCTTTATTTGCCATCTCAAGCTGTACTCCAATCGGTTTATAAAATATAAAATTATTTCCATTTTTTCCCAATTTCCCACACTGTGCAGCGATCGTATTTATAGAAGCGAATCCCATATTATCTGGCCCACTTCCTATTCAACTAAGCAAATGAAAGCATTGAAGCCTGTCATTTCGCAAGAATAACATTTATTTTATAATAATTTAAAATATGCGGATAAACTTTTATTATTTATTGCTTTTCAATAAAGATTAGTGTACAATTTTAACTTAAATTCGTGTTCTGTTAACATGATTACGCATTTATTTGAAATTTACTACAATTTTTTTATAAAAATTCGTGCAACTTAAATTAAAGTCACAAATAGTTTTCATTATAGCGACCTTTAATTTTTGATCAAAAAGTGATATCAGCTTTTTTCAATGTTCAAATCAATAAAAATGTAATTTGTTAATAGTGCTATCAGTTATTTAAGCGCGAATAGCTGAAATTAATATAAAGTTTAGTTAACACTATTAGAGTTATCAGAAAAATCAGTTCTTCGCTCTCCTGTAAAATTTTGATTTTGCAGATAGCACTATTTGAATAATAACCCTCGATATTTAAAATCCAACAGCTTTTCACAAAAACTTAAATGAAAAATTCTACAATATTTTCGAAATTTTTAATTTGTTTGCACTTTTAACAAGAGTTCTTTTTCATTTTTGATTATATCGATTTGTTAAATCGTTTAAATTTTTAACTTAAATGCCCCACACATAAAAGAAATCGCACACACACATTGTTAAAGTGCAAATTTATTTTATATAGATAATTTTTTGTCAAGAACACCACGTTATTGTTACATCGTAGATACTACATGTTCCATAGGCACAATGAAAAGAAACAAGTAAAAGTGCTCTAAGTATTTGGTTATGCCAAATCTTATTCACCCTTCACCATGGTGGGATTAATTATTTAAGTACTGTTTTTTAGATATAAATAAATCTATTTCGTGCCACCCCTTCCCCTACTTCCGAATCCCGATAGCCAAGATGCTTTACCTAACATGGAAGCTTTGGCTCTAGCCGTTCCCCAAATTTGCACATTGAAAAAAGATAACGATAAAGATAAGATAAAGTAAGTTTGCTTTAACTTCCTCAAAAATTCTACAAAATAAATTAAATTTTGTACTTTTGAACATGAACCTAAACGATAATTTAATTTAAAAAACGTTTATTAAGGCAAATTTTCATACTGAATTTGTTTTGTAAAACTTAATTAAATATAAAAAATTTTTATAAATACGGGCTGAAGACTTTAGGGTGCTATTAAGTACTTTTTCCTTTTTGCAACATAATTGAACTCAGGAATTGTTATTTGTTCAAATAAATTTAATTGAATAATATTTTGCATCGATTTGCATTGAGCGGGAATTCCCGGGAAAAATTTCGGGAAAAGAAAAACTCTAGTAGAACAGCGAAAACTAGTGATTTTTGGGTAAAATTAGAGGCATTTGTTTGCTTTTATCTAAGTTATTTATAAACCGATCTGGCTGAATTTCAAAACCAAACTTTAAATGAGAATATCTTGCATAAATATATACCAATCAAGGCCCCACCATATCATGTTTGTCTTCGGAAACCTCATTTCAACTGAAGGACGGACATCCGGTTAAGCGCATTAGAGAAGCTCAAATTTTTTCATAACGATCCAGAATATACATTATTTACAGGGTCTACACAGAAAAAAAAACACTCGGGATAAATCAAGTACGAGTCGTATTAAAAAATTCAAGTACGAATAAAACTAAAACGTACTCAAAACAATGCTAAAGCCCTTATGACACTTAATTTTTTATTCATTAATTGATATAGAATTGATAGAAAGAAACAGTAAATGCTAGAAAGAACAAACTATAAAAAATGGTAACAAAGTTTTTTAGTTTTTTTTTCTCTACACGCAAAGAAAAAACATGGTTGTGGTAAACATATTCTAAGAGCAACATATAATGATAAGATTCATGATTGTAGTCACCATATTACGATTGTTATTAAATCATATTATGACCAAATATGTTCGTAATATTACATCATAATATTTTTCTCTTAATCATATTGTTATCCTGTTAATCATAAAACGTTAAGAAGTTATAATATCACTGTCATGGCAATCATAATAAGTTTAGAAGTAATCATATTATTGTCATGACAGTCATAATAAGTTAAGAAGTAATCATATTATTGTCATGGCAATCATAATAAGTTTAGAAGTAATCATATTATGATGCAAAGTGATATGAACTGTTATACATAAATTTTTTACATCATAATATGATACAACTTTAAACATAATATTTTTATTGGAAAAAAATACTTATGATAAAATAAAAAACATAATATAGTTACTGTAATCTTTTTGTCGTAGGAAGCAATTATTTATAAATTATTTTATGAAGTTTTCATTATTTTTCTCTTAAAATAACACAAAACTTACCAGTAATGGTTAATATTTTGCACCAATATTTCACAAATTTGTCCACCACTTTAAGATTATTAAAATTTTTAAGCAAAGATATTTTATTTTGTGACACTACAACCCATTTTTAATGTTTTTTTTTATTTTTTTTTAATTTCTTGTTTATTTTAATGGTTATTTTGTTATTTCTTTTTTAATATTTTTCTTTATTTTTTTTTAATTTCTTGTTTATTTTAATGGTTATTTTTTTATTATTTAGCCACTCACTAACAAATAATTCGATATGTTTATGTAAAACACGACACAACTGATACAAAATTATTTTACAAATGGCGATACCAAAATATTATTAGAGTAACGATATTTTGATTGCGTCTTAAACTTATTATGATAAATGTATAAAAAGTTATCATGTTATGGCTATTAAATATCATGTTATGGCTGTGAGTAATATAATATGTTTTGAAAGTTATCATAATTTAGTTGTTAGAAAAATAATTATTTTTCGGTCAACAATACTTAAATTTATAATTGCGATAAACATTAATATGTTTACAGTAACTATAATATTGCTGATATTTAATAAAAATAACAATTATTTGTGTACAACAACAATATATTGTTACAATAAACACAGTGTGGTTGCCGTAACCATGCCCAACCATATTTTTTCTCTGCGTGTAGTTATGGTTTGTTTCAGGGATGGCGTTGAGAATTTTTAAAATTGTACCAACAAACTTTGAACATTGTACTTTTTTACCCTAATTGTACTAAAATTAATTTTATTTATGTTTTAAAAAACACCACAAAATGGTAATAAATCTTAGTTTAAAAAGTATCAACAAAAAGTACAATTGAAACAACTTAGCCATCCCTGTTCTGTTAATTTTATTAAATGTTGCCAACTTTTTGTTTATGAGAAACCTAAAAACAAAAAGCGTTAAATCGCTGAATTTGCCCATAAACCGCTGAATCAGCAACACTCTTAATATTTCAAACTTGAAATGTCAAACTTCATTTTTTATCGATAACTTTAGTAACACTTTTGACAGTTTGCCATTTATCTTAAAACAGCTGAACCCTTCGCACTTTTTATCTGTACTGTTCACCAAAACTAGAACAATGCATTATAAATTTAATGTCATAAGGGCTAAAACTTTCGAAAAGCAATCACGGAATTTCTTGAAATAAGTATAAAATTCGAAAATCAAGTAAAAAAAGATTAAACTTTTCGTTAGGTTTAGGCCTCCTGTTAAAGCATGTTTTGATTTTCTATACACATTAAAGAATGTCTGGTCAGCCTAATGTGTACAACAAAGGGTTAAAAAGTAAATTTTAACTCTTGCTTCTCATTTACTTTATATTTTTGGTTAAATATGCAAATAAGATTTCTAAAGTAAAAACCATATCGGGCACGATGTTAGTGTTTTATCATTATGTAAGGTGAAACACGGGTAAATAAATCAATCATAATAATGTTTTCTTTCTTATTCGGGATGAAACCAACTTGAATACTTGAAAATCCGTACTTGAATCAATCATTCTGTAATTGATTCAAAAAAGTCCGTAATGATTTGAGTGCGGAGGGAATGATTTTGTTTTGAGTGTATGATCAATATTCTGGAAGTAACACACATAATGACAAAGTAATATATCCCCTTTTAACTTTTGTGAATGGCATAAAACAGACTGTCAAGCCGATAACATAAAAAATTCAACTTTTTTTTCCAAATATATTTACAAGGAAAAGTACAAAAATTTTAAATACAAGTGAAAGAAAATGACAAATAATTCGTTTACAATGTTGAATATTGTATAAATATATTCTTAGATATTCCTCTGATAATTTTGTTGTTAAATGAATTGTGATAAAAAATGGAAATTACAATTTGAATTTAAAAACTAAAATGAAAAGAAAATAAATTATCAGTTGACAAAAGTTAATATGTCAAGTTTGGTTACTATTAATGGCAATTTTATACGAAAATTGATTTCTTTTTTTTAATTAAAATTGATATGACTTAAGTATTTATAATAAAGCAAATCATTTGATATTTTTTAATTTATAGTTTCTTGAAATAGAATACAACATGACTTTTGCTCTGCCCGTTTTAAAGATATCGATATAGAGAACAAAAACACTACAAATTCAAATATCAAGGAAATATGTAATTAAATCCATCCATCTATCAATCATTCATTAAAGCATACAGTCGTTCATCATTTCTCAACTCGTCCTTCCCTTGTTGTTTGGACACCTTTGTTTCTATTTTGTTCCTGCCTGGTTTACAGACAAAATGTCAAGAAAATATTGTTTACACTTTAATTATCTTCAGTTACATTTGCCAACTGAAAACCAAGAACACCTCCATAGCAACAGTCGCAAAAATAACAGCAACGTTAAATCTCATGTAACATTTGATTAATTTAGAAAAACGATTATTAACTTCACTAGACAAATAAGAGAAGGAAGCGATTTTTGTATATACAGTGTAACCTCGGTGAACGCAACCAATATAAATTTTAGACTGTTGCGATAATGCTATGTTTAAACGACGATAGAAACCACTGGTTTCGCTCTCTGAAACTAGATTGCCAAACATGCTGTTCATACGATTTATTCCTGTTTCATTTAGACATTTTTTTTGTGTTGTTAGTGTGATTTTTTTTTAAATAGATAAAAAAAGTAAATAAAACTTAAGAATATATTATTTAATACTTTTATTAATATTATTATATTATAATTATCACTTTATTTTATTAAAAATCAATTTTTATTTTGTTTTTTCTTTGTTTTGATTTTTTTTGAGAGCTAGTTCAGATAAACTAACGATAACTGTTATCAAAATTGGAGATGATAGTACATTTTTCCTGTTTCGCAGCCTGTTTCAAAATGAAACGACCTGTTTCGCTCTCTAAATTTTGTATGGGAAAGCAAGTCGTTTCAAACATGTTTGTGGCGCGAAACAGGAATAAGAGAGCGAAACACGAATATTGCTGTCCGTGTGAACATGGTATAACTGAGTTGTTGCGCAAACCAAGTCACAAATTTCTAGTCATATTTTTCTATTTAAAAGCTTATTTTAAACCAATCAAGAATTTTATAAAACAAAAAAACTCAGGTTAGCTTTTAATAATCGTATTTATTTAATTGAAATAAAGGAAAAAACAGAAAAACAAAATACACCTACATCTAATAAAAAATTAATAAAATAAATTTTCAAATGTATGTTAATTTGTACTGATGGTTGTTATCGAGTTATAATGATCAGTGGTATTTCGCCTTCTTCAGTCCATCCATGATTTGGGTGCAGCGCTTCGTTCCAGCATTTCACAATGGTATTGGGCGTTATTTTATTCCAAGCGGTTGCCAAAAGACAAACAGCATTACGCAAATGTAGGCCAAAAGACTTTTCTTATACAAAAGTTTTTTTATCACGTTTTGGTCCATAGGCTGAAGAATTGTATTGCAGTTTGCTTCTCAGCTCTCCCTCTTTGGGATGACAGGGTGCATTGCCCCAAAGTAACAAAGCTTTAAACGGAAGTTGTTTGGAGGATAGAAAGGAGTTTACCTGAAACAACATTTTTAAACTAGAGAATTAAAAAAACGAAAGCAATAATTTTACCTTTGGTAAGCCAATGCTCGAAAAATTCTAAAGTCGTCCAAGAGTTTTTGTTGGCTTTGCAAACAATTGGCATATTGACAAATCCTTTAAGTGCAAGCGAGAAATGTAATTCGTTTTTGCTTATCATTCTAAGAATAGCGGTAAATCAAAAAGACTATTGCACTTAAGCAAAAGAATAAACATACACACGTTTTAGTTTTCAATTTATTTATCAAAAACCAAACTAAAAAAAAACAAAAAAAGCCTGGGGTCTAATCACCGCATTCGATACTATCGTATCGAATAAACTATCGAATGTTTTTGCATACGATAGACACTTTCGTATCGAATGAAAACTCGAGCAATGTAATGTCGAGTTACTCTTTATCGAATGCTACTATTTCAAATTCAATAAATTCTATTCCTTATCGAGAGTCGTGATACCAATATAAATAATTTCGTTCAATTTTGCTCGATATCGTATGCGGTGATTAGACACCTGACTTGTTTTGCTTTTGCAAAGTTGTGTTAATTGAGGCTTTGTTTTTTGAAAAGTTGCGTTAACAGAGTCACCAATGTTATGAAATTGGGTGTTGCGTTAAGCGAGGGGGGCTACACTGTATTTATATATTTTTTTTTTTGAAAGTTTGGGAAATGATTTTGAGTGCTTTTGGCGTCTCCTAATTTCTTTGTATTTTGTTTCATTTTGAATGTTTGCCAAATTAATTTGTAAAGATAAATCAGGTGTATGAATGCTTCGAATGTTAGAAACAATTTTGTGAGATAAATAAAGTTAATGGTCACTGACAGGGTTACCAGATAAAGCGATTCTTTAAAATTTCAAGTTAGTATATTTGCTAGATAGTTAAAGGAGCATATAGACGACATGTTTTTGTCATCTGACATGTCAAATTTTCAAGTCACATGTAATTGTTCATGTCTGTCAAAATCGCTGTTTTACATAAGGTTTATAATATTCGGTCACAAACGTACATGTAATTTGCTTCTGACATTGTCTCTCATTTTTTCGCAATGTTGCAGAAACCAAAGTAGTGCTCGGTTTTAAAATATCTTGCTGCCGCCATGAAATTTTTTATTTGCGCCGTAAAATAGTTTAGCCATCTTAACATTTTTTTCTTTTAATTCAAAGATACCAATTTAGGATATTATAATAAAACGGGTTTTCACACAAATTCTATTCAATGGTAAGATGATCAAACATACATATCTCGGTATTGTAAAAAATTAACTTCAGCCGGCTAATGATTCCGTCAATAGTGGACGCCGCAGCCGGTTTCTTCCCGTTATTGATTTCTGATGTCAGATGGTTTGTCAGAAGAAAATAGAGCACGCTTTAATTGAAATTTTGTCAGATGCCTTTGCGTCTGACTTTTACAGAAGCAAAGTTAAAAAGGTAACACACGACATGTATGTATTTTGCAGTGGGAAATTTGACATGTCAGATGACAAATACATGTCGTGTACGGTCGCCTTAATTAAAAAACATTTAAGAAATGTTGCAAAAGGTGTTCAAAAAAATATTTAACTTTTATCAGTTCTTCCGCCATTTTCAATATTGATATCCGAGGTTTTAAATCAATTTTATTTCTGTGACTTTTGATAAATGTCACATTAAAATACAATTAAAAATTATGCAAAAAATGTATGTGAAATTGGAGTGTTCGTTTAAACCGTCTTTCAATAAAATTACAAGTTCACATTAATTTTTTTTCATAAGGCCGATAGTGTTCAAACAATACTGATCCTTAAACATCAGGCAAAAATTCACAACCCTAAATTAAATCGTTGGTAGCAACTTTATTTTATTGTTTTTATTTAAAATTTTCTTTTGTTATTCGGTTTCTGTTTAAAAAATTTATGTAACTTTATAAAAGTTTGGTAGCATTGTTGAGATAATAAATGTCTATATGTGCGACTTGATAGGTTCCATTTCACGATGGCTTTTTCCTGAAAATTTTTTTGTCAAAATGTATTGAGTTCTGTTTAAACATTAGCAATAAAATGGCATTCTTTAACATTGAAAAAAAACAAATTTATTGAGAACTTATTTACTATCGAATCACATTCTACTTAGTTTGCGTACCAAGGACAGTCAAAATTATAAGTTTTGAAGGTACAATTTAAAGTTTGAGTCAGTATAACTTTTGTAAAATTTTAATTACAGATTTCTGCATTCAGATTTTTAACTTTCAAATACCCCAATATAAAATTTATTATTTGTTGTTATACACAATCTGCGAGAAAAAAACGCCCGGGATATGTGGCCACTATTAAAGTCCTTATATTCCATCAGGACAACACTCGCACACATGTTGCAAGTTGCATTAAAAAAATATTTAGAAAATATTCGAAATTTTCATAAAATTCAAAAAATTCCGCCCAAGACAAAGAAGGTGAAAGAGAATATGAAAACCCTGGTCAAGAGGGTTCCCGTCTTTAGCCATGATAAAGCCAAATTCAAGAGCCATTGAAATGACACACAAACTTATCCAATTCATTAGGGGATTTTTAATTTGTTTATAATTTACTTTCATTTTGTATTGGAATCATTAATTTAATTTAATTCGCTTTTAAACATATTATGTATTAAATAAGACTTTTCATAATAAATGTATGGAAAATTGCCATTTATTATTGTCATTGTTGATAAATTAGTAGCTAATCATAATTAATAATGAAAATGAGTGATAAAATCTCTCTATTTTACTTGTAACAAATTGTTAATATCTTATTACTTGCTTAATTAAAACATAAAAAAACGAAATTTCTAAAGGACGATTAAATAAATAAAATAAGCCTTTATTTATTTTTCTATCGAGAGCCAATATTCAAAAAATGCCAAATCAAAAAGGTTAACCTTTTAGAAGAGGAAAAAAACTTACTTTTAAAATCTTTTCTGGTACAAGCTGTCTTAAAAGTAATAATAGTAGGAGTGCATAGCGGGCTAATCCGGCCAAAAATCCAAAACTTCTTAGTTTCTTTAACCTTTAATTGCCGAGGCGAATTAAACCTTTGACCAATTAGCATAAACTGACCAAAATTGTTAAAGTTCAACTTTATTTATTGACTAAAATAAGTATTAAAAAAAATATTAAATCGAAAAAAGCAAAAAGAAATTTTTTATGGTATACTCAACTGTAAAGGTAAAGTGCTTTTTCTGCCAACGAGCTCTTATATGGCAAAAAAATGGACCGCAGATGGTTTTGTAGTTTAGTAGGATAGTGTCCAGCCCCATCTTGAGATTAATCTGCAAACATTGACGCAGACGTAACTCTAAATTTCTACGATCAACATAAAGACTGTATCGAAAAAAAGTTTTAAAACACACGATCATTTCAACAAATTTTAAACAACACGAGAAACAAATGGATAAGAAGATTCCACAAGAGATTTTTTGGAGAACAAATCTAACTGGCAGCAATAGCCGCTACTCAGCTTTTGAAGCCGAACCGAACTGGGTATCCTCGAATGAATTGCTGAGCGGGATGGCAGTCAAAATGTTTTACCATTGACTCGTCTTTAGGAATATTTTGGCCGCTAAGTCGATTCGACTTCAAGAATTGGATGCTATAAGATCAAAGGCAGTGTATCTAATTTTTTAAATATTTCTTCACGTACACTGTTTAATCTTTCCCAAAAATCAGAGTTGTGCTGAGGGGTCGAGCTCTGCGATGGAAAGCATATCCAAATAATATTTATGTGCTTTGCGAAGTCTTGCCGAGTTTTCTTTGGTGCCACGGGTTCAATCATATAACAAAATAAGCCAAAATTAAAGAAAATTTTCGTTAATAATTTAAAAACGTATTCAAAAAGGTTTTTTGAATGAAAATTCGTATGAATAACAACATTTTTATTAACTTGTTAAATTTGACTTAAGATGTTTTGTCAAAATGCCACAGATATAATTTAAAAAATTCAAATACACAACGTTAAAAAAGTAGTTGGGTGTTTCCAAAGTAACGGTCGTTACCGATTTTCGGAGATTTTTTAAATAAAATTCCAGCCTTCCCAAATACGCCAAAGAATTCATAAAAAATGTAATTTCAATACTTTTTTGTAAGTATAACCCCTGAATCAAAAAAACAAGATTGCGCACTCAGCCGTACAAAAAAATTTCTACTGCGCATCTACGTCATCATAGACTAAATATGAGTGTTTGTTGAAAATAATGTAAGATACACACAAATGCACATACACAAAGTCTATTGTTGCGTCACACACAAAAATAACGGACCTGCGCAATGCGCAATCTTGTTTCTTTCATTCATGATTATAACCTATATATACAGAGTGAGAGAGAGAGAGCAGAGATGGCAAATGCAATGTTAATAATTTTTGAACTTGGCAAAATTTTTTTGTGTTGTTATTCAGAAAAATATTAAGATAATTTTAAAACTTTTTATGATTTGACTAAGGCGGTAGAGTTACTTTATTAGGAAAACGAGGGTCGGTTGGCGACAATTTCTGCTTTTCCGAAACTATTTATCTAACAGATCTTAATGAAATTTAGAACATAGATAGATCCATACTAATATGAACACACAAGCTATTAAATTTTTTAAAAAAATAGAACCACGAGGGAAGCTCGAGGGTATTTTCTTGTTAAAAAGAAATGTTTGAGTTTTAAATCGTAACAGAAAGGCGTCCAAGCAAGCGCTAAATGTATTACGTGGTGGTTACACTCTTTCTTACTAGCCCAACATACAAATCAATACTTAATTAATAATAATATCTTCCATCTCGTGTCGTCTACCTATGCTATGTGTGTGTGTGACAGCGACAAATGCAAAAAAATTGTTCTGATGCGTAAAGGTTTTTTACATGCAAAAATAAAAATATCGTAGAGCCACTTGTCTCTGTCACACGCACATAGCATAGATAAGTGACACGAGACAAAATATATGGGTTTGTATGTATGCATGTAACTATTGAATTGTATGTTGTGCTAATAAGAAAGAGTGAAACAACCACTCAATACATATGTATTTATAAGGTTTGCTTAAGATACATGTACACAACATGTTTTTAACATCTGACTTGTCAACTTTTCAGGTCAGATGGTACTGTGCATGTGTGTTACAATTGCTGTATAACAATTTTTTTTTAATATTCAATCATAAACGTACATGTAATTTGCCCCTCGTGGTCATAGTTAGCTATAAATATGGATCTATCTATATTTTAAATTTTATTAAGATTTGTGGGATACCGTTGGAGAGACATAAAATAATATAGTGTCTATATAAATATGAATCTATCTATTTTTAAAATTTCATTAAATCTGTCAGATAGCTTCGGAGAGCAGAAATTGCCCCTTCACACCCCTCGTGGTCCTATTTTTTATAAAAATGTATAGCTTATGTGTAGTTTTACATAGGTTCTGCTACATAGTCCCATACCTGCCTACCCAACAAACACGAAGTCAAACCTTTGATATGAAATGACTTTATCATTTGACATCAAACGCAATTCTCAAACGTTTTTCAATTGTTTGATTTAACATTTAAATTCAAATTGATAATGATTTGAAAATAAACATTTGATATCAAATGTTATTTCAATTTGATATCAAATTTTTTTTCAATTTGATGTCAAATGTTTGTCAAACGTTAAAATCAAATCAAAAATAAACTTGGCAATACTAAAGCGAAAAATAAATGTAAGCATTAAAAATGGCGATTAAAGTTAAATTTTTTTCCTTGTGGTTACATGTGTTTTACTATTAAAAAGTGAACAGTTTATTTCTTGTGAAAAATAAAAATTATTTCTGAGAAATTACAATGATTAAAAATACCAAAAAAAAAAGAAAAAATAATAAAACGGGAAAGTGAAGAAAGTTTGTTGAACGATCGCCGTGTTACTATCCTCAAAATAAAAGGGAGCCAAGTATTTTGTCTTTCCAAGAATTAGAGGACGGAAAGAACACTATTTCATCTTTTAGCTATTGTACCGAATGTTATCTCAAAGTTTATTTAAAAAAATAATAATTTTAAATTAAAAAGATGGGTCTACAAAAAATTATTGTTCAATGTAATAAAAAATTAATTTCTCTTGTAAGTCATAATTAATTGTTGAAAAATGTTTGTTGCAATAATATTGTTACATATATTTTCTTTAATTTAAATAGACGAATCCCTTGATAAAGTGAACATAACATTCACGAAACGTTGGGAAAATATGGATTAAATGCTTTTTTAATTACATATACATAGAACTTTAGGCCGTATTAGCTAATATAAAATCTTATTTAATAAATAGTTTTATTTATATTCCACATTGTATTATAATCCACATTTGAAAAACATTTGAGAATTGCGTTTGAAAGCAAGTTGAAAATAAAGGGCATTTATTGTCACTACAGAATATTTTATATACAACATTGGATTTTTGAAGGTTGCCAATTTTGTATTACTGAATAAATTTACTGTATCTTTCTCCATTAAAATAGTTTTAATTTTTCAAAACTTTCTGAATCTGGCACATAAACAATTGATTTGTATACATTTTCTTCATCTTTTTCTTTCTTTCTTTGAGCTTAATCCTTTCCATATACCCAAATCAGTTTTTCGGTGATATTTTTTCGGAAAATCATTGTTTTTTATTCAATTAATATTTTTGTTTGATTTTTATCTAACCAACAAAAAGAGTGGTAAGTGAAGAAGTGGTCAAGTGGATTGTGGGTCATAGGAAGAAGATAAGCGGATGCTTCTATGACATGGTTGGGAGGGCCAAAGGAGACGAATAGCTGTCTCCCAAATTCTTCATGTGGTAGAGTTGTGGTTAGTGATAGTTTGATTTGTATTTTTATGTTTCATTGTTTTTTTTTATGTTCGAATACGAGCCTGGTGAGGAGGGTTGGAATCCCCCGAGAAAAAATGCACAAGAGCTAGTGGGAAACCTCGCCAGACCAAACGGTTCGTAACAGAATGGCAAGTATTCAAAAATATAATATACGTGTAATTGGTTTCAAGTTTCCATAATTTTGTATGAAATATTTAACGCTCTTTAATGGTGTCGTTTTTTGCACTTTTTTATTTGATCGTAAGCAACATTTCTTTATGTAAAATATAAGAATATCAACAAAAAACACTGCAGTCTATTTTGGGACGCTTTAAAAAGGTACAACAACAAGAAAGAAGATAAAATAGCGTGACGAGGTTTGTAGTAAAAAAACAAAAACATTAACAGGTAGAAAAAAACGTTTCACTCTTTCCAAACAACAGAAACAACAACATTATAAGAAAAAAAAAATCAATTTTTGGTTTTTAAAAAAGAATGAAAAACAAAATCCCGTATTTAATTTTTTAAAATTTTTTACTTAAATACATTTCAACATTTTTTATTTTTCGAATTTATTCTATGAGCTAAATTTCAGTTATGTATTTTATAAAGCTTTTTTGTAATAGTCATATTCCTTCAATTTTTCAGAAATGACTTTATACACTATCAGACTATTATATTGTATTTTCTTGTTACATTTTACCTTAGCTTTCCGTTGGAAAGCAATGAGGTATATTGTATGAACAGAAAAATTTACAATTATTAGACACCAGCAGAATGTAATGCATTTTCTGGCCCGCTACGGCCTTCGTCAGCATTCTTTGTGTCACACTGGATAGTGATACTTTATAAATTGAATGTATTTAACTCAACTATTTTAACAAATAGAAACTGGGAATTATTTCCTTCTGAAGGAAAGCTAAGGTAAAATGTAACAAGAAAATACAATATAATAGTCTGATAGTGTATAAAGTCATTTCTGAAAAATTGAAGGAATATGACTATTACAAAAAAGCTTTATAAAATACATAACTTAAATTTAGCTCGTAGAATAAATTCGAAAAATAAAAAATGTTGAATATAATATAAAGTAACCTTCAGAAGGAAATAATTCCCAGTTTCTATTTGTTTAAATACATTTCCCAATAAACCATAGAACGATATGATAGCGATAACGATATTATATTTTACGGCGTTTATAATATTCTGTATTACTATTTAAAACGATATCGTTACGACATCACTTTTCGAAATATTTTTTTAAAAATAAAAACAAATATTTGAAAAAAAAATCAACAATTTTTTAAACATAGAAAATTATTTAAACAAAGATATTTCCATTAAGATAACGAAGCGCGTAAATTCGAAAAAAAAACTATATAATATTTTTATGGAAAGCGATGAATAAGTGTTCAGTGAAAACCGAAATAAGAAAGGTAAGATGTTATTAATAATTTATAAAGAATAAAAATGTACAGTTAAACTTTTTCATTGCAGATAAATTAGACTTTGTTTAAGATAAAATTTTGAACATGGATGAAGATATCCACATGAAATTATTGATATTTTCGCTGAAGAGTAAAAAATTCTTTTTGAATGCCAGCTGGAGAATTAGCAAGCAAGAAATATATAAATCAAAATTGAATTAAATTATGTTTTTATTATTTTAAAAAATTTGCACATTGTTTTTACTATTATTAATATTAATTTTCAAAAGATTTTGTTATTCGTGCTAAATTCCCAGTTTTTATTATTGATAAAAACACTTGAAATTTATTGTTGATGGGATAAGCTATTCCTATGCGCATTTCACTGGTTGCTTAGGCCAGATCATCAGGAAACTTCATCCATAAAGATTTTAGAAAAACTAAAGATATTAAACCAAATAAAAATGTTAAACGTATAAGACTTATAGCAACAGTTCTACTTGTAATAATATCAAAGTTTAAACAAAACAACATCAACAATAAACAGTGCGTTCATCTCGTCTTACATTCCCCGCTACAATTAGTTAAAATTCTCCAAACATTAATTGTAGTTGTAAGTAGGTTAAGAAAAACAAAATAAAAAACAACAACAACTTACAAAATATGTTGTCAATTAAGTGTTTTTTAGGCCGTGCACCTGCCTGTTTATTATCAAAAAGTAATTTCAATTTTTGGGAATACAAAATTTAAATTTCAAAAGATTTTGTTATTCGTGCTAAATTCCCAGTTTTTATTATTGATAAAAACACTTGAAATTTATTGTTGATGGGATAAGCTATTCCTATGCGCATTTCACTGGTTGCTTAGGCCAGATCATCAGGAAACTTCATCCATAAAGATTTTAGAAAAACTAAAGATATTAAACCAAATAAAAATGTTAAACGTATAAGACTTATAGCAACAGTTCTACTTGTAATAATATCAAAGTTTAAACAAAACAACATCAACAATAAACAGTGCGTTCATCTCGTCTTACATTCCCCGCTACAATTAGTTAAAATTCTCCAAACATTAATTGTAGTTGTAAGTAGGTTAAGAAAAACAAAATAAAAAACAACAACAACTTACAAAATATGTTGTCAATTAAGTGTTTTTTAGGCCGTGCACCTGCCTGTTTATTATCAAAAAGTAATTTCAATTTTTGGGAATACAAAATTTAAATTTCAAAAGATTTTGTTATTCGTGCTAAATTCCCAGTTTTTATTATTGATAAAAACACTTGAAATTTATTGTTGATGGGATAAGCTATTCCTATGCGCATTTCACTGGTTGCTTAGGCCAGATCATCAGGAAACTTCATCCATAAAGATTTTAGAAAAACTAAAGATATTAAACCAAATAAAAATGTTAAACGTATAAGACTTATAGCAACAGTTCTACTTGTAATAATATCAAAGTTTAAACAAAACAACATCAACAATAAACAGTGCGTTCATCTCGTCTTACATTCCCCGCTACAATTAGTTAAAATTCTCCAAACATTAATTGTAGTTGTAAGTAGGTTAAGAAAAACAAAATAAAAAACAACAACAACTTACAAAATATGTTGTCAATTAAGTGTTTTTTAGGCCGTGCACCTGCCTGTTTATTATCAAAAAGTAATTTCAATTTTTGGGAATACAAAATTTAAATTTCAAAAGATTTTGTTATTCGTGCTAAATTCCCAGTTTTTATTATTGATAAAAACACTTGAAATTTATTGTTGATGGGATAAGCTATTCCTATGCGCATTTCACTGGTTGCTTAGGCCAGATCATCAGGAAACTTCATCCATAAAGATTTTAGAAAAACTAAAGATATTAAACCAAATAAAAATGTTAAACGTATAAGACTTATAGCAACAGTTCTACTTGTAATAATATCAAAGTTTAAACAAAACAACATCAACAATAAACAGTGCGTTCATCTCGTCTTACATTCCCCGCTACAATTAGTTAAAATTCTCCAAACATTAATTGTAGTTGTAAGTAGGTTAAGAAAAACAAAATAAAAAACAACAACAACTTACAAAATATGTTGTCAATTAAGTGTTTTTTAGGCCGTGCACCTGCCTGTTTATTATCAAAAAGTAATTTCAATTTTTGGGAATACAAAATTTAAATTTCAAAAGATTTTGTTATTCGTGCTAAATTCCCAGTTTTTATTATTGATAAAAACACTTGAAATTTATTGTTGATGGGATAGGAATAGCTTATCCCATCAACAATAAATTTCAAGTGTTTTTATCAATAATAAAAACTGGGAAACAAAACAACATCAACAATAAACAGTGCGTTCATCTCGTCTTACATTCCATCAACAATAAATTTCAAGTGTTTTTATCAATAATAAAAACTGGGAATTTAGCACGAATAACAAAATCTTTTGAAATTTAAATTTTGTATTCCCAAAAATTTATATTACTTTTTGATAATAAACAGGCAAAAAAACAGATAATAAAACTCAATCTGCTAAATCTAGCAGAAAATATGCTAAAATGGGAACACTGACTACAATTAATGTTGGGAGAATTTTAACTAATTGTAGCGGGGAATGTAAGACGAGATGAACGCACTGTTTATTGTTGATGTTGTTTTGTTTAAACTTTGATATTATTACAAGTAGAACTGTTGCTATAAGTCTTATACGTTTAACATTTTTATTTGGTTTAATATCTTTAGTTTTTCTAAAATCTTTATGGATGAAGTTTCCTTATGATCTGGCCTAAGCAACCAGTGAAATGCGCATAGGAATAGCTTATCCCATCAACAATAAATTTCAAGTGTTTTTATCAATAATAAAAACTGGGAATTTAGCACGAATAACAAAATCTTTTGAAATTTAAATTTTGTATTCCCAAAAATTGAAATTACTTTTTGATATTATATATTATAATATCAATTACCCAAATGTATAAATTACCTGTTCTTAATATTGTAAAAATACGTAACATTTTTATTGTTATTAATTCGCTGTTATTAATTTTTGTTACTCTAGCTTTAATTAATTTATTATGTATAAACTGTTTTTATTTTAAAGATACAAATTTGCACTTTTTTATTTAGCTAGATATCATTATTAGAATAATAAAACGATAGTTTTTCAAAAAATTTAAAAATACGATTTTACTATAGTTATTATTGGAAATGCTGATATAGAAAACGATATCAGAATTTAATGGAAAAACGATATTATAAAGAAAAGTACAAATTATCACTTGTGATACTTTCTATCACCTATATGATATCGTTTCGATATCGTTACAATATCGCTTGGTTTACTGGGATAGTTTAAAAAATAAATTTAAATCACTCAATAAACCATACAACAATATGATAGCGAAAACGATATTATATTTTACGGCGTTTACAATATTATACACGATTATTAAAAACGATATCGTTACGACATCACTTTTCAAAATATTTTTTTTCAATTTAAAAACAAACATTTGAAAAAAACCTCAAACATTTTTTAAACATACATAGAAAATTATTTTACCAAATTTGCATATAAAAATTTCAAAAGAAGTTTATATTAAAATACATTATGATCGAATTATTATAAAGGTATTACAAAAATGTGTAAGTAATAGCTATTGTGTATATTGAAAGATGAATTTAAACTTTTTAATTTAATAATATATTTATTACAGCAAAATCACTAAAAACTGTAAAGCCTATAGTACACGGAATGTAAAAAGCCACATGCGCATGTAGTTCTGACGTAATTATGACGACACTACAAAGCCACAATAGCAAGTTCGTGTTGTGTGTTGACGACAAAATTACGTCAGAACCACATACGCATGTAGGTTTTTACATTCCGTGTACTATAGGCTTAAGTAACTTAATCTCTAAAAATAAATTAGGTGAATCTTTTTCAACATACATATACTTTATTATAGATCACGATTAAAGGACAGAAAAGATTGCAATGTGCAGTTTAATTATCACACAGAATCGTTCTATAATTCCCCAGTTGAATCACAATAACAATGTGAAAATTATAATAATCTAATGGAAGAATAGGTTGACAAGGATGCAATTCAAAGTTATTTAGATATAAAATTCATTTGTAATTATGAAACTGATAGTGAAAAATTGGAGGAGTATAAGAAAGCATTTTCTGAAGAAATTAAAGAACTTTTTTACTAAGGTTTACGTAACAATTTCTTAATATTGTAAAAATACATATCATTTTTGTTAATCTAGCTTTAATTAACTTTTTTATTTTTTTTTAATTTAGCTATTATTTACTGTTATTAATTTTTGTTAATCTAGCTCTAATATTCGTTATTAATTTTTTATTGAACTTTTATAAATAATAATTATATTTCACATACAAAAACAAAAGCTGTTTTATTTTTAAGATAACAAGTTGCACCTTTTTGTTAGCTAGTTAAAATATCATTATCAGTATAATAAAATGATAGTTTTTCGAAAAATTTTAAAATGCGAATTCACTCACTATCGTTATTATTGGAAATTATGATATCGAAAACGATATCATAATTTATTGGAAAAACGATATTATAAGGAAAGGTACAATTTAGTCCGTAAAAACTATCGGTTTCAATTCGAAAACGATTATCACTTATGATACTTTCTATCACCTATATGATATCGTTTCGATATCGTTACAATATCGCTTGGTTTACTGGCAAAAATTATTAAATGCGAAAAACATATCGAGTCGAGCCAAGGAAAGGATACAGCAATAGTGAGTGATGAAGAAAAACATTGTGTGTATAAACAAGACAAGACTTCGTTCAAAATGTATTCCAACAAAAACATGTGTCCCAAAGCCAGTCTCCGCTGTGCTCTGCCTTCATCTTCTCTTTCAGTGATTGCTTGGGTGCGTGTCATTGGTTTTGCAAAAAAATTTTGTTTGATTCAGCAAAATTATTTGTTTGAAATTTATATGAATTTCAGTAAAAATTTTGTTTGATTCAGTTAAATTATTTGTTTGAAAAAATCTGTGTTTTTTCAGTAAACAAAATAGAAATAAATTGCTTAAATATCCGAATTTGTTTATAGGACCGCTTTCAGACAAAAAATGTTTTGATTCTACACATTTTTTGTTTGAATTGGAAAAATAATGTTTTCTGTGCAATTAAAAATGTTTTTAAAATTAGATTTTATATGAAATCTAGCTGACCCGCCAACGTTGTTTTGCCCTATAACCTTTTTCTTTTAGATATTACAGTGTGAATGCCGAAATCGGTTGATTAGTTAAGAAGATATATGGAGGGTGCTTTTAGCCCTCTTTCCCACAGGTGGTGAATAGGGTATATATAAGTTTGTCATTCCGTTTGTAATTTCTATAATATCGATGTTAGACCCTATAAAGTATATAAATTCTGGGTCGTTATGAAAAGCGAAGTTGATTTAACAATGTCCGTCTGTCCGTCTTTCCGTCTGTCTGTTGAAATGGGTTTTCCGAGGACCCCATATATGATGGGGGCCAGGTTATTGTACATTTATGTCACATATGGTCCGGAATTGTTTGCTATTGAAATTCAAAAAGATCTATCCACAAATGGCTGAGATATGAGTAAAAAACCACGACTACCTCAATTTTTAAAGATCCAATTAGAAGCGACATAACCTTAACAACGCTGTATTACCATAACCACTGTATTACCAAAATGACATCAACATACCATACAATTTGGTTTCTACGGCCATCGTTACGATTGTGGTATTATGTTTTTGTCAGGTCTAATTGGACCTTATGTCACCTCTTATTGCAACTAATTGAACATAATGCCACAGCCGTAACAATGACCGTAGAAACCAAAATGGAATTAATATGTTAGTGTATGTGTTGGTAGTACAGTGACTATGATAATGCAGTGTTGGTAATGTGGTTTTTTGTTGTTTTTTATACCCTTTATATGAGTGGTGGAGTTTATTTTAATCTGTTTAATCAAGGCGAATTCAAATGGTTCAAATCTTGGTATTTCAAAGGGAATTTTTTTTTTAATTTTTATGTTATTTACCAGTTTTAGATTTTTAAATTTAATTTATAATGAAGTTTTTAGAATTGTGAATATGTATGCACATGTAAAAATTATTTAGTTTTTGTCTAGTTGCTCTGTATTCTGCTCGCACAATGGTGAAGGGTATATAAGATTCGGAACAGCCGAATATAGCACTCTTACTTGTTTGTTTTGACTTTGTGTTTTGTTATTTTTCCTTTTTTTTTTTTAAATAAAATAGTTTATCAAACCTATTGTTTCTTAATTTGTTTGTTTTCATTTTATACATAAACTTTTTTCAAACTTTTTTGTTTGTGTTTTGTTATGTAACTTTAGTATGTGTTTAAAGTTTTTATTCATATAAAATTTGAAATGAATTATCAAACTTTTGTGTTTTAGTTGCGTTTATTTGTTTAAAAGTGTCCCCAATCGGGTGCCAAAATATAGATTCTTAATAGTTCTTAAGAACTATTCAACTTAAGTTTAATAGTTTTTAGGCCCTTAAAAACCTCTCAATAATATGAAGGCAGCTTGTTTGCTAAAATTTTACTTTGTAAGTAGTTTTTTTATTCTGTATAAAAGAAATGCCTACTTTTCTTTTTATAATATTTTTTTTAACGACCCAGTTAGGTTTTACATATGTATTAAGCTTGCGAGAGTTTACAAGTATTAAATTTCCTTAAGTATTATTGGGGAAGTATTATAAAATTCAGTTTTAATTTTTAGTCAAATATAAGTTTCAAGTTCTATAATGAAACACAAATTATTAGCTTAGTGATTCAGCAGGCGCCATATAAGGACTTTTTCATTTCAGGAGTCGGATCGGATTTAGGCGTATTTAATTAATTTCCAAGAGTAGGCTTTATATGGACCGAACTGCGGTCATTCTAGTCCTATAAACCTGTGCCGTACCAAATTTTATTATGTAAGCATTATTGATAAAGGTTTAAGGCGTAATAAACCGGTTTCCGGGAGTATGGCTTATACAGGTCTTATAGTAAATTATGGACCGATCTACACGAAAAAATTTACACAGTGTGATTTCTAGTTCTATGAAACTCTGACGTACCAAATTTAATTATGATAGGATTATCAATTACGGTCTTAGGTATACTAAACTGTTTTCCGGGAGTAGGCTTTATAAGGCACCCACGGTAAATTATGGGCTAATCATCACGAAATTTAACAGTTAAATTTCGTATAAAACGAATTTGTGTAAAATCTTATTTCATTCCGTGCATTATTCCAACATTTATGTATGTTAGTTTTTGTAACAAAATTATAAATTTTTAAGGGTGGTAGTACCGCATTTTTAATATATGGGTCGATTAAAAAAAAAACGCAATTTTTGTGTCCCCGTACTTTACACTTCTATTTTAGGTAAAAAAAACCAATAGAAACTGGGACTTATTTCCTTCTGAAGGTTACTTTATATTATTTTCATTTCTGAAAAATTTAAGGAATATAACTATTACAAAAAAGCTTTATAAAATACATAACTGAAATTTAGCTCATAGAATATATTCGAAAAATAAAAAATGCTGAATAAAAAAAAACCCAAAACAAAAATGTCAGAGTGATCAGCGAGGAATATGTAACAAAAAACGTAATTCTCAAATTTGTATGTTTGTTTGCTTATAATTGCAGTTTTTTTTAAATACATTGTTACAAGCCTATTACTTTGCAAGTCAAGTCTTTTTTCAACAAAAATTTACATATTTTCATCTTAAAATTTTAAAATAACTAGTCACTTTTAAAAAAAATTAAAAATCAAAGTGAATCGTTATTTTGTGTTTATAATCAGAAAGGTGATTTTCACAAAAGTCAATCTTGAGAAACAAAAGAACATCGTAGTAAACTTGAATTTCAAATATTTTTGCATTTTTAGCGAATTCTTATACATATTTGGTGTGTGACGCTCAAGATCGAAATCATAGAAAACCTAAAAAAAAATCAAAAAATATTGATTTTTTTGAGAGCCTAAAAGTACCAACGGATTCTTCATCAATTTCTACATCAATTTACCACTCTTACAGGCGAATTGAAAAAACTTTAAAAATAAGCAAAAAAAACTCGATATGTACGTTTTTTTTGAAATTGATAGTTTCGTGTTGTAAAATTCTTTTCTTCATAAAAATAATTTAATTAAATTAATTTTAATGAACTTAAGCCTAATTAAAAATATCAAAATTTGCATTAAAACCCATGAACAGTTCAACAAAATAACCACAATACTAATTGGTGTTAAAAGCTAAGGCACGAGCTCTATGTTAACAATTGTCCTTCAAGTTGTGCTGCAAAAGATCAACAAGAAAAAGTAAGACAATAAAATGAAAAACAGCAAAATGTACTTTGGACTTCAAGAAGAATTCCTGACAAAAATTACGAAAAAAACAGAAGTAAGGAAGAACATGTAAAATGTGTTGGTTCGATTCCCGCGGCAGCCAAGTATGAAAAATATCAATAAATTTTAATTAATTTCTTGTTGTAATCATTCCTTTATTCATAAAAAAAATTTTTAAAAATTAAATTTAATGAAATTTATGGTGATGTAAATATCAAAATTTGGATAAAAAACCATAAACAGTTCACTAAAATAACCACAATACTAATATTTGTAACAAATAAACTTTTCATCAATCCAATTTTTGTTTGCTCTGCCGACCATTTAAAGAAAAGTAAGTAAAAGGGTATACACATTTTGAATACCCCCTTTATTAATTTCGCTCCATATCAATTATTTAAAAGTTCATAAAAATTTGTTTTGCTCTGCACGCCACTTGCAGCAAATTCCTCATTCAAAAAAACGTACAAAATTAACTTGACTCTTGCTTTGCTTTATTGGCTTAAAGAAAATAAGTAGATAAAGCGAGAATAAAATAATATGACAACAAGAAAATAAAGTAAATTTAGAAAAGTGGCGTATGCGGCACAACACTTCTAAATTTGTTCATTAACATTTAGAAAAATTAACATTTTTCTTCATAACACATGCCGAAAGCAGTGGAGAAAATAGAAAAAAATTCTTTCGGGTGTATTTTCAGAAAACTTCATATAAACCTTCTCCACTTTTAGGCATATGCTCCAAACCAATAATGAGCTGACGTAATAAGAGAACTGCAAAAGGTACTATTTTTCTTGATGTACGCAAACGCTTAAATTAACTTCAATTCTATGCCTGCAAAACAAAGTTCAACGTCGGTAATATTGACATCGTTTCGTAAACATTTTATTTGTGCATGTGTGAGTTTGATGATTGAACGTGCTTTGTTTGCATTCATTGATGCGCTCGCCATAACACAAATGCCAAAAATCTGCCTACGTTGTGATTCTTATTCTTTTGCATTCAAGTAGTCATCGTCCACTCTAAGAGACAACGAAGTACGTAAATGAGTATGAGTGTATGGCTTTGCGTTATTTTTATCAGTTTTGTATTTGTATACAGCGTTACCGTTTAAGACTTAAAAATAAAAACAAAAAGAGTGAATATTTACAAAAAAATGGGCACCTCTTTTAACACCAGAAAGGGTTCAACAAATTATGTTTTTTCCACGTATTTTGTTCAATTTATTCAATATTCAAGTAATATTTTATTTATCATAACAGCACTAGTCAGCAAAAGCTAAAACAAGTTGGGAGCAATATTTTTTTTATGTGGCTTTAATTGACTTTAGCGTGCTTTCACAGATATGTGGGATAAGCCAAATAAAGTGGTTATGCTAATACATTTTATTATAACTTGTAATAGCAAAAACGTTAACGCTGTCCGCATATTGCTTTTGTATTTGTAACTATGTGTGTTTGTGTTTCATTTAATTTGTATCTTCTTCGAATCCAGAATAGGAAAAAACTAATACGTACTACTAAGCAACTGCTGAATAGACATCAGAGCAATGATTTCTTGTTTTTTTCTTTGAATACGTTTTTTACTAAAGCAATCATTGAAGAACGAAGCTAAAAAATGGTATGAATGGCAAAGCCAATACGCTGTGCATTGCTTGAATGAATTTAGAAACAGCAGCGAATGTGTTTGGCTAAAAAAGTTTGACTGCATGAACGCAAATGAGTGTATTTGATGGTGCTCATAAAATACGAATTTTTTGCATTCACGCAAAGCCGTTCTCTGAACGTCATAACGAAATATGCAAACTTTTCAGCACTACTACAGTCAAAAAAGGTTCTAGATTGTAATCTAAATTTCTAATTAAAAAGAAATTTTGAAAAGTATTGTCGTATCTCCGATATCGATATATCAGCAAACCTTAAGTATTGCCGATAAATCGGTCTCGATATTCGTTACATCACTATTTTAGAGAGATAAAAATGTTTTTTGTTTTTAATTTTTTAATTTAACTTAAGTTTAAATTTAAATTTCAAAAAGATTTTGTTATTCGTGCTAAAATCCCAGTTTTTATTATTGATTAAAACACTTAAAATTTATTGTCGATGGGATAAGCTATTCCTATAATTTAGCACGAATAACAAAATCTTTTTGAAATTTAAATTTTGTATTCCAAAAAATTTAAATTACTTTTTGATAAGTTTAAATTTTAAGCAGTTGGCGTTTTCCAGATTCAAATTCTTAAACCAATAAATTATAGCAAATTATCTTTAGCTAAAAATAATTGCTTATCTAATGTACGAGTATTCAAATTAAACAACAATCATACGCCCAGTTGTTTAATAACATTTTCTATTAATATTAATCATACGCCTACCAATAACAGCTGGCAGCCATTCAACAAATAAATGTTGAAATCAAAAGGATTTGCAGAATAAAAATCATTAACTTTTGAAAGAACAAACAAAGAAGAAAATGAAAACTTTTTACCAGAGGCATTGATACGAATTAAATGAAAAGGAGATTACATTAAAAAAAAATAAAATAAACAGACAGTGAAAGTAACACTTTGTTACAAATGTTTACTTGAATTGATTATTGCTATTTATGTATTCATTTATTTCATTCTTCTGATTTCTTCTGTGCGACTGAGTTGTTTGCTTAATTTATTTTGTTGTAATGGAAAACAGTCATATTCATGTAATTTTTTCTTTGCTCTCTTTACTTATCTCTGCTATAAATTCAGATTTATCTGTATTAATTCAATTGCGGTCGATAATAATCACCAAAAGTCTTCAATTGAATACGTTTCAATAACATTCATTTATATTTTGCTTTTCGCATTAACAACAAGATTTTACATAAATGTTAATTTTTTTCTCATTAAATGATACTTCGCTTTTTCTTTCGGTTATTTTTTTTTGAAATAATATACATTTGGTCCATATTCGCCATAATATCGTGGCGATGTTGATGATTTTGATAGTTGAATAACTTTTATTAAGCTTCTTATTTGAAATACAATTATTTTATTTGGTTTAACCAAAAACATATACCCCCTTATTCATAAAAAATATTTCAGTTTTATTAAAGGTTAATTAAACAGATTTTCATATCAAATTCGTCTTATAAACCTGTTATAAGCATGCAATATTGTTTATGAATAAGGCCCATAATGTTTATTGTACAACAATAATCCTGAAAAAGTACTTTATTCTTTGATTTCTTTTTGTAGTCATGTTGATATTAAAATAATGCTGAAACATAAATATTAAGGGTTTTCACGATATCGCTTAAAAGTCGCGCAAATGAATTGTCAAAAATTTTATAAGAATTCATGTACACAAACTTCTTAATTTTGCCCATTAATTTTGAGTCGTAAACTTGCGCTGTTTAATTGTGAATTTATACAAATAAATTTTTGTAATGCTTACCGCCGTTTTCAATTAAAAATTCAAGTGTTAATAAATCACAAACAATAAATTCTTGAAATAATTTAAGAAAATTAGTCTTTTGCTCTCTTAATGCATGTTTAAAAACAAATTTTACTTCATATTCACAATTTTCAACATTTTTTTATATATTTTTTATTATTTTTTTTAATATATTTTTTTATTGACGTTTCAGTTTGAAAAGACATTAATTGTTTAAAACTACACAAAAATTAATTAGGATCTTCATGTAACGAGCCTCGCAAGTTTGCCCATTTGCATAAATGGCAATTTTAAGCGATATCATGAGAGCCCCTATTATCTTTTTCTGATTTTCATTATGAGGAAAAACCCAAAATTTTTTTACTATTGTAATATGAAAATATGGAGTGTTTTTAATCAAGAATTAAGTCTTGTTAATTGAAAATTTTGTATTTCCAAATATTTCTTTGATAATATTAAACAAACAAAAATTTTGTCTTGGAGTCGTAAGTAAAAATTTATCAAAAATAAAACGAGAAGCGATAATTAAAAAACAAGTTTGTTTCTTTATGCAATTCATTGTATACAAAATTAATATAAAATTAGAAAAAAAGTTTACAAAATAATAAATTGGCTGAGTGGGAGGGGTGAACTCAATTGAGAACAGCGGCGGCCTACGGTGAAAATCTTCATATCGTTCTTGTTTTTAATGGATAAACTTGTATGACATAAAACACGTCTTACATGCTTTTTCTTTCTTCTGATTATCATTTTATTGCTATAGTTCAATTATGTATGGTACAAAATATCGGCCAAATGACCGCCGTGACTTTGGCGGCCCATCCCCATCCGATTGTCCAAATTTTCGATGACGCTGAGGCATTATCTCATCCTTTAGCTCTTGAATTGTTGCTAGCTTATCGAAGTACACCCTTTCTTTCATATCACAAAGAAAATAGTCCAACGGTGTAAAATCACATTATCTTGGTGGCAATAGCGATAACATTCACAGTAACTGCCTGACCGGCCTCATTTTGGATGATTCCGCCAGCCCTTAAACCGCACCAAACAGTCACTCTTTGTGGGTGCATTGGTTTTTTTCGACAATCACTCTTGGATTATCATTCGCCAAAATTCCGAAATTCTGCTTATTGATGAGTCCACTGAGGTGAAAATGTGTCTCATCACTGATGATGATTTTCTTTGCAAACTGTTCATCCACTGCTGTGATTTCTTGCTGCCATTCTGACCATTGACGACGTTTGAAATGGTCAAGAGACTTTATTTCTTGAGTCAATTGCACCTTGCAAGTGTGTTAATGAAAGTTATTATGCATGAAGACGAGCGTAAGAGGTGCAATTTGTTGGACGGCTCTTTAGCCACACTATGGCGAAGAGCAGCAATATTTTCTTTTAGTACGGGCTGTACGAGAATGCACTGATGTTTTTGCATCTCCTACAGACCCGGTTCGCTAAAATGTTTGCAAACTTTCTCCGATTGTACGCACATTTTGACAATTAAATTGACCGAAAAAATCACGAAGTGCACGATATGCATTTTCATAATAAGCCTGAATAACTTTAACGTGTTGCTCGATTGTGTATCTTTCCATGCTTCAAATTGAGTTAGTCTGAAATTGAAAAATGTCAAATGAAATCCAAAAAAAATCTTGACGTTTAGGTGTGGTTTACATTCAATGCCTTTCAATTTAACCACCCGTTATTATTTCTGTTAAATGTAGAATTTTTTATTTAAGTTTTAATGCCCGTAATTTCTACAAATAGATATCTGTGTATAGTTATCTATGGTATAAGGAATATTTGATAATTTTGACATGTTTGTCTTACCTACTGGTTGAACTGTAATGTATTTTACACCATCGCTTTTTGACGTTAATTAAAAATATTAAAAAAAATACAAATGTTGCCATATTTTTAAAAGAAAACTTAAAGGAAAAAACACGTAGGCAAAATTAACGTTGAAATTACCAAACTATTTTTACCGGATAGGTAAAGATAACTGTTAGGTACGAACACTACCAGATATCTGTTTTTTGAAATTACGGGCATAGGTCGAATAAACAAATCAAATGTATGTGTCCGTTGGAATTAAAATTAAAATATATTTTATTAAAAAAAAGACGATGCGCCTTCAGCTGTTACACTTGGTTTTTTCGTATATAGTGTAAAAGTTTAATAATTTATTTAAACTATTGAAGTGAAAAGTAGGGTAAACATTTTTTTGTAAGCCTTTTATTATGTTTAGATAATATCATCCCTTTCGTTCTAGGACTTGGTACTGTTTGTCTTGAGGGATTAAACAGTACCAATGCAATTATGGGAAGTAAAGGTAACCTTAAATTTTGTAATTTTACAAAGGATATCATCAACATAAAAAAATAATATAAGAGTCATATAAAATATTCGAACAAAGCACAGAAAAAATTATTAGTAGTTTTTTAGCAATTGAAAAAATTATTTAAAAAGTATTCAAACTTAATTAATGTAATAATTGAATCAATTATTTTTTTTTTTGTTTGACGAAAATTAAAAATATAATTTTAATCTAATTAACATTTTAGTTGTTTTGAAATAAATTTTGAGTTAAAATAATAATCAGATAACAAAAAACTATTTCGTTTAAAATAAAATAATTAACAAGGTTTCCTTTAAATGTGCTAATTCCCTTTTCATACTATTGAGAAACTGAAATTTAGGAATTTAATCTTGGAAAATTGTTACTGGAAATTGTCAAAATCAATCAACACATTGTTTGAAACGGCAAAGTTTTTTGATCATTTTTTTAATTAAAATTAAAAATATAATTTATTGAAAAAAATAAAATATTCAACATATTAAATTTTTACAATTTTTAGTAATCAATATAATCATTTTGGTAATAGGTGCAAAATCAACAAATGGATTGCTTGATTCTACGAATTTGGTATAAAATTGGTGACTAGAGAAAATTTTCAATTTTTTCTGTGATGCTAATTTTTAATAAAGTTTTCAACGAAGACCGCAAAAGTCTTCTGCTAAATTTTCCAATTGTGACTTGGTATAGATTATCTCCCACCTGTAGAATCACATAGATTATGATTTTTTAAACGATTAAAGTGATATCTTCCTCTTCAGTGTACTTGTTACAGTCTTTATGTAAGTTATTTAAATGATTCTTATTTTTTAGGTTAACCCTTGCATTAATAGAAAGCCGTTCTGGAACATTATCATGCATATTGAAATATAAAATTTAGTTCACTTAGTTATTTAACGAAAGGAGCTACAGCAGATTTCCAGCCATATGAACATCGCTATCAAAATATCTTTCAATATACGATTTAATAAAAAAAAACAATTATGTCAGAGGGAACTTGTTTGCAAATTTGCATTTTTAAACTCCCTAATTCGACTCCAATTCATCGAGGATATATTGGCGCACTTCAAACAGAAAGCTTAAAACAATGAGCCAACGAGTTTTACTACAGAAAATGTAAAGAGATAGTTTTGAAAGTGTCTCGTGAGTGGAACAACCCAGTTTTGTTACTAACTGTATTTTTATAAGGTCACACAAAAAAACATAGAAAATGTCATGATTTGATACAATTTGTATATATTTATTCTCACAAAGTGCTAAAATATATGTCAGAATCAATTGTTGTTTCGATTTTTTTTTTTTTTTTGTAACGATCGAGTGTTTTTTTCCTAAGCGAAGCTCTACATACATACAAATATTGATTCCTTGGTACCAAGTTGAAGAAAGGGCCATAAATTGTTTGGAGACAAATATAACAGGCGTCTAGATGGATGACCAATTTAACCATAAAATGGTTGCTGGCGTAATCACAGGAGCAACATTTTATTTAAATATTAATGGCATTAAGTTATTCATGAAATTAAAACAACTTTGTGATTAATATAATGTATTTTTATTATATTTATTTAATTAAATGTACGAATATTTGCAAAAGGCTGCTATAAAAGTACAAACCAATTTTGTTACGAGTATAAATACAATTTTTTAACATAAAACCACAAAGCTGTCTCCTTCGTATTTTTCCACCCATATCCTTAAAAACATTTGCCAGGAATATTTTCATTAGATTTATTATGTGTTATGTAATCACAAGAAACACATATACAAAATTTCTTCTGTATGTCTAAATATTTTATATAACACATACTTATACATTAGAATATACATAGTTTCTATAATGTATAATAACAACAACAAAACTACCAATTAACTTTGCTACTAATTGGTTTTGTTGTTGTTTTTATCATTACTTATGTTTAGATAAGGAATAACGAACCCTTCACAAGTTTTTATAAATTCTAATTTACTATTAAAGTCAACATGTTCCTAATGGCCAAAACATTTTGTGCATTTTCAAGCAGAACTCTTAACTAAAAAAAAAACAGCATTAACATTAGACAGGCGTCGATTGAATATAACGAATGGTGCTGATGACCAGATATTCGCATTTGAAAAAATATTCCTTAAAAGAAACTAAAGTTTTTTCAACATCTTGTGAATTTCTTTTAGTTTGAGCCACCCTTATTTATACTTTGTACCAGGGTTTATACAAAAACAACTTTAATTACCAGTGTTAATTATGTTTCTCATTTTCTGTCGTTTTTGCTTTCCTTATCTGAATATTTTCTACTTAAAAGCACTTATGTAACTGAAATAATTAAATTTACATTATTATTTAATCAAAAGGTAGTTTAGCTTTTCACAACATAAACAAATATGGCTTCTTGTTAAAGCGAAAAAAATGGTGTCGAACATTTTGTTATTTAACCTCTTATTGTTATTAGGGATGCCAAACGGGAAATCCCGAATCCCGAAATCCCGGCATTTTTCGGGATTGAAAAATCCCGAATGCCGGGATTTATTTTTATTAATCCCGGGATTTTTCGGGATTTTCGGGATTTTTAATATATCAACATATATGTACAAAAATTTTCGTTTTTATTAAATTTTTATACTTTATAATTAATCAATGTCTTAATTTGATTAAGTGTATCAATTAACAATTTAATGAATATTTGTAACAACCTGTTTAAAAATTATTTAGAGAAAACAAGCATACTTTTACGTATTTGCAAAAAGCCAACGGAAAAAACTGTTCTTTATAAATGTATAAAAAATACCAGTTGTTATAAATAAGACAAAATGAGTTTTGAAGAGCATAAAACAAAATGTAATGACAA
Organism: Pollenia labialis; assembly: GCA_949318255.1. Lineage (NCBI taxonomy): Eukaryota > Metazoa > Arthropoda > Insecta > Diptera > Polleniidae > Pollenia > Pollenia labialis. The sequence goes on along the minus strand of OX439139.1, from coordinate 185,549,179 downwards.
AAGTTCTGTGTGGTATTATTTTTTGATGCAGTCTAAAGGCGCCCCGCCCCTCAAGCAAAATGCAAAATATGTAAAAGGGTTTTGAAAACTAATGGCGGTTCAACAAAAGGACTAATAACTCATTTAAAAGTAAGTTAATTAATTAAAACTTTCATATTTAATAAACCGTGTTGTTAAGGTTCATATGATTAAGTTGGAGAAAAATGAATGCAGTGAGCCTGAACGAAAAATTTTAAAAATGACAGATTACAATTTTCTAAAGCAAGAGGAGTCTTTGTCTGCTACTATTGGGCGCTTGACTGCTGTTGATAATTTGCCATTTTCCTTATTGGTAACGTCTACAGAACTAAGAAAATCACTGAAAGCTCGTGATTTTGAAGTTCCAAAATCTAGAGAAAAAATAAAGGCAAAATTTATTGAATATTTTTTTAAATGTAAAATGGACATGATCGAAGAAATCGTCGAATTAAAGTCAAAAGGAAAAAAAATTAGTATCGATTTAGTTCGACGAATGGACGTCTACCTCAAATAAGCGTTTTATGAACATCATTATTCACACAAATCAAACATTTTTTAATATTGGTTTGGTAAGGATGAAGAAGTCTGGTACTGCAGTAAACTGCATTCAACATTTAGAAGAGAGACTGAAGGAATTTGGAGTTATATTGCCTGAAGACGTGGTCAGTTTTACCACTGATGGAGCATCAACAATGCAAAAAATCGGAAAGTTAATAGTTCCAAAACAGCAACTGTGCTATGCACATGGTCTGCATCTTGCAGTTGTAGATGTATTGTATAAAAGTACGCCAAGTGTTTGTACCGAAGAAGAATTGTCTTCATCAGAAGACGATGATTTTTTATTTGAATCTTTAGAAATGGGACTAAGAGTCAAGCACAATAACATAACAGAACGATTTTGTATAAAACCTGTGATTGAAAAAGTTAGAAAAACAGTAAGAATGTTCAGAAAGTCACCAACAAAAAACGATAATTTGCAATCGTACGTAAAACAAGAAAAAGGTTAGGAACTAAAATTAATCTAAGACTGCAGAAGAAGATGGAATACTCTGTTTGAAATGTGCCAACGCTTTTCCAATTTAGAAATTCCTGTTAAAAAAGCCTTAATTGATTTAAAGTTGCAAGCCTTTTCTGACGAAGAATTTTATTTAGTAAAACAAATAATAAATACTTTAAATCCTGTAAAAATCACACTTGAAGCTCTATGTCGCAACGAAATGACTTTGTGTAAGGCTGATGCTGCATTGGCTTTCATGCTAAAAGAGATCTTAACAACTAACTGTGAGTTAAGCAAGGATTTATACAATTCTATTAGCAACCGAATTCAAGAAAGAAGAACTGTGTACTCAACACTTTCAAATTTTTTAAAAAATCCAAATAAGATATCAGATTTTGACAACAAATTGGACATGGTTTTATTAAAAAAGGAAATAAAGTTACTTATCTCACGTTTTACAAAGAGTGCTGTTTTAAACAACTCCATGATATCACACGAGATTGATGATAGCTTATCAGACGAGGATTAAGAAGATCATGACGTTTCTATTGTTAAAAAATTAAACAAAGCTATAGAAAATTGCAAAAGTCCAGTTAAATCTTTAAAGTCAGAAAATGACTTAGACACACAACTCACCAAAGAAATAAATATATTTCAATCAGAAGGCATTAGAGGTAAATATTTGCAGGATACATACAACTATTTAGAAACTATTGTTGTTGGAAACAAAATTTGTTCTAGATTATCTGGTGAAACATTGGACGCTTTGATATTTTTAAGAAGCTTCTTACATTCGATAAACTAATTACTTAAACTTAATTTACGTGATGAACTTTCGCAAATAATTATTTTTGAGTTACATTCATTTTTTTTTTGTTGGCAAACAACGATTATTTTAAGACACAAAACCAATATAATAATTTATAATTTTTATATAAAACGAATGATTTCTTTAAAAAAAAATATATATTATATTCAACATTTTTTATTTTTCGAATTTATTCTATGAGCTAAATTTCAGTTATGTATTTTATAAAGCTTTTTTGTAATAGTCATATTCCTTCAATTTTTCAGAAATGCCTTTATACACTATCAGACTATTATATTGTAAAATATAAAATGTAACAAGAAAATACAATATAATAGTCTGATAGTGTATAAAGTCATTTCTGAAAAATTGAAGGAATATGACTATTACAAAAAAGCTTTATAAAATACATAACTGAAATTTAGCTCATAGAATAAATTCGAAAAATAAAAAATGTTGAATATAATATAAAGTAACCTTCAGAGGGAAATAATTCCCAGTTTCTATTTGTTAAAAAAATATATATTTATATTAACTCTTGTTTATTAAAAAAGTTGTAACAGAATTGTATTGTTAAGTTTTCTTTTTTAAAAATTCAAACATAAATAAATAAAGTGTTGTTTATTTGAAAAAAAGTTGTATATTAAAGAAACACATTGATCCCGAAAAATCCCGAAATCCCGGAAAATCCCGGGATTTGTTAAAATCGATCCCGTTTGGCATCCCTAATTGTTATATATTTTGTTTCCAATAGGAACCACAGGATAATACTGTTACACATTTGTATGTATGTGAAAATTTTTACAAAATCTGTAATAAAATTTTCTCTGACTTTTAATTAAATATTAACCGTTTATTTAATTAAGACTCCTGTTAATTGCTTGTGTGTTTATTTAGCACATTTTAACTAAGTGATGTCAAAACAATTAATGTTTGATGAATTTTAATTGAGAGTTATGAAAAGGAAAACCAACATCAATTTTAAACAACTTTAAAGGAACAATAAAATAATAACAACATTTTGAATATTGCTTCATTTGAAGGATCAATGTAGAACATCGTATTATAATTTAAAAAAAAAAAGCTGATTCATATGTTTGTTTTTGTTCAGAAAGTCCAATTTTCCGCAATTTCTTTTAAACATTTCCACTCGAACCTAGGCAAAGGGTTAGTATTACTTTTTGATTAGGATAAGTCGGCATAATTTTGAATCTAAAGACGCAAAAGGAATGCAAAATCATGAGTGTTCCTCTTAGCCAAAAAGTCTTTATACATACCTGGTTAAACAAATCGTCAGAAATTTCTGCATGTTTTCCGAAACTAATAAATTAACGTCACAAAAAAAAAAATAACCGAAAGACATTGCTAAACCCTGAATTACAACTGACTGTTGCATTTCGAGAAATAAGTATGGGGGTTTGAACAATTGGCAACCTGAACTTGATGTTTAGATTTATTACTTTTTCAAAATTACTTGTAGTTAATAGGATTTAATTACGCAAAGTTTTCAGCTTTTTTATACCCTCCACCACAATTAGTTGTGAAGAGAGTATACTAAATTTGTAATTCCGTTTGAAACTTCTTTATTCTAAGTCGATTTAGCCATATCCGTCTGTTGAAAACACGCTCACTTTCGAATAACTCAAAAGAAATGAACATACTTGGTGTCAAATTGCTTGTAGTTATCCTAAGCAGTTTGGGATTAAAATCTAGCAACATCGGTTCAGTAGGATCAGAGCTATGAATCAAAATCTGGAACCACCACCTTAAAAGACTTACAATTTTGTTACAAAAACTAATATTAATGGTGGAGCAATGCACGGAATGATACAAAATTTTGCAAAAGCTCCTCAAAGTCGGCTAATAATCACACTGTAAAATTTCGATAAGATCGGTCTATAATTTATCCTAGACCCCATATAAACCATGCACTGTGATATACGGTCCATAATTTACCATAGATCCCATATTTAGCAGCCTTCTGAAATTCACTGTTAACGCTAAAACTAATTTCACTGCTGTTTATTTTCGGAAAGATATTGAAATTTATCTTTTTAATACCAAAAATCACTCTGCACAATTTTAGGATGATTGGTAAATAACTGCCAATGGCACCAATATAAATTCCCCTCCTGAAAATCATTTAACTTCGGCTTAAACTGTTACGAATCATGATATTTTACTCAAGCTAGTTAAAATTGCGTAAAAAAAAGCACACAACTTTCTGATTATCGGTCAGTTATTTATTATGTGTCTAAACCGCAACCAATTTTAATGCTGATGTCTGTTTCTATAAAGATAAGTTACTAATGAATAGATATAATTCAGATATCACTCCTGAAATAATTTAACTGTCGTTGGATGGTATCAAAGCTTTGGCACAGCCGAATATAGCACTCTAACTTGTTTAATACCGACGCGTCACTACAAAGCACAGTTACATATTTGACATTATGATGTAGAATTTTGTGCACTTTAGTACTTTTGGTTTTCGCGGTACTTGAACCTTTTTTAATTAGTCTGTAAAACACCGTTTTTGGCTCCTATACTCGGTGTACGAAAAAAATCAAATATTTGACCACTTGTGCATCACTCTTTTTAAGCGGCTCATACACTTGCAATAAAATTGTTCAGTTTTACGTATTGTACAATTATATCGCCAATGTGTATGTGATATACGATGATGGCACAATGTATTGGCAAACATCAAAATACTTTTGATTTTTATTGCTCAACTAAAAAATATTGTGAAATGTGTTGGCAACATTGTACAATGCTGTTTATGTTATTTCTATAGGTTATGTTCACCTTTTTATTGAATGAATGAAAACATAGTGCGAATTAATGCATATACAATAATATTGCAAGTGTATGGGCCGCTTTATAATTGAAATTTTGCCCTTAAATGATGAAACCGAACTGGGGCTGAACGATGTTTTTCATACAGTTTGACATTAAATTATGCCAGAGAATGCGGTCGAGAAAAAATCAATTTTATTTTGAGGACGTTTTTTCTAATGCTCTCACATATAGACACTTATTCTCTTAACAATGCTACCATACTTTCATTCAATTTCATACATTTTATAAACAAAGAAAAATAAGAACAAAAGAAATGAGAGAGAATTTGAAGTTACTGCCGACGTTTTAATTATGGGCTTTAGAATTTTTGCCTGAAGTTGAAGACTCAATTCTGTTTTATCATTAAGACGTATGACTTTTAGTTGCACCCAACACTAATTAAATATCAATCATACGCCATGACACATTAATACAATAATTTTTACTGACGAAATCTATTTTAATGTACATATTTTTTTTACAACTACAATTGAGAAACATTTTATTTATTCCTTAAACAATTATCACTTTATCTTTATAAGAAATCTTAACAAAAATGATTTTTCTTTAATTAATCTCCCATTAAAAAGACAATTTTACTTTTTTTAATAAAAAGGAAAATAATAATCAATCCTTCCGACAACCAAAGAAATATTTTACACACTTATCACTAACAATTTATTATTTTCTTTTACACAAAGTTAGGGCTTTTGGCCAATGTGTTTCTGAAGAAATTTAATGTCAAAGAGAGAAAACTAAATGACTAAAATTTTACTTTTCTTAACGCGTTGCCAACCAACACCAATTTCCCAGCTGAATAACACATAAAAGTATATATTTAAAACGCTTGAATTTACATCACGAAATTATATTTTTATCTTAATTAGAGTATCTAAAGTAGATGGTAATTAAGAATTAAGTGAATGTTTTTAGTTGAACGGTATCATGATATTTTATGATAAAAGAAAAAACTAAAAAATTCAAAAGTTTCTTGTATTCATTTTCAATAACTCTTTAATGATATTTTTTTAATAATGATTTTATATTAATTGATGAGCTCAAGCTTATTGAATTTATACAAATTCTTAACATTTCAGAAGAACTTTAATGGGTCAACACAACAGAAATCGTTGGTCAAGTTGTCAAATAAATACTACGTATGGCAACTGTCAACTAACAGCTTGATATTTCTCTTGCCCTATTGTTCACATATTGGCAACTACAAGCTTGTGGTTGCTGCTTATATTTTTTAAAGAAGACGCATAATTGAACGAGTAAATCCAGTGCGCTCGGAAAAACGTCAATTAATTACATTTATCAGATTGTTGACGTTGGTTGTAAGCGCTTTTATTGTTTATAAATTAAAAAAAAGCAAAAAAAAATCCAAAGAAAACCAAAACACGTTTCCAACCTTAATAAAAGCAACAAACAATTTTTACATAAGACCATGGCATACATAAGTTGGATACATATTTTCACACGGCTTATTTTTCTGCAGTATTTTCTCTCTAATAATGAAAAACATGTACAGCTTTTTCCTTAAAATTTTGGCAACGAGTGTGGGTAATTTTAAAAATGTCGCACGATAAAAAAATTATACTCTACAGACAAGATCTGTCAGAGGAAACAAGTTTGGCTCTCATTTAACAGGTTAAAGTCGTGCTTTTTACAGATGGAGCTGATAGTTAGTCACAATGCAAACTTAGCCAAATAACCAAAAAAAATATAGAGCTTCCAACGAAGCAGGTTTGCAAGGGAGAAACATAAAAGTTTCGCTTACCATTGCGCTTACGAAAGACATGAATTTTATATGGCGAGTTCCCACTTTGAAGCAATACATTTTTGATACATAAAGCGCATTATTCAGCGCATATAAAAATTGTTGTATGTAACGATCGACCTTAAACACTGAATGTTTTGAAACAGGTTTAAAAGTTCATAAAAAATTGTTTTGCTCTGCACGCCACTTGCAGCAAATTCCTCATTAAAAAAAACGTACAAAATTAACTTGACTCTTGCTTTGCTTTATTGGCGTAAAGAAAATAAGTAGATAAAGCGAGAATAAAATAATATGACAACAAGAAAATAAAGTAAATTTAGAAAAGTGGCGTATGCGGCACAACACTTCTAAATTTGTTCATTAACATTTAGAAAAATTAACATTTTTCTTCATAACACATGCCGCAAGCAGTGGAAAAAATACAAAAAAATTCTTTCGGGTGTATTTTCAGAAAACTTCATACAAACCTTCTCCACTTTTATGCATATGCTCCAAACCAATAATGAGCTGACGTAATAAGAGAACTGCAAATGGTACTATTTTTCTTGATTTACGCAAACGCTTAAATTAACTTCAATTTTATGCCTGCAAAACAAAGTTCAACGTCGGTAATATTAACATCGTTTCGTAAACATTTTATTTGTGCATGTGTGAGTTTGATGATTGAACGTGCTTTGTTTGCATTCATTGATGCGCTCGCCATAACACAAATGCTAAAAATCTGCCTACGTTGTGATTCTTATTCTTTTGCATTCAAGTAGTCATCGTCCACTCTAAAGGTACGGTCACATATGGCGAACATTTTTCAAATTTTGTTTGCCGGCATTTTTTTAAAATTTGTTAAAAAAAATAAAAATTTTATTTGCTGGTCACACTACGCACATTTATTTGCCCATTTTTTGTTTGTTCAAACAGATATTAAATACCTTCAAATAAAAAATGGGAAAACATGTTTGCCCTGTGTTCACATATAAAAATATTTGCCTAAAAATAAATATTTGAACAAATTGTCAAAAATAAAAATTAAATAAATAAAATTACTTTTCTTAAAACTAAAAATTACCATTTTGATGCAAAATATTGAAACTTTTATGGTTTTATGGTACAGGAGAGCGAGAACAGCAGTTTTAAAAGTAAAAGAGAATTAAAATAACAAATAAAGGGATAAGGCAATTTGGCAAAGTAATTTCCAGTCTTATACAACTAAATTAACATAAATTATGAAAATAAAGTATTATTTGATACGGTTTTAGACGCAAGCAATAAAGTTTTTTTTGAGAGTGGATCTATTGTAAATTATAGAACGCTCTTCGTTAGTTTTTGTTAATAACTATTGATTTTTTCAAGAGGTTGCTTCCCATTTCGCTCCATAACTCTTTTCATACTGAACCAAAAGTGCTGAATTTCAATCCAATCTGCTTGGACGAACTTGCGACCAATATTTTTATTTTTCGCCAGCATCCTTTTCTAAATCGACATAACAATGTCCATCCGTCCGGCTAGCTGTCGATGTTAACCTGTTATGATGTTAATATGAACAACAGCCAAACAAGTTCCTTCAAATGGGTACATACCTGACGTATCCTTTAGTATTTTGACCAAAACTGATTTAAATTAAATGGAAAATCATCATTAAAATACTCTTTCAAATTAACAAACTGTAATTTTTTCCATTGTGTTTCATAAACAACCAAAGGTACGTTAGGATTCATAAAAATTTTTAAAATATCTTTAACAACAACGAATTTTATATGTGATTACAAATTGCCACATTTTATAATGGAAAAATGTTCATAAACTTCAAATATATTAATGTTTCAAGGAATTTTATCTATTGATTCTTTCAAGAGCATTTTTAAATATGAAAAACAATTTTTTCGAAGATTTTCATTATCTTCATCAGCCATTTCAGCATAATTAAGTTTCAAATTCTGACCATACATATGAATGCCTCACATTTAATTCATAAAAATAATATTATTACTTCGTAGGTATTGAATTTAACAAATTTTAAAATAAATTCATGGCTCATCAGAAATAGCCAACAAAATCGCCAATTTTTTTTATAAACCGCCAAAAAATCGCCTTGTCGCCAAATCGAAAATTAGGTCGCCAAACAAGTTTGAAAATCGCGACGTTTGGCGAGAAATCGCCACATCTGACAACCCTGTATGTAACGATCGGCCTTAAAAACTGAATGTTTTGATACAGTTATTTTTTAATATTCTCCCTTACAATAACCTGCTTCGTGGTAAAGGAATGCCGTAGCACTTGAAATTTTATTTTCTTTCACTTATGCCCAATTTTCAGGATAGTATTTAAATCTATATTAAGTTAATTTTCATAACAAACTTAAATCTTATTTAAAACAGTTTTGTTTTTTGAGTTTTATTTGAAAAGTCTTATTTAATTATGATAAAAGTATGGTAGCACTACTTAATACAAAAAAAAAATTTAAAAAAAGTGTAATTATCTACAAGGTGGTCTGAAAAAACAGCTGACTGTTAATGCTTTGCCTGTTGTTGTTGTATTGTTGTGATATTGAGGCCACCTTGCTAAAATATTACAATGGAAACTTAAGTTGAAATTAAGGCCCTAATTTTGTAAAACACAACGCAACGACAAAGAATTACATTGAAAGCAAAAACAAATTCACAAATATTTTGTAATTTTTTTGTTGCCTCTAACAGAAATTCACATTGGTTTTTAAGATTTCATACGCCTCATTGCCTGTGGCGTTGAAAATTTTAAAACGGTAAATAAATTTCTGTACAAAGCAACAACAAAATTACAAAATATTTATGAATTTGTTTTTGCTTTCAATATAATACTTTGGCGTGCGTTGTGTTTTACAAAATTAGGGCCTAAGTGTACCACATCGGTGACTTAAGTTTCACTTAAGTTTTTAGTGAAGAAGAGAATTTTGTATTTAAAACGATTTTAAAAATAAATGTGTTTTAATATCAATCCTGAAAATTGGCCATTACTTTACTGCATTTCTGTATGTCGCATAATTGTGCGCTTATTTTTTTAAATGTACCATTAGTGCTTCGCAAAATAATACAATTTTTTATTGGGTAATTACTACATACATATGTACTTTTAAGAATCACTTACTAAAAGTATTGGCTGACAAACAGCGTTACTCTTTCGGTCATAACAGTAAGCCAACAGTATTTGTTTACTATGAACACAGTATTTAGAGGAATAACTATAGTTTACTTACAGGCGGAGTTAAAATGTAAATTAATAACCGAATGGTTCAAAAAATGTAAAAATTGATGTTTTTTCCCAATTTATAAAAGGTAGTAAAAGTTGCCTTTTAAAATATTTACTGCCTGGCCCGCAATGTCGACAGGAACATTTCCAACTTATATTTATTAATATTTGCAAAAATTTGTTTTCAATATAAATATACGAAAGAAATGTTCTTTAAATAAATAAAGCAAAATTAGAAGATAGAAGACTTCAACAACAAAAATTCAATTCATAAAATCAAAATTTTTTATTTTAGCAATACCTGATTCAAGGCTTAGTTAGTCTTTACTTTCTGTTTCTGTTGCTGTCACTTACAATTACTAAACAAGTTTTTAATATTACAGATTGGACCGTAACAGAACAGAAAATCTAATCAATTTCACAGGTTTTTTAAAAACAAAAACAAATCAGCTGATTCGTAACAGAACAGAAAGTAAGGACTAATTCTGCCTTCAGACTATGCAACGTTTTGCACAGAAACGTCAAATTGTCGCACGTAGCCAGTGTTGCCAATTTAGCCATTTTGCGGCTAGATGTAGAAATTTTTCACCATGTTTAGCCAATAAAAAATTAGTTTAGCCATTAGCCCTTTTTCAAATTGTTTAGCCATTAGCCATTTTTCAAATTGTTTAGCCATAAAATTTCATTTGCCGTTCTTCTTTTAAAATAATAATTTTTATTATTTTTTTATAAAAATTTATAAAATTATAATAAACGTTTTAACAATTAAAACGCATTTAATTCAAACCACAACTTTTACAAATGTCTTTCCAAAAACAAACAAAACAGTATTCCAACATTAAATTAATAAGATGGATCAACACAAAAAACACTGTTTCCGGTCGGAAGTATTGCAGGCGACAACCAAAATCTTAAAGAAATTTCAGAATTTACCATAAAGTTGATCTCGCTTCCATGGTTAATGCTGCAATAAAGAGGGTATTTGCCAAGTAAACATCGGATAATAATATATATTTATTTATTTTTAAATATCCATAAAAAAAATAAAAGTTCATGGTGAACATAGGGCGTTGACAATTGTCTTCCATTTTCTAAAATCCCTGGCAAGATACCTAATTTTGTTCTATGATTTATTAACAATATTGCATTCTTGTTTGACAGCTCGTATCCACGTTTTATTTAATTTTGAATCAAAATTTTAACATAATAATAATGTTGTGGGTAAAATTTGCAAACGGTTTCAATGCAAAATGCGTGTGGTTGCAAAAGAAATTGTTACTCTATTGTGAACACCAAGTGAAAATGTTTCTTTTATTGTAAACGAAGCTTAATTCCATAAAAATAATTGTGTACAGGGTGGCGTAAACTGAGCTGTATTTTCATTATAATTTATTCCATGAATTAGCTGCGTACCAAAACAATTGAATTGTATTTTTCAAACCAACAATCTTTTGTTGTTATAAACAGCCCAATAATAAATAAAAACTCTCCGGGAGTTTTTTCCCCATTTTTACAATTGAATTTAAATTAAAAAAAAATGGAAGAAGGGAAAAACTACCAGGGATTTTTATTCACAATTGGGGTGATTATAAAAAATTGATTTATAAATCATTTTTGAGCTTAGTGGTCTTGCGATAGCAGTTAAAATTTTAAATTTTATTTAGATGAATCTTAAGATCCAATTTTAAAATTCTATGCAATGTTGTTCTCGAAATGCCTAATTGGCCATTTGTGCATAAACCATTTGATTATGTAAAAATTTTGATTAAACTGGGCTCGAAAATATCTGATATCATCTTACTAATTTTTTTTTTTGAAACCAGGTATATTTTACTACACAAATACCACTCCCGAAAATATATAGAAATATTAAAATAGAAGTTTTAATATTTTATTCAGGCTGAATTTAATTTTCATTAAATTACTTTTATGACGAAAGGAATTTTACAACATAATATTAATTAAAATTTATTTATAATTTTTCATAACCAAACAATCTCATCAGAGGGGAAATTTTTTTAAGCCGATGTGGCTAGAATATTCAAAATTTGAAAGTCACTACTTGTAAGTCGACTGTTTTTTTTTTTACTTTCAAAAACGTCATTCAATTTGTTTTTTTCCTGCGGGTTTTAAAGTCCGATTTGACGCGAAGTGTTCAAAAAAAAGTTGGCAACAGTGGTTACAGACTTGTAATTTTTATTATTTAATGAAACTTCTTTATTTTTTTTGTTTTAATTTTACTGCCTGTTTTTAGACCACGAGTACAAAAGTGATTCGTTTGACCAACAGTTTAAACAAAAACATATTTTAAAATTTTGTTTTGGTACCAAATTTTGAAATTTTGTTTTGCTAAACGATTCACGTTTACACTCGCGTTATTAGAAAAGGCTGTTAGTTTAATTAAAGATAACAATTAAAAAATTTTTAAGTTGGAAAGTTAATACTAAACGCTCATCCCAAATCATATTTAAATTCCGCCCATGGTATTGGCATTTTTTGAAACTTTGGTTGGTGAGAGCTGCGGGAACAGTTAGAAGCATGTGGCGCCAAAATCATGGCTAGAAAAAGTCCAAAAGTCAAAACGGTTGAAATTCTCATAATTATTTTCTTTTTGTTTTCTGCTTTATTTAGTCTCCAGTCGGCTCCAAAATGTTATTAAGTGAACTATTGAATGCAACTAAAATTCTTTTCTAAAAGGTTTTAGTATTTATAGAAACATTTTGTGTTGATTATGCGTTAACTGATCCAAACCCGTAGTTAAAGTTTTCTTTAATAAATTTTTTTTTACTTTTTGTTACCATAAATGAAGTTAAATAAATATTTTTGATATATTCGTTATTTTATTCATTTTTTACTTAAAATTTGGCATGAAGAATAAATAAAAAAAAACAAAGACCAGATTTTCTTTAAAAAACAACTGATTTTTTTTATTCTTAAATAACAAATATTTATTTAAAAAGAAAAATAAATATTTTTACAGTTTTTTTTTTTTTTTGTTTGTTAAAGTAACACCTTGAAGGTCAAATGTATTGAAGTGGAATTATTAGGCCTTGTTAATTATCATAACGATATCATCAATTACGGCACACACTTGGAAAGCTTGATATACAAGTTATCGGGGGAGCTATACCTTCGAAAAGAATTCAAATACAAAAAGAGAGAGCTTGGGTCTAATCGCCGCATTCGATACTATCGAATCGAATAAACTATCGATTTTTTTTTGCATACGATAGACACTGACGTATCGAATGAAAACTCGTGAAATGTAATGTTGAATTTCATTCGATATCGAGAGTCATGATACCAAAATAAATAATTTCGATAAATTTTGCTCAATATCGTATGCGGTAATTAGACCCCTGGATTAAATCGAATAGATATGGTTAGTGATGGAATACTATCGATTTTATTCAGAGTTCAGATTTCGCTATCGATATTACTATCGACTGAATACTACTACTTGAGTTGGAAAACTTTAAATGGTTTTTATCAGGCTACAGCTCGTTTTTTATGTGGGTGAAGATAAATATGTCGAACTTAATATGTCTCGACGTTAATTCTTACGTCTTCACATATTTTAAAATATGCTTTTTGTATTTGGGACAATTTTCCAAATATGTTTTAATATTTATGACAAACCATTAAATATGTTTTCGTATTTGTGACATATTTAAAATATGAATATAATATCTTTGTATTTGTTACATATTTAATGCAATTTGAAAGAAACTTTACCTCACTTCTTTAGCAGTCTTGACAAAAGCATTTAAAAATAACGTAATTTTGTCCTAAATCGAAATGTTGAAAAAAAAGTTTAAACTAGCAAACAATCTTTGGAAACACAACGATATGAATTTGTGTTGGGTTTCTGTCCATGAGGTCATGTGGACAACGAAAGGGCTGAATGCTCGCAATCCATTTACAGGCCCTGAGCCTTTCTTCGGCGTCCCTATCGGTCACATTAAGGAGACGATACAATAATGGTCCGAACCTGAATTATTCTATACATAGAAGTCCGTTTCCGGGCTGAGGCTATGTTAGAGATTTGTTAACCTCTCCCGTGGTAAAGCTGCTAAGCTACTTCTGCTTCATAAGTTACTTTGTTGGCCTACTTAAAGCCATTATACACTATCCCACAAAGTCTTAAGTATTTTACGAAAATGCTTCCCTAATCTAATTATTGTTTGAACATTTTCAAAACACAATAACAACATATTATGACAGGTTTGTATTTTTTTCAAAATACGTAAAACTTGTGTGACAGTGTAAAGCAGCTAAAACAAGCAGTAAAATTGTTTTGAATTTTTCTTTTAACTTCGTTTTTTTGCGAGCTTGTTATAAAATAAATCATAACGTTACTTATGGGCTACCCTGTATTTTGAATGAAAAAAATATAACTTAAATTAGTCGTTCTCTCTTTGACAGGGAGAGCAAAAAGCACTTTAAAATTTAAAAAAAGCACTATTTCGAACAAAGAAAAGCGTAAAAAAGCACTAAACTAATTAAACAATTTAATTGAATACAAAACAAGTTGCATTCGGCTGTGCCGTTTTCATTTAACATTAAATTTTATTTGTTTAATATCTTTAGTTTTTCTAAAATTTTTGAATGAAGTTTCCTGACGATCTGGCCTAACCAACCAGTGGAATGCCTTCAACAAAAAATTTCAGTGTTTTTATCAAGAATAAAAATGGGGAATTAAGCACGACAAAAAAAATATTGTAAATTAAAAATTTTGTATTCCCAAGAAAAATACTACAGTGCGAGCTCAATTTTCGTGGCTCGAAAAAATCTGGCCAGTTGCAATTACCGAAAATTTGGAATGACTTTTCTGAATAAAGAACACACATAATGTGTAAAATAGAAAAAACATGTATGTTTGTATTCTGATAGTCAACCCTTTTTGCAATAGCATTAGAGGTGGAAGTGCACAATACGCGGTTATTTGGAGACGAGAGTCGTGCGTTTGAAAACTAAAGCGCATGAAGAATGACAGGTTACACAACGCTCGTTATACAAGCATTTTCTGCAAGCTGTTTTAAATTTATTTAACACTTTGCTTATACCAAGTTTCTACTCTTTTTTTTTTGTTTTTGAAGTCTTTGCGTTCTTTTGTACGGTTTCCGACTGCATGTTTTTTAACTTTTCAATACGTTTTTTTTACATGACTCAAAATCGTTGTTTATTTTTCCATTCACAATTGCAAATTTTTTTCAAACCATTTTCTATTGAAACATCGTTTTTATTACGATTACTAAATATGTTGTCAACGCTTAAAAGTTGTAAAATTTCCAAATTGCTAGGGAGCCTAGCTCTAACCTCGTAAATAAAGTTTTTGGTGAAACGAATGTAACTTGCTTTTATAATTTTTTTTATCATTTGAAGTCTTAAAATATTTTTAGGTGTTCTCAACATTCTACCCCAAATAGCAAATTTGATCGAAATCATCCTCTATATAATCGAAGTTTCAAAAAGGGTAGAAAAAAAATAAAAATTGTAAAAAGCACTAAAGGGACTAACGAAAAATTGAAAAAACACCAAGTTAGTGCATTTTCTTAGTTTGGCACTATGGACAGAATTTTAGCGTTTTGAGGCGTCAAAAAGCACCATTAATAGTGCCAAAAGAACTAAGTTGGCATCACTGTCGACAACATATACTATTACATTCTGCGATTGTGTGCGTTATATTCGCACTCCCTCTCACCACCAACCGGTGTTGCCAGTAAAAAATTTTCTCATATCCCCAATTTAAAATTAAAAGTGTCCAAGGGTTCAATAATTTTATCATATGGATATAAAATTTTAGCGTTATTATTTGTCGCCATATGCTTAGGAGAATGCACTGCTATAAATGACACATCGATGCCTTACTTTCTCAACCTTGTATCTTAAAAAATACAACTTTTCAGGAGAGAGAAAAAACGTTTCATCTTCTTATACATCGGTGTTTGGGTAAAAGTTCAAATGCAATTATTAAAGATTTGATTACATCCATGTACATATATAAGTAGCAATAGTAAGTATACTAATCTTCTGTAGTTTAAGCATGAAACGCATATATTGAGAAACGAGTTTGCTGCATTAACAGTTATGAATATTAATTCTTGATACTTGATGAATTAGTCACTCGTTTGTTGCACTCATAGCTACACAAACAAATAACCCCGTTATACCAAAATTATCCAATGAAACACATATACAGTGAAATCTCCCGTAGGCGGACAGCGACCGTCACAGCAAATTTGTTCGTTAACGGGAAGTGTCCGTCTTCGGGATAGTTCATTCAAAAAGGTCAGCGTATATCTGCTTTTATAAGTAAAACAAATTCTAATGCATTGCAACTTCAACATTGGTAATTGACAAGTCCTTAGGATGGGAGAGCAGTGTCTAAAAATTAAAGCATTTTTCTATTACAAGACCTCATTTTGTTATCAAAATGAAGCATGTGCGTGTCTCTCGTTATCCAGGCCATTTTCTCGGATTTCCAATCAATTGAAAATTCGTCAACAGATACGTTTTTAAATGCGCGGGGACGAGCAGCTTTACCAATAAATAAGATAATTTCTTTGTGACCAACCATATTTACACAAAACAAGATTCTTACCTTTTTGTTTGACAATTTACCTCTGGTAAATTTTGGAAGTGCTCGAAAAAAGACCACTGTCGTCTGCATTGTAAATGTCTTCTGGCTTATGAAATGCACTTAAAACCCACATTATGTTGCTTGTGCCATTTTTGTAGCCACCCATTTGAAGCAGAAGACGAATGATAATAATATAAGTTTGTCATTCCGTTTGTAATTTCTACAATATTGATCTTAAACCCTATAAAGTATATATATTATGGGTCCTTTTAGGGAGAGAAGTTGATTTAACGATGTAATGGAGCTTCCAACGAAGCAGGTTTGTAACATAAACGTTTCGCTTACCATTGCGCTGACGGAAGACATGAATTTTATAAGGCGAGTTCCCACTTGGAAGCTATACATTTTTGCCACATAAAGCGCATTGTTCAGCGCATATAAAAATTGTTGTATGTAACCAGGGTTGTCAGATAGATTTTGACCTTTTTCGCCAAATTCAAAGTCAAAAATCGCCAAAGCCTTAATTTGTAGTTGTTGACAATAAAATACATTTTTTTTAAATTATTTAAAATAATTCTTTAAGGCCTAAAAAAATAAATTTCTTCCGTATTGCTAAAATACGCCAAAAATTCAAGAAAAGTCGCCATGATATATATTTTGCTCGATTTTTATTAAGAAACAAAAATGGTACACTGTTTACTATAAAAGTTTACAGAAGTCGACTTAAAGTAATTAAAAAAAAAAAATTCTGTTAAGGTACGGTCACATATGGCAAACAATTTTCAAATTTTGTTTGCCGGCATTTTTTTAAAATTTGTTAAAAAAATAAAAATTTTATTTGCTGGTCACACTACGCACATTTATTTGCCCATTTTTGTTTGTTCCAAGGCCCATTGAAAAGGTCTGTGCAAGAAGCCTGATGATCATTGTTTATGTTCTTTTTAGTTGTCGAAAGTTGTTTACATGTGCATGTATACGTTTATGGTATGCCACACATACACGTTTTTTCCTTTTGCTTTGTATATGTGGTAGTAAATTTTTGACAACTAAAAAGAATCGTATTTTGTTTTTGTACAAGTAAGCAGACCTGATAGATGGGCCTTGGTTTGTTCAAACAGATATTAAATACCTTCAAATAAAAAATGGGAAAACATGTTTGCCCTGTGTTCACATATAAAAATATTTGCCTAAAAATAAATATTTGAACAAATTGTCAAAAATAAAAATTAAATAAATAAAATTACTTTTCATTAAAACTAAAAATTACCATTTTGATGCAAAATATTGAAACTTTTATGGTTTTATGGTACAGGAGAGCGAGAACAGCAATTTTAAAAGTAAAAGGGGATTAAGATAACAAATAAAGGGATAAGGCAATTTGGCAAAGTAATTTCCAGCCTTATACAACTAAACTAACAAACATACATTATAAAACTAAAGTATTATTTGTTACGGTTTTAGACGGAAGCAATAAAGTGTTTTAGAGAGTGGATCAATTGTTAATAATAGACCGATCTTCACGAAATTCAGTTATATGATTTCTAGGCATATAAATTGAGTTTGTGCAAAATAAAATAAAAACGATAAAAGGTGCATTCCGCCACCAATTTACGTTAGTTTTTGTAAATAGATATTGATTTTTTCAAGAGGTTGTTTCCCATTTCGCTCCATAACTCGTTTCCTACTGAACCAAAAGTGCTGAATTTCAATCCAAACTGCTTGGACGAACTTGCGACCAATATTTTTATTTTTCGCCAGCATCCTTTTCTAAATCGACATAACAATGTCCATCCGTCCGGCTAGCTGTCGATGTTAACCTTAAGGTACGGTCACATATGGCAAACAATTTTCAAATTTTGTTTGCCGGCATTTTTTTAAAATTTGTTAAAAAAAATAAAAATTTTATTTGCTGGTCACACTACGCACATTTATTTGCCCATTTTTGTTTGTTCAAACAGATATTAAATACCTTCAAATAAAAAATGGGAAAACATGTTTGCCCTGTGTTCACATATAAAAATATTTGCCTAAAAATAATTATTTGAACAAATTGTCAAAAATAAAAATTAAATAAATAAAATTACTTTTCATTAAAACTAAAAATTACCATTTTGATGCAAAATATTGAAACTTTTATGGTTTTATGGTACAGTAGAGCGAGAACAGCAATTTTAAAAGTAAAAGGGGATTAAGATAACAAATAAAGGGATAAGGCAATTTGGCAAAGTAATTTCCAGCCTTATACAACTAAACTAACAAACATACATTATAAAACTAAAGTATTATTTGTTACGGTTTTAGACGGAAGCAATAAAGTGTTTTAGAGAGTGGATCAATTGTTAATAATAGACCGATCTTCACGAAATTCAGTTATATGATTTCTAGGCATATAAATTGAGTTTGTGCAAAATAAAATAAAAACGATAAAAGGTGCATTCCGCCACCAATTTACGTTAGTTTTTGTAAATAGATATTGATTTTTTCAAGAGGTCGTTTCCCATTTCGCTCCATAACTCGTTTCCTACTGAACCAAAAGTGCTGAATTTCAATCCAAACTGCTTGGACGAACTTGCGGCCAACATTTTTATTTTTCGTCAGCATCCTTTTCTAAATCGATATAACAATGTCCATCCGTCCGGCTAGCTGTCGATGTTAACCTTATTCGCAAAGTACATGTCGCAATTTTTGCGATAATCGGGTGTGTTCTAGAATCCGAATTCACTCGAAAGTGGATTACTTCAGCATTTTTTGTGTTCCACAATTCACCTCCACATGTTTTTATTCGTTTTCAATTAGAGTGGTAAGGGGTTAGTGAAAGTAAAACGAATCGACTTTAATTCTTATATGTGAAAACATTTTTAGCAAAAAACATAATTTTGGTTTTTAGTTTGAAATGTTCTTTATATAATGAAAACAATACGTATTTTCACACAAATATCGCAAATTTTTGAGAATTTCCACTGATTTAGCAATATTTACAGAATTTTTATCATTCCTTTTAGTTTGAGGGACTTTTAATAAATTTTATGGCTTGTTTGAAATATTAAAGATTTTCGCGAATTTTCGCTACTTTTGTAAATTTTTTTTTTTGTTTTTTTCGACATTTTGTTTTTTAACCGATTTGGCAATTTCAAATATATTTTTGGGTTTGCAATTTTTTGTGAATGTTCGCGATAGATGCAATTGTTTCCTCTGATTCTTTACAGCTTTAACGATTTTTAATAAATACATATTAAACTTTGCTATTAGCAAATTTTTGCGAATTTCCGCTAATTTAGCCTCTTTTATCGAATTTTTGCCATTCCTTATAGTTTTAGGGACTTTTAGTCAATTTTATGGCTTGTTTGAAATATGAAAAATTATCGCTATTTTTGCAATTTTCGCGTATCTTTTTTGCTCATAAAAACTTATTTCTGGAGAAAAGTTTTGTGCCCACAAACAATCTATTATCACCTTATCAAATGTTATTGTAATCCATCCATATTTTACCATAGCTCTTATACAAATACTCCTTCTGTAAATAGCTTTTAATGTCATAATAATCTTATAAATGTTGGTTTTAGCAAAAATTTCTATAATAGCTTGTAAATGTTGTCTAAGTAGGCCGAGAATTGGTTCTAGGTCACTTGCTACACTCACTTCAAGACGAAAAAATCTCATAAAGATGTCGATGTCGGTAAATTATTCGGCACTAATAAGTTTTATATAAATCTTAAATTCATTATTTAATTTTATTTTGGCGGGTCCATGATTGTCCACTGACCCCGAACTATTTATATAGACACGCCATTTTTGCAATGCATAATTCGTAACATTAGCTCATATATTATAAGCATATTAAAAAAATTACCCATTTACTTAAGAAAAATGTATTTTGTAACATCTTGAAACCTACTTACCGCGCAACTCTTTGCTAAAAAGAGAACACAGGAAAAATTGTTTTACATAAATAAGTTTTTTCGTAATTAAAAAATTATTTAATTCTGTTAATTTTTTCAATTTTATTCAACTATTTTTATTTTAAAGCTTTTTTATTTGCCGCTGTTTGGTCTTACAAAATTTTTGTAAGAACAAATATTTATTTGCCTAAAATCGAGGAAAATATTTGACGTTAAATGGTCACATTAGGAGCATTTTTGTTTGCTAGCAAATAATTTTATTTGCCCAAAATCAGCTGTTTTTCTGTTTGCCCCTCAAAAATATTTTGTGGTCAGATTAGGGCAAACAAATATTTGATATTTTTTGACAAATGTTTGCCATATGTGACCGTACCTTTATTCGCAAAGTATGTACATGTCGCAATTTTTGAGATAATCGGGTGTTGTCTAGAATCCGAATTCACTCGGAAGTGGATTACTTCAGCATTTTTTGTGTTCTGCAATTCACCTCCATATGTTTTTATTCGTTTTCAATTAGAGTGGTAGGGGGTTATTGAAAGTAAAACGAATCGACTTTAATTCTTATATGTGAGAACATATTTAGCAAAAAAACATAATTTTGGTTTTTAGTTTGAAATGTTCTTTATATAATAAAAACAATACGTATTTTCACACAAATATCGCAAATTTTTGCAAATTTCCACTGATTTAGCAATATTTACAGAATTTTTACCAATCCTTATAATTTAAAGGACTTTTAATCAATTTTATGGGTTGTTTGAAGTATTAAAAATTTTCGCGAATTTTCGCTGCTTTTGTAAATTTTTTTTTGTTTTTTCCGACATTTTGTTTTTGAACCGATTTGGCAATTCAAATAAGTTTTTGGGTTTGCAATTTTTCGTGAATGTTCGTGATAGATGCAATTGTTTCCTCTGATTCTTTACTGCTTTAACGATTTTTAATAAATGCATATTAAACTTTGCTATCATGCCGCTATGAGCAAATTTTTGCGAATTTCCGCTAATTTTTATCGAATTTTTGCCATTCCTTCCCAATAAAATAAGGAGCTTCCAACGAAGCAGGTTTGTAAGGGAGAAACATAAGCGTTTCGCTTACCATTGCGCTGACGGAAGACATGAATTTAATATGGTTAGTTCCCACTTTGAAGCAATACATTTTTGATACATCAAGCACATTATTCAGCGCATAAATAAATTGTTGGATGTAACAATCAGCTTTACACACTGAATGTTTTGAAACTGTTATTTTTTAGTATTTTTGCTTACAAACCTGCTGCGTAGTAAGGGAATGCCGTGGCACTTGAAATTTATTTTTTTTTTTTTTATAAAAGTTGTTGAGAGTTCTTTCACTTACCTTACTGCATTTCTGTATATATAAGTGCTTCGAAAAATGATAAAAAATTATATTAGGAAGAGACTGTTCTAAAAATACTAACAACAAATGGCAGAGGCTTTGATATAATTCTTAAAAAGCGTCTAATAAATGCAACGTTTACCGGGTCCTCTGAGAAAAGTAGGTACACAGGTACTTTTTACTCACTTTGAGTCCCTTTTTTCGTTTTTTTTTTAAGTTTGTCATATTTAAAAAACAAAAAATTGCATTCTAAAATCTGCCTAAATTACTCTCAAAAAATAATGAATCGGCCGATTTTATTCAAATAAAATTATTTACCACTTTACTGGGATAGTTCTCTTTAAAATAAGGTATGGTCCATCATTCCCGGTCCCCTGGTTGGCCCACATTCGTAAAAAAAAGACAAAAAAACACCATTCATCCACATTGTCGTCTAGACTATTCTTGTATTTATACACTTTTTATTGATAACCACGTTTTTCCTGCTTTCCACACCCATGTTGCCAAACTGTCAAAATAACACTATCGATAGCTTTTTGCCAATTAAATGCTGCCGTACATAACACCAATTTAGATGTTGCGTTGCATCCGCAATCGACCCATAAATCTTCACAGTGGGAACAAAATTGTACCGTATGAACGTGTTATCATACATCGTTAATATGTTGTCAAATGAAAAAGTCTACGTCGACCTTGATTTAATTTTATTCCATAGAATTATTTAGAGTACTACTTTTAATAATGGTAAACAAATGTTCAGGTACTGTAGTTTTTTAAACTCTGTGCGAAACAACTCAACAAATTCCAATACAAACAGAAATATGTAAACGCAAATTGAAGTCAACAGGCCACACACTTCGTTAAGATGATAATCATATTGCGAAGAAGGCAATCGAATGCAGTCTCCAGGGAAGTAGACGTAGAGGACGACCCACTCATACATGAAAGCAGCAGCTTGAAATTGGAATTGAATTTGGAATTGACGAGAGTTCATAAAAGCTGGAACGATATTTAAGACATCAGAATGGAAAGAACTAGTGACGGCTCTATGCATCTTAAAGTAACAATAGGAATTAATATACGTGTATATAACAAAATATTAACACCCCGTAATGCTCGAAAAGTAGCCATGTTTGAACCAACACTTTCTACCTATTTGTGAGCGTTCTTCGCTTGTTTAATGATCAATATTCGTAAATGGCAAGCTTTTCACTTAAAAAATGGCACTTCAGATGACAGATATTTAATATCCGACAGCCTTGCCGGACCAGCGGTTTTACAACCACTAAATGAATAAACCAGTATAAGCTTTTATAGTCATCGTCACCAAATTTCATATCAATACTAACTTTTGTACGGCATAAAATAAAATCCAGTTTCGGGAGTAGCATTTAAATGGAAGCTATGGCCAATTGTTGAAACGTTGTATGTATGATATCTAGATGTAAGATAATATTTAAGATACTGTAAAGTCATTTATTCAGGATTTATGTATCCATGTAATATAATTTTGTTTGTCCTGTTTAGGCTCATTGTATTACAATAAAGCAAATAAAATAAAAATAAAATAAAATTTAGTTATTCGTGCTTAATTTCCAGTTTTTATTATTGATAAAAACACTTGAAATTTATTGTTGATGGGATAAGCTTTTCCTATGCGCATTTCACTGGTTGCTTAGGCCAGATCATCAGGAAACTTCATCCATAAAGATTTTAGAAAAACTAAAGATATTAAACCAAATAAAACTGTTAAACGTATAAGAATTATAGCAACAGTTCTACTTGTAATAATATCAAAGTTTAAACAAAACAACATCAACAATAAACAGTGGCTTCATCTCATCTTACATTGCCCACTACAATTAGTTGAAATTCTCTCAACATTAATTGTAGTTGTAAGCAGGTTAAGAAAAACAAAATAAAAACAACAACAACTTACAAAAGATGTTGTCAATTAAGTGTTTTTTAGGCCGTGCACCTGCCTGTTTATTATCAAAAAGTAATTTCAATTTTTGGGATGAAGATGAAGCCGCTGTTTATTGTTGTTTTGTTTAA
This sequence comes from Pollenia labialis, assembly GCA_949318255.1. Classification (NCBI taxonomy): domain Eukaryota; kingdom Metazoa; phylum Arthropoda; class Insecta; order Diptera; family Polleniidae; genus Pollenia; species Pollenia labialis. The sequence continues at coordinate 185,525,626 of OX439139.1, read as the reverse complement.
ACTTTGATATTATTACAAGTAGAACTGTTGCTATAATTCTTATACGTTTAACAGTTTTATTTGGTTTAATATCTTTAGTTTTTCTAAAATCTTTATGGATGAAGTTTCCTGATGATCTGGCCTAAGCAACCAGTGAAATGCGCATAGGAAAAGCTTATCCCATCAACATTAAATTTCAAGTGTTTTTATCAATAATAAAAACTGGAAATTAAGCACGAATAACTAAATCTTTTGAATATTTAAAATTTTGTATTCCCAAAAATTGAAATTACTTTTTGATAATAAAATAAAATAAAATAAAATATGGACCTCAATTCCAGTAATCGTTGGAAAGAGCACTTTGGTTGCAATCGAATATTTTTGGGCCAATTTAATCAAAATGGGCACAAAGACTTTGCATAAAGGCTTTGTAAAATCATGGTGCGATTTTAACTATTTTCAATAGGCCTTAGTCAGCAATGCCAACTTAGTGCTTTTGGCACTATTTATGGTGCTTTTTGATGACTTAAAACGCCAAAATTTTATCTGTAGTGCCAAACCTAGAAAAAGCACTAACTTGGTGCTTTTTCAATTTTTCGTTAGTGCATTTAGTGCTTTTTTAATTTTAATTTTTTTTCTACCGTTTTTTAAAAATACGATTATAGGAATAGAGGATTAAGATGAGCTTTGCTATTTGGATTACAATTTTGAGAAAGCCTGTAAAGATTTTAAGATTTCAAATGATAAGAAAAGAGATAAAGAAAAGTGGCATTAGTTTTGCCAAAAACTTTATTTACGATGTTAGAGCTAGGCTTCCTAGAAATTTGGAAATTTTACAAAAGGTTTCACTTTTTAGCGATGGCAACATATTTAGTAATCGTAATAACAACGATGTATTTGTTGGCGATAAACATTTTTTTAAAGATGTAGACACTGTGTCAAAAATAGAAAATGACTTGGAAAATATTAGGAATTGTGAATGGAAAAATAAACAACGATTTTGAGTCATGTAGAAAAGTTAAAAAACATGCAGTTGGAAACCGTACCAAAGAACGCAAAGACTTTAAAAACATATAAAAAGTTGAAACTTAGTATAACCAAAGTGTTTAATAAATTAAAAAAAAGTTGACAGAAAATGCTTTTATAACAAGCGTTATGTAACCCGCAATTTTTCATGAGTTTTAGTTTTCAAACGCACAACACTCGTCACCAAATAACCGCGTGTTGTGCACTTTTGCCTCTAGTCCTACTGCAAAAAGGTTTGACTAAGTATCAGAATGCAAACATACATGATTTTCTATATAACACCTTATGTGTGTTTTTTATTTTGAAGCGTACATAGGTTAAAATAATTGGATAATATCATACGCCAATTCTTTTATTAAACTTTGCATGATTTTAATTCAGATTTATTTAAACGATATAAATATAAAGTCATTGGTCGGTCATTGCAAATTTTCGGTAATTGCAACAGGCAAGATTTTTATCGAGTTACTAAAATCGAGCTCGCACTGTATTACTTTAAAACGATCTTATGGCCAATTCAAACATAGCTGATGGATCATCATGATTTGGATGATATTATTTTTATTGAAGATAATAATAATACAAATAAAAATGTTTTAATACAAATGTAAATATATGTATTTATTATTTAATCTTAAAAAATAGTCCCCATAAACGCCATCGCCTTTTTTTTAAATTTTGAAGGTATATAATATTCATCATAGCCGAAAGCAACTTGTTTTGTGTTTAATTAAATTGAAAAAATGGCTAAGTGCTTTTTACGCTTTTTTTTGCTCGAAATAGTGCTTTTTAGTGCTTTTTTTAAATTTTAAAGTGCTTTTTGCTCTCAAAAAGTTGGCATCACTGGCCTTAGTGGCCAAATTTCATTAAATTATCTTCCAAATTGCGACTTTTATTTTAAACACAAGGTTTACATAGAAAGACAAACACACAGCCGGACGAACGGTGGTATCACACATTCCACCATCCACATCCAACATGGTGGTATGGGACTTCTTAAAGAAAATGTTAAAGAAACAAATAAAAGACTTTTTTCCAAATAAATCAGTTTTTAGGTTTTCATTAAAAAAAAATTAAGAGTTCAAATCAATTTAAATACAACTTTAACTAAATATTCAAAGAAAAAATTTTGAGCAAATATAAAGAAAGATTTTAATCGATTCAAAAGAAAAAATTAAGAGATACGAGTATCTCTTAAGTTTTTTTTTATCATGACCGTTTTCCTTTTTTTCAGCTTGTTCTTGTCAATAAAAAATTCTTAAGACTTAAACTTCTTAATCCCTTAATATTATTATTTGCACTATACAAAGAAAGCATTTAGATTTGTGATATTGTCTCAATAATTAAAATTTAAATTTAGTGTGAAAAGTTTACAATTTTGGAAACTTTGTTTGCTTCTTCCTAGGGAAAAGGATGTTTAAATCTTTGCCAAACAATATGTTTTGCTTTATAATTTACATAAACAGTATTTAACTTTAAGTGTTTTATGAAAACCATTCATATTTTGGGTAAAGGAAAAAGGGACCAATTAGTCAGGCTGATAAGAAGACTTAAGGACAGTGGTGGGCAACACTCATCTATGATATGTACGCTAGTGTGGGAAAAGCTGTAGAAATGTTCTCAATGAACCTGTCCACACGAGTAAAGAAAAATTCATCTGTATTTCTAAGAAACTAAATAATACAAAAAACACTAATACACGCAAAGCTGTGTGTGTGCACATCTTTTGTCAGATGAATATCCAACCGTTTACGACAAACACCACAAAAATTGTGCGCTTAAAAATAAGTCTCGTGTGTAAAGGCTCAATGAAAATAACAGCAGACGTTAATAAATTATTGTTTTGGTTATCTCGGTAGCAAACAATGAGAGGAGGTGGGGATTTTTGTAGGAAACATGTTTTTACGCAAGTAAAATCTTGTTGTTGTTCATAATTTTGAGCGTAACAGGAATCTTATCGCTGAATTGCAGACGAACAGTGTTCGATTTTAGATTTCAGGAAGACAAAATTACAAAAAAGCAGTTTAATAAAAAGTAAAATTGTCCACAAATCTGAAAACTAATGGCGTTATATATTGTGTTATAATTTTTTCTTTGAATTCCAATAAGAGTTAACAACACTGATTTTTAATAATAAAAGTTAGCTATTGGTAAACATTTCGCGTCAAAAAAATAAGTTAGTTTTTAAATAAAAGTAAAACAAAAAGTTTTTACATCCATCACAATATAACCAAAAATTACAAAACCACACAAATTGTACGCAAACACAAGGAAAAGTTAATAAAAAAAAAAACTTGCTTGCATAAAAAAGTAGTTTATGCAAATGCAAAATAGGGTATTATTATACGCTATTAAGAGTTGTGTTCGTCTACACAAATACAGTAGAATCCCGATTATTCGTTATCGCAAGGGAGCGGCCATTTTTTACGAATTATAGGGGGTTTCGATTTAGCGGGGTTTCGATTTAACGGGGTTAAAATAAAATAAATACGAATTAATGGGGTTTTTCAATTTATTTACTAAAACGATAAAAACAAAAACTTAGAAAACAATTGTTAACAATAAAATATATAAAAATTATTTTTTTTTAGATGTTTATTTATTTAAAAACGCACACACAAGCAAAAAAATCATTCTTTCAATGTTTCTGTTGTTTTTATTCCGAGTTATAAGTGGTAGTTTGCAAACAATTACGATTTATAAGAGGTAAAGAAGAATTAATTTGAAAATAAAAATTTCGAATTAGCGTGGGGACCAAAACGTATGGAAATTTTTACGAATTAACGAGATTATTTCAAGGGACCGACAGTTTATTACGAATTACCGGGAATTACGATTTATCGGGGTACGAATTATCGGGATTTGACTGTACTAAAATAAATAGATATCGTTCCTGGGTGTGTGAGCCGAACGCTATATACTGTTCTGTTTATTTTCGATTACTGATTTCAACACTGAAATCATTTATCCATTTGATAAAAAATTAAAAATGTTAACTCAATTTTACAATAATTAAATATAATCTGTGGTCAGTCCCAAAATCGATCCGCTAAGACGGCATTTTTGGAAATTCAAATGTTTAGGGGGTAAAACAAGGTAAAAACTCGAAAATTCGGCAACCTTATATCTCCAAAACTAAAAGAGATGCAAAAAAAATGTTATACTTATCGCTGTTCTTTAGAAAAATGAGCGGACAAATGTCTGGTACCTTTTTGAAATTCGGACCTTTCAGGGAGTTAACGGATTAAACCTGAATTTTGGTACTTTTTGACACCCCATCTATCTTTTGAACCAATAAACATAGAAACAAGGTTTATACCACATTCGAAACTTACCAAAAAAATACGAGTACATATTTGGTACTTTTTCGAAATTCGAACATTTAAGGGGTGAAGATCGTAACTATTTTTGGTACTTTTTTTACAAACCATTTTTCTCCATTCATTGACATATTTGTACTAAATTATGGGCTCCCAGTGCAGTACTGAAATTGTTGATTATTTAAGGGGGGGGGGGGGGGGGGGAAATATAGTTCGAAAAAGAGGAAATTCGGAAAATTTGATATTTTATTTAGCTTTTTGGTTCTAGAAATAGTATTTTTTATAATAATCATTATTGGTGGACCTTTTAATATTTACCAAGAAACTGAAACTTTGACATATACACATTTCCATGTAAGAAAGCGAGACGCTAACGCAGTAGTGGGATAAATACTAGTTGTATATAGAACTATCTGCCTGTTTTCGAATATAAAATAAAAATTTTCGCCTGGGAAAATATATTAGAAACAACAATAAAAAAATCAATCTAAGCGAAAATATAAAAAACCAAAAGTGCTGTATTTTGGGGCGTGGCTTAAAAAAATTGTATCCTGTTTAAGAAACTTCATGGACATATCTTTCATTCTAGGGGGTGACTGGCACAACTTTTTTTTTGTATGGAGGTCGACCCGGTGTAATGTTTAACCAACCCTCTTATTCCAGAAAAAATATTTTAGATATATAAAAAGTTTTTTAGCCCTGAAATAAGACTGTTTCCAGTGGAAAATGTTTTTCACTTACTTTATTCACGTAGATCAGGTCAGTTTTCAAAGCGTGAAACAAGCATTTTTCAGGTATCCAAAGCAGAGATTCTATGCGAGGAATTTGAAACAAAAATCGTGTTATGTTTACTGCGATTTCTTCGTTATATTACTGCTTCCGAGGAAGCATAATTTTTTGCTGGGAAGTATGGAAACATACCATTTGCACATTCGAAGAATTCACAAATGCTTTAAAGCATACATGTTAAATTCCAATTAGAATTAGCAATTGATGCAATTAGTTTATATTCTCTAATTGATCAAACAATTAGAATTAGTTCAACTAATTCCCATTAGCTAATTGAAATTTTTATTCTAATGGTAAAACTAATTGCAATTAGTTGCCATTAGCCAAAAAAATTGGTTAACCTTTACAATTAGAAATCTAATTGACTTCTGCTAATGCAATTAGGTATTCAATTAGCTCGAATTAGAATCAATTATTTTAAATTATTGAAGTGAAATAGCACTGTTTTGCAACACACCGCTTACGTCTTCAGGCCCTGTGGAGCGACTATTTTCCTTTGCGGGCATTATTAATAGTCCAAGGCGGGGTCGCTTGACGGACTTTTCTTTTGAAAAGCTCGTATTGCTGAAAGCGAATATACCCGGTCATTGTATTTATTAAACAGTTAGTACGTACGTTAAATATGTGTGCATGTATGTAATATATGTACATAAGTAATATATATGTGTGTGAAATTCATATTATGAATATTGTAGTTTTTTTTTGTTTTTGAAAATATCAAAAGAATTGATTCTTATTGGAGCTAATTCAATATCTAATTGCATTAGCAGAAGTCAATTAGATTGCTAATTGTAAAGGTTAACCAATTTTTTTGGCTAATGGCAACTAATTGCAATTAGTTTTACCATTAGAATAAAAATTTCAATTAGCTAATGGGAATTAGTTGAACTAATTCTAATTGTTTGATCAATTAGAGAATTTCACAAAAGAATGTTAATTAGCAATCATTAGCATTAGCTAATCATTACTTAACATGTATGCTTTAAAGGTTATTAAAAATATTCAGTTTTTTTTCTAAATTACCCCTTTTGGGATCTTTCCATGTAAGATTCCACTTTCCTTTTTTTAAGTATCGTTCAGTCTATTTTTATTTTGTCTTGTATCAGTTTCGTTAATTTGTTGCTGTAGTAGCTAAGAAGATGATTGGTCTGCTGTAACAGGTCCAATGATAATGTCGTTTCCTAAAAACTAATCTTTGATTCTACCCTTTTGCCGCTCCACTAAGCAGCCAAATTTCAGTATCGAGGCTTACAATATAATAGTCTGGTAGTGTATAAAGTCATTTCTGAAAAATTGAAGGAATAGGACTATTACAAAAAAAAAGCTTTATAAAATACATAACAGAAATTTAGCCCATAGAATAAATTCGAAAAATAAAAATATGTTGAATTAATTTATTTGTTTAATGAAATTACAGTGGCAGAGATTATTCATATTTATAATAAATATCTGTAAGTCGTTCGTTAAAAAAAAAAACAAAATACTCTAAACTTTTGCGGAGAAAGACAATTTTGCTACTTCGCTTGAAGCAGACCTGCAGTGGAAAATGGTGTCTCAGATGTGACTGAACTCATTTGAAAACTTAAGTATTTTTGCGCCATGTTTTTAAATTTTTGGTATAACAACTATTTGCTCAAGTAAACAAACGTATCTGGGTCTCTAGAGAAATTAGAAGATCCAAGGTATATCTAGAGTTCTTCTTTAGTTAAACCACAGCGTAGGAATGGACGGACGATCATTCTGCTCCAAATTTTCTTTTAAGATTTTCACAAATTTTCCAAACGTGAGTTCTTGTAGACTTATCAAACCTTTTACTTGATGTAGGGGTGGCCATCTTTTAATACTTTCGGTATGCAAAGTCATGTGAAGTAGGTCAATAAGGCATTTTTTCGATCTATTGTCTTTAAAAGTTTCTAGCTTTGTATCGAAGGTCAAGAGTTGAGGATTAACAAAACATTAAATTATTCTCTAAATCCTCAAATCTTTCATTCAGAGCGGATGCTACGTAGGTCGAACATTTTTGGGATTGTGAACTATTCTGCATCTCAGTTTATTCATTAATTGTGTAGTTTAAGAATTAAAAGAAACAATTTATTTTTCTGTTTGATTTTATGCTCTGCCTTAAATTTGTTATTGATCTTAGTTGTTATGCAAAACAAAAGCATTTCTAAATAAATTGTTGGTTCAAAAAAAGAATCTTCGTATCGCCGTTATCGGTATTCGTCACACCCCTTTGAATTCTTGTTGGTGTTGGTGCATAGCATAGCATGATGTTGGTATTTTATCATTCTTTAAGGTGTAATGCGGGTAAGTAAATCCTTCATAATAATTTTTCTTTTTTGGTTTTTTTTCAAGCACGAATTCAGGATAAAATTAACTTTAAAATACTTCAATCAAGCGCATTTTGAGATTGATTTAATCTTAGGTTTATTTAAATCAATCTCATTTTCGGATTATTTCAAGTACGAAATCGGGATTGAATATGTACAATTTAAGATTTTTGCGATTGAAAATCCGTACTTGAATCAATCTCTCTGCACTTTATTCAAGAATATCCATACTCACCGTACTATTAATACCGCTTCGGATTGATTTGAGTTCGGTAAGACTTATCTTTCTTTTGTTCATAAAATGAGCATACAAATTCTGCACTCACATTTAGGCCGTTTTCCACAAAATTTTGCCGATTTTAGCGATAATCAGGGTGAAATTCTCTTAGTAACAGTTAAAAAATCAACGAAATTAAAATTGTATTGACCAGTGCTATAACTCGCCTTCTGGTAGTTATTGGTAATTTTCCTTGCTTTTAATGTATTATGACATTTAATATTTTTATAAACTTTGTTGTAAAATGTGTTCTGAAGTCATGACACTCAAATTGTAGCTTAAAACTTTTATTGTTAAAAAAACTGGTTGTTGTTAAAACTCCAATATTTGTTTTTGCTTTTAAGTTAATTTAAAATATCAGTATCGATTTTAACGTTTTTCTATTATAAATTCATAACAATTTGTCAATATTTATGTTAGACAGAAAATACTTTTTGCCATCTGCTTCCCCAAAAAAGAAAAAGAAAAATAATAAGTAAATGTTTAACATAAAACAACAATAAAATTTGAAGGATGTTGGGAAAATTTGTTCTTAAAGCAACTCTTAACATTATTTTTGTTTGTTGTCAAATGCACCTGGTTTAAATAAAAAATGCTGTAAAAAAACTTTGAAGATAAAATTTTTATTCAGCTTGTTTTCAACTTGCAAATTTCATGAGAATTCTAAAAAGCAAATTAGAATATCCAAAAATTACTCTTGACCACTTTTATATTTCAAAATGCTAACAGCTTAACTGTTATTGGTGTTTTACTATTTGAAATTTTTCTCAAAAAAGTTAAATTTTCCAAATAGTTTACCTTTTAAACTTATTCAATAATCTCCATCATCACTTTATCACCTTAAATTTTCCAATATTCTTCGTTTTTTTTTCTTTTTTTTCAATTTACATGACTCACTTTTTTTTATTGATAAAATTTCTTGTTTCGTTTTAATTTCTTTGACAAACACGAAAACATGTACAAAAATATTATTGTTTTTTTTTTTTTGTTTTATATGTATATTTTTTATTATGCAAAATATTTGCACACTCCCTCCTTTTAAGTGTAAAATATGGACAGCTGTTAACAGCTGTTGACAGTTTTTTACTTAAACAACAACATCTATTTAAGCTACAAAAACACAATTTGCAATAATTTATAGTTTCCTTAAAACAAAAAAAAAAAAACAAGAAAAGAATCCTTGTGTTTATACGTTTTCCCCAGACAGTCGTTTACACTATATTTTACACTTTATTGGGTTCAATCATCAAATTACTTCAATGAGATTCAACATACATAAATATTTGTAAACGAAAAAAAAAAACTTTTTTTAATTTATTTTAGTCAATAATTTTATCAAGATTATGGGAAATGTTTACGGAAATATTTTTAGACATAAATTACATACACTCCCTGCCACATGAATAGCACAACATAAAACAATTTTTTCAAAAGCTTATAGCTTCTACAAAAACAATGTTACGAACTTAGTTTTTATTTCTATTTAAAGGTAATTTCGATGTTCTTGAAAACTACAAAAATTGGTTCAATATATATGCTGGTCTTGTTTTTATAAAAAATTTTGTAATCGAAGTAAAAAACTGCCTTCAAAATTTGCGTCACATGAATAGGAAGGACCCTTGTATTATAAAAATTCCATTTAACACTGCCTTTACACATGAAAGTTCTTTCATGAAATTTCTGTATACGTATTATAAGTAAAAATTTCAATGAAATAGACGACTTTCTTGAAAATTTCTTGTTCGATTACACAGGAAAGTGAAAGTTCATTTGAAAAATGTCGTCAAAGCGCAAAGTGGCAAAAATTGTTTTAGTTTTAGAACTAAAAAAACTAGAAATTGAAAACCAAAACAAAAAAAAAGAAATGAAAATAAAAAAAACCAGTAAATAGGAGGCAGTGGGTAAAGCCATTATTAATAAAAAGGTGTGAATTCGATGTGGAAGCGAATTTACTGAATTTTTTCCCCGGTGTATGTAATACGCAGCGACCGGATCTTTTTCTTTATGGCTTCAACGTCCAAACACATTTCATCTGCAATAGCTACGATTTTTTTTTAATGTCGTTCCTTCTGTAGGAGTTGTGGTTCATATCCCACAAAATGGGGTGGGATCGGTAACAAATTTATTAATTTAATAATTTGTTTATTGCTTTATTTTGCCTCCATTTTTATTGTTTTTCTTATTTGTAATTTCAGAGTTGCCAAGACAAATACTCACGCCGAACTTTAGGCATTCGTTCCAATTAATATTTATTTTTTATTTATTTTCCTAATATTTATCCACTTTAATTAGAATAGTTGTGTTTCAAATAATTGTAGTTAAAAAAATATATTAAAATTCTTTATATATACGTCCAAAACAAGTTGCTTTTGTAACTATAATTTAACACAATCCTGAAATTTCAAATGGAAATGTTAAATAGGCAACACCGCTTAGTTTATTGTCATTTGTTTTCATGAAATTGTCAAAAAATCGCTTTCTTCAAATTTTCATTGAAAGCAAGCTGAAAGTTGGGCTGAAAGTAAAAAAATGTAAATGTGTTAGTGAAAAAGTGTGAGTGTATTGCGACTTTCATGAAATTACTTTCACGTGTAAATGCTAGGTTATGTATTGTTTGCAATAACATTTTTTATTTTATTTATATTTGATGTAAATTTGTACATTTTAAAGCCTTTCCATTTTAACAGATTGTTTCGTAAATTCGATTAAGAATAGAATCATACAATGATTTTATGAAAGCGAGCGAAATGGTCGACCAAGCCACTTTTATGCCTACAATAAATTGTTATACCCACACCACAATAGTGGAGAGGGTATTATGCATTTGTGTTGATGTGTGAAACACCTTAAAAAAGTGGTCCAAGACCCATCCTTAAGTATACCGATCCTCCAAAATCACTTTCTGAGTCAAACTAACGATGTCCGTCCGGCTGTCCATGTAACTTTGTGCGCAAAGTTCAGATCGCAATTTTGGAGAAAATATAATAACATTTGGCACATAGGTTCTTATTGACACAAGGACCAAGCCTTTTGAAAATGGGCCGAATCAAAAAACTGAGTGCTTTTCATATAAATTTTACTACACGTTCAGTCACATGTGTTGCGAAAACAGCACATTAAACATTTTAATTTTTTTTTTAGCTTTTGTTTCCTCGACTTATATAAAAAAAAATTATTAAAATAACCCAATTTGCATTAAAAGAATGTTAGCCTTATTGTGTTAAGTGTATAAAGTGACGCAAAAAATATAGACAACTTTGGTCAGTTACAAAATAAAATGTAAACAAATTATAACCGGTCTTTTTCAGAACACAAATTTTATCTCAGAGCATGTAAACATAGACACCCTTAAACATAGAAAACAAACTATCGATAATTAATTGCACATATCGGAGATAATTGCAGTTGTACAAAGTACAAAAGGTTGTCCTGTTCATGTGTCCTATGGTAACTTATGGACCGATCTTTACGAAATTTAACAGAATCGTATCGTATAAAACGAATTTGTGAAAATAATATTTCATGTATTATTCCACCATTAATGTTAATTTTTATAACAAAATTATAAATTAATATATAAATTAAATTCTCGAGCTTAAGGTATTATTTTTTATATAAAAAAGTTTTTAAAAAATTGTTAATTTTTTTGTTAAAAAGAAAAGAAAAAAAAACCCTGAAGAAGGCACTCAAAGAAGTGCCGAATTATTGGTTTTTAAAAAATTTATAAAAAAAGTTTTTTACATAAAAAATAAGACCTTAAGCTAAAGAATTTAATTTATATATTAAAATTATAAAGGTCGAAGAAAATACATATTAAAATTATAAATTTTTCAAGGTAATGTTTCCACATTTGGACTCATAACGATCATCCCCCTGAACCAATTTTGCTGGATTTCAATTTGAAACCAATTCTGGTCTTTTCTCTTCAGTTTTTCGAAAGTTTTTAACAGACGGACACATGGACAGACAGACAGACAGACATGCAGACAGACGCCACAAGTGCCGGTGGAGGATGCAAAAACGTAGCTAATGAACAAATTTAAATGATTATGCAGTTTGTAAAAGTATTTTATGCATTGAAATGTATGAAAAAAGTGTATGGCTTCGAAAGGTTGCTAGAAACCTTAAAACAAAGCCGTTGAAAGTATTGAGTACCCAAATCTAATGTATTATTGAGTAGAGACAAGTATGGCGTGTTTTTTTTTTAGCTGCATGAGAACTTTTGATATCGATAACTATGGTGAAACTTTTTATGAGGCGATGTTAAGTCATTGGCTTATGCCGACAAAATTCAAGCTACCACTAACGTCATACGCTCAGATTTATTGAACAAAGTTATCAAAAGTTGGACTAATTGAATGGACCATGCAACTCGTGTCCGCGGCGGATAAAAAATTTCATTTAAATAATATTTCTTTCCTGTATTGCCGTTTTCAGTTCTCATAACTAAGAGCTACCTGTCTGTCCACATACACCACGTAACGAAAATTAGACATTCGGTTAATTTGTTTTGCATTAATAAATTTTTCTTGGCGCTTAAAAGTTATACGGTTTAAAAAATTTTGTTCGTTTTGGCACATAATAAAATAGTATTTATGAATAATTACTTACATATGAAATTATTAAATAAATTCCCAAAGTTGGTGTTGTGTGTAGACTTTTATACTTAGTGTATAAAGTGACCTCCAAGGCCCCGGAAATGTTTTCAAATTGCATAAGATGCGTTTTTATTTACTCTGGTCGAAAATTAAGCTTTTTATTTTTTTCTACACACTGGCAGTTGGTACCATTTAACATCTTAAAAGCCACGTAGTACGGTTTCCCACACGTAGTGGGGTACGGTCAGGTAGGACACTGATTTAGGATTTGTATCAAGCGAATACTGAAAAAAATATAATAATTCACTAGAAATTACTGTAGCGCAACAAATTCCAAATTTTCACTTATGTTTTCTTTTTCGAACCATACAAAAACCCCAAAAGTTATTAAAAGGCACATCATTTCATCTACTGAAAATTATATAAAGAACACAGTTACCAAAATTTTTTGTTTAACCATAAAAATAAAAGAAGATGACAAAATACACCCATATTACAATACCTTATTATTTTCTTAAGCCATATTCAATGATAAGCCCAACGAACTTATACAAACAAACATAAATTACAAATGTTTACCTAGTTCGCAAAAAGACTTGGAAAAACACTTAGATCTTTATAGAAAGCTAAACAAAAAGATACTTTACAGCAACGTATACAAGTAGTAGGGGCCCAAATAAATAAAGTATTTTTTAATTTAACCAACCAACCAGCAGATACAAAAACCCATGAAGTGAGATTTCGAAATACATTTAGTAAATTCGACTTCAATACAGCTGCTGGTTGTGGTGGTTTAAAATATTTTTTAGTTTAAAAAAAAGTATTTATTTTAGATACATATGCAAAACAAACTGCACAATGGGAAAAGTTGTCCAAAATTATATTGATGGGTCAATTGCAAACTAAATGTTGTTTTTCTGCCCCCGCTGTTTCAACTCTTTTTTGATGTAGAAACAGGAGGACAAAAAAAATAGGAGAGTAGGTATTGAAGAAAATGTCAGAAGAAAAACATTGCTCAGGTTTTTAATGTTTTTTTTTTCAAAATTGATTGATTGCAGTAGTGTATTGCTCCTTCATACTCGTGCCATGTAAAAATACTTTTCTCTACCTTCATTTTTTGATTAACAATATTACAAAATTTTAAAACAAAGTAAACTAGAAACATATATGAACTCTAAATGTATTAACAAAGTGACTTCAGTACTACAACAATGAAACAATTGAAAAAACAACAGGCATTTTGTTGCTAGAATTGAGACGCCAAATGTCAAAATGCCTTTATAAAAAATTTAAAAATATTGTAATTATTTTTAAAATTTTGTCACGGTTTTTTAATTTGTTCATATTTTCTAATATATCTACTCGTCGCATTGAACTGAAGTGCATTAGGCTAAGAAAGTGTTTTCTTAAAAAAAAAAAAAATATACGAAATTTAAAGAATTAAAAGAAAGAAAATTCATTGAAGAATTTTTAAGTCTGTTTTAGCATGTAATGGTAAGTACGTGTAAAAATGTCTTGATCGTCATGCTAACTTTTGGAGAAGCAAACATAAAAATTAAAAAAATTTAAGTTTAAAATCAGTGCTTCATATTTTTCTTTTAATTAATTTCTTTTCGGTTTTATTACATTTGCAAAATAAACTTTTTTTCAAAAACAATAGAGAGTTGTTAATGTCTTGAACGCCACTTTTAAACTTAAATTTCATTGTTTGCTTTTCAAATGACGTTTTTTGAAAAAAAAAATATCAAAATAATTAAATAACAAGTTCTTGAACATCAGAGAAAGGTTTTATTTCAACTATCCTTCCAATATAAGTGACTCTTCATGTATCTTAACATTGTGGCGTTCAAGCCATGTCCGTCTGTCTGTCCGTCTGTTGAAAATACGCTCACTTTCGAACAACTGAAAAGAAATCAGCAAACTTGGTGCCAAATTGCTTGTAGTTATCCTTAGCAGTTTGGGATTGAAATTCAGCAAAATCGGTGCAGTAGGACTAGAGCCTAAAAAAATTATAATTTTGTTACAAAAAATAACATAAATGGAGGAACAAGGCACGGAATCAGATAATATTTTGCAAAAATTTGTTTTATTCGACTGGAAATCACGCTGCAAAATTTCGTGAAGATCCGTCCATAATTTACCTTAGGCCCCATAAAAACCCTACTAACGAAAAACAGTTTAGTACGCCTAAGACCGTAATTAATAATGCTATCATAACAAAATTTGATACGTTACAGTTTTATAGTACTAGAAATTACCCTGTGAATTTTCGTGAAGATTGGTCTATAATTTACCCTGGGCCCCATCTAAACCCTACTCGCGGAAAACAGTTTAGTACGCCTAAATCCTTAATAAATAATGATATCAAAATAAAATTAAATACTTCACTACTCACACTAATAAATTTCGTGATGCTCGGTTCATAATTTACTATAGGCCCCATATAAAGCCCACTGAGTTGTCGGTGGAGGGTATCAAAGATTCGGCACAGCCGAATATAACACTCTAACTTGTTATATATATATTTATGGTATGACATTAAAACAAATAATCGTTGTTTATAATGAATTGCTAGAGATACAACAGGTAAAAGAATGTGGGTTAAGTTAGGTTAGGTTCGGTAGAAATGTCAGTTAGTGTCCATCTGACCCTGAGACCCATATGACGCTGATGTCAACCTGATCAGCCATCTCGTTTGGAGTTGAGCGACAGCAAAAAGCTGTTCTTGTTGTCATGGAAAGGGATTCCAAGGCTATTACAGCGGCACAGCAGATAGTCTGAGCCAGTGATCCGGCATTCTTCGCAAAAAATTAAGGTTGAGCTTCCCTGAGTGTACTCCGTAACCCTTAAATGTATGATTTTTTTTTATATTTGGTAAAACAAATTTTAATCAACTTAAAAACGAATCTTGTTGTCGGAAAAAATAAAATTATAACCACCATATGCGTATTTTCTTTTTATTTTGAGAAAAACATACTGATGTATATCTACATCATCATGCATAATCATCCTTGAATTCTTTAAATGAACTTCAAAGAGAGTTTTCACCATTTAAACCCTATTTTTATTATTTATAATTTATATGTATGGAAATTTAAAAAACGGTTATTTTTTGCATTTAGTCATAAAGGCACCTTGAATTCCTGGCGTTATCCGGGTATTCTACCCGTTCATTCCGGTATTTGTAATCGCAATTTATTTGCAGTTATTAAGGCCAGTTATCAACGCCGTATTTTCACACATCTATGGTACCCCGGTACGGTAGCTGCTAGTGAGGTAGTCTATCAGCGCCGGGGTTGCGGGTTGGATTCTCACCAGAGATTCTGGTTTATTTCCCGCAGACAAGCCAAAAGCTTCACAGGGATAAGCTTATGGAATTAAAAAAAAATTGTAAGGTGATCCTTTCGATTTTTTGTCTGTAAGCTTTTTTCAAGGAAGGGAGCTATTGATGGGCCGATCCCTTTTGCTTCCACTTGATTCTATTTTGCAAGGTTGACCTGCTGACCTGAATACCGCGAGGCCCAAAATGTGGTAAAATAAGGAAAAGTGTAATTTTTGGCCTTTATATAATTATGACCTAAGTAGCTATCCATCAGGTCAAGTCATGGTAATTTTACCATGGCATGCGCCAAACCAATAATGAGCTGACGATATGTTGATGGTAACCACCTAGTTGTCTTTTAACTCCGCCTCTCTAAAATCAACGTTCCCCTAGAAAGCTAAGTTTTCATAACGTCCCCCTTGTCCGGAAGCGGACAATTGGGCAATCTGTTTTGTTGAATGTTTCCAACGCAACGGAAACCTTGTTGTGCGAAATAATATGCCAGCGGCAATGAGAGATTAAATTTATCGATAAAAACATATTATTATTTTTCATTCGCAGTAACCGTAAAACGACATTTTTCGTTACTCCCAACTCTGGCCAGACCGGAGTAAACATCGAAATTGGATGCATATCCGGCGAGAAATGGACTTTTTTTGTAAAACACAGCTGTTCGTCTACATAAATGGCCATAAATGGATTAAAATGCTTCATTAAGATGGTCTATGACAGGTCGTATCTTGTGTAAGCGATTTTTATTTTGCATACTTATTTTGCATACCGATTTTGCATAATGATGTATTTCTACATCACTTTCAAAATAAAGTTTTTCATGAACAAAAAATCACACATTTTAACGCACACCAAAATTAAACTATTCATTAACTAGAACTATGTGGTTCTAGTTTCACAGTATAACTATAAATAAGTTTTTAGAAATTTAAAATGTAAGAAAAAAACTTTACAAATCAAATGTTGCCACATCAAGAGATATGAAGGATTTAGCATATGATGTAGATCAACATCACAATGCATTTAAGGGTTTAAATTGTAAAAGCAGAAGTTCACCTGTCCGGAACACGCATTCTGGCTTGGTATCAGCGTTCTGTAGCAATAATCTTCAGCGTATCGGTAGGAGTGGTGCAAAGAGCCCCTGTAATGCACAGCGAAGCCATTCCCTGTACCACCCTCAATCTTACCATGTGGGTCCTTCTATCCAATATTGGGCACTATACGAGTATGCCATATAGAACATTGGACGAACTATAGACGTATTGATCCAGTGGATTATCCATGGTGCCAATACCCACTTTTTGACACTGCCATTTTGCAGGAGTAAGTGCAACGGCTGCCGACTTTTTAAACTATGTATTTTAATAAGAAATGCTTAAACTTATTATGATTACTTTAATCATATTATTGTCATCTGCATAAGCCATCCATCAAATAGCCATAACCCAAAAATATTTTCCTTCGAACATGATAGCGTTATTAATAACAATAAATTTTTTTTAATACAAAGTTAAAGGTAATCAAACATAAAAACACGTGTGCAGATGTAACTCAATTAAAGCGACATTATTGGAATTACCAAATTTCCGATTAATCGGTGCATTTAAATACAGTTAAAAAAATGTTGTCTTTACTTCAGGTATTTAGAAATCACCTTGTGCAGTCTGCAAGAATTTGTATTATATTTTACTTGTGTGTCGTATGCGTATACAAAGAATTGTTTTTGCCAAGAACTATTGTTGCAATATCATCCAAGTAATAAAAATTCAAAGTATTTCATACATACATATCCCAAACTAACATTTTAATCAGTAAGAGTGCTACATTCGGCTACACCGAATCAAATACCGTTCTTAAGATATAAATAAATCTTAAAAAAAAATAAGCAAACGCAACTTATGCAATGGAAATTATATGCACAAATTTTCATGTTCTTCCAAGTCAAATTAAAATTTTTAAAAGCTTTTATACTTTAATAGTCTTATTCCTTCAATATTCTCCAGGAATATTTTCTATGCACTATCAGAAATAAATACCCAGATTCTATATATGTACATATACATACATATGTATGAACCTTCTTACTTTTGGTGATGGGTATAAAAAACAACAAAATGGGATTTTATGAAAAAAATAAAAGGCAGTTGTGTTTTTTTGCTTTTATCTCAGTAATTTACTGACCGATCTGGCTGAATCATTAGCAAAATTTCACGGAGAAGATGTGACAGGAATATAAAACGGCCAAGTCCCCATCATATCTGTTTTCTTGGCAAAACCCGTTTTAACAGACAGACGGTTAGACGGACAGACAGACATCGTTAAATCAACTTCGCTATTCATAAGCACCCAGAAAATATATTTACTTTATAGAGTGCAAAATAAATATTTAGCAATTTTAAAGGGAATAACAATCTAATATGTTTATACCCTTTAACCTTCAGTGGTGGGTATAACAAATGTGTGTATTTTGTTATTGCCCCTCTTATTGCTGTGTGTATTTTATATTATCTTGAGACCTTTTAAAAGTATTATTTATAACCGCTTCTCATCCCAGTAAAAAGTTCGCCTACAAAATAATGTGTTAAGTAATCAGGAAAAAGTAAAAATACTTCTCCCAATTCTACTGAAAGAACCAATTAATGTTACATGGGATGTCCCAAAATGAACGCATTTTAATGTAAGTCATTACTTTTGACCTACATACAACTGAAAAATAAGTAGTTATAGAAGTTTTTATAGTAGTTATATAGAAGAAAGCTACGAAACAATGAGTTCAGAGTTGGAAAAATTTGCAATGATTTGAACGTGTGTTCAAATGGAATTGTGCAGACCTTCAATCATAGTCCTGATATTCCTTTATCATCCTCACTCATTATTTTCTACATTTGTTTAAAAATTACTAATTCCAGTTTAAAGCTCTTACTAACTGATTTACATACACAAAAAAAAATTATATCAAATTGAATATGAAAATTGCATATTTGATTAAAACATTTGTGAATTGTCTGCCATAACAATTTTTGTGGTATAAATAAAAAAAAGTTTGTAGGTCTTGTTATTGAATTTTCCCAGCGGTTAATATTGAAAGGACCGCAAGTGGAAGGCGTTTTGGAAGGCCTCTGTACTTCTTTCTAAAAGAATCGCTTCATATGATATCCTGCCTTTAGAAATATGGGTTCTGGAAGGTATAAATTTCGTTTAGAAAGTTCTTCCAAAATAGTGAGTACACATTTGCTCCTCCATTCTTTGAGAAGGGAGAATGGAAGTTGTTCGTTTATTTATTTTTTATTACCATCTTTTCTTCCTTCTTTGGATAGGGATCGAAGTTGTTATTAAAGGGAGTGTTAAAGGCTTGCGCCCAATAACAACCTGTGTAAAAAAGAAATAAGTACACGCAGAGAAAAAACATGGTTGAAGTATGGTTAAAAAAAACATATTATGGTCCCTGCAATGGCAACAAACAAACTTTTGTTGTTTCAAAAAAAACTTTTTTCACGATTGATAATATATTGTTTCTATTTAACAATAAAGTGTTTACCTCCCTTGAAACTTCAAATATGGTTGAATTCAACAATACATTGTTTTAATTAAATAAAGCTACAACAATACACTTAAACATATTATGGTAACCTTGACCATATTATTATGGCGGCAACCATACTATGGTTAAATTCATCCATTGAAAAGCTATAACCATATTATGGTTGCTCCCAAACATGTTATTATTAATTGTTAATAATAATTATATGTTTGAAATTGTAATATTTTAAAACATTGTATGTTAAACTTTAAATTTTAAATAATATGTTTAAAAAGCAACAACATTCTGGTCGTTTGCATTTTACTTGGTTTGCTTAAAATTCTCATTCATTTTATTTTAATTATTGATTAAAATACATAAATTTACGTAAAATAATAAATGGTAAACTGCAATCATAAACATTGTTAAAATCCAACCATAGTATGTTGCTCTTAGAATATGGTTACCTCCAACCATATTTTTTTTCTACGTGTATGGAATGTTACCGCTTTGTTTAGTCAACAAACAATTTTATTGAGTCAATCAAAAAAGATGTTAACCAAAATTTTTTAATCAATGGACAAATATATTAAAAAATCGGACAAACGAAGTAGCTATAAATTCTGAATTTACTTTAATTCAAATAATTTTTTTTATTGAATATGGGTAATTCCATGTCAAAGCGACCAAGAGTGGGACCCGACTCCTTTCGATTTTAATGAAATTTGGTGAGAAGGTTCCTTTTATCAAACATTTTTTTTCAAAAGTTATGTCATATTAAAAATGTCATAATTTCGCCGAATGTATTGAGATTATTTCTTCAATATCTCGAAAACTACTTTACATACGAAGATGATTTTAATGTTTTATTAAGTGCTATTTGCTAATAGTAATTTTGATTGATATTTCATTGAATCAAATAAAAAGTTTGTTGAATTTAGATCTTATTTTTAACAAACGATGGTGATAAAATTTTTTTTAAATATTTTTGTCTGTTTACAGAAGCGATTTACTGAGTGCATTAAGAGAACTTTATGAATTGATGTAATTTAATTCTGCTAGTAGCAATTTGGCTTAAAAAGGTAGTTCGTTTAGAAACTTGTTATTAAAATTTAACTTAAGTTTTTGCTGGGATGGTTGTTTTTGGCAAGAACAACAACAATAAAAAAAACCCTTAAGAATGTATTTAGCCCAATTTTTTTTTTTTTTTTGTTCTTCTTTAAATATATTTTTTGAAAGTTGATGTAGAAAGTCCAAATTTGTTATTCCATATCTCTTTACAGTTGCTTTAAGCAGAAAGTTCTATTGATAAGCTGAAAAAACGTTTTACACATTCCAAAAGGTTTTGTCAAGCATTTAAAGTGGGTTTTCCTTTAGCCATCTTCTCTAATTAATTTCTTGTTCGTTTGTCAGGAACCCAACATTTTAAAATCGTTTTTAAATGAGTGGAGTTTGTTATAAGATTTTATTTTTTCTATTTTTTTGTATTTGTTTTGTAAAAAAAAAACAGTAAGAAGTTTTTGTCTGCTTTCTACAGTTGTTTGCCTTGTTAAACGCCTGAAGAAAGTTTGTATAGAAATTCACAAATGCTTTTCCAATGCTTTATTAATTTAACTTTATAGCTGTTAAACCACGAAACGTTTGTCAATTTTATACAATTATTTTGTATTGGTATTGTTGGTATTTGTAGCTATAAGCCTTTAATATAATAGCAAATAGGAGATGTTTACGAAAAAATTTAATTTTAGAGAAATATATCAGGTTAAAATTTAAGAATTTTAAGAAATTTAAAATAGTACAATATCGCAACTGATCATAAAGAAAGCATTAATTCAAAATTTACGGTAAAAATTAAAAAAAAAATTAATTCAATTTAAAGGCATATGAAAAAGGATCTTTAAACCAAATGTTTCATTGCCAAATGCCAAATGCAGCTGGTAGGTATGAATGGCGCTTGCGGATTTTTTTTCCAAAAATTGATGAAATAAAATTGTTAGTTTCGATCATCTTTATAATCAAGTCCGTTATTGTACTATTTAAAAATTTCTTAAACTTTGATTTTGCTTCCCTAAAATTTTATTTTATACATTTCTCTAAAATTCTATGTTAAAATAAAAATGTTTCAAAAAATTTTCATTTTTCAAAAAAGGATATACTAACAGGCAGACAGACGTATTCTAGGATATGGTGTTAGTTCTAGACTCACAATGCGTCTTTTAACGCCACACTACGACCTAACACAGGTCGCAATTTTAACACAAAGCCTAGGCTATGCTTAAGGGCTGGAGCTATCTAATCTTCACTAAAAAGTTACTCCCTGTAGATTGGTAAGAAACCCAGATGCCCTGATCTGTTTAACTATAACGACTAGAAGGTCTAAGTAAATATTAATCGGTTATTTTTTTACATATTTTCCCTTTAAAAATAATACATTTAAATCTGCTCTAGAAATTGCAATATTTTTCTAAAAAAAACACATTTTAAAAATATTAAAAAGAAAAACATTGCAAAAACACGGAAAAACAAAAACCACCATCTTTTTAGGATTTACTTTAAACCCATAAACGACTTCCACTCATCCTAAAATTATTTTTAAAATTATGTGCAAAATCAGGCAATTTTAAGCACGTGGTACTCGTATAAATAAATAAATTACTCTTCTAAATAAATGTCAGTATTGTACAATGTACATTAGAGTGGTCCATGCTTACATAGAAAAAAAAATCCAAAAAGAAGTTACACCCACCATTCAAATTATATGTGCGTTCGTTTACTTTTCCAGTAAAATCCCAGTAAAATCCAGTAGGTAAGTTGTATGAAAATTTTACAAATTTATGTGTACGCGAACGCATTTCAGTAAAATCCAGTACAAATTTGTACAAATTTTGGGGTAAACGAACGCAGCTATTTCTTCAAAATTTCAGCAACTTATCTTATATACAAGGGAGTGCTCATCGACCTTAAAGTATTTAAATTTTATGAAAAAATCCTGAGAAAGAACTAGTCAAAACATTAAGTAAAAAATGTACCAAAAATTATTTTTTTATCCAGATATTTATAGTATTAAAACACGCAAAAAATAAAATAAACAAAGAAATATTTAAAAATAATATTTATTCAATTTTTTTCAACTTGACAATTAGCTTGTTAGCATAGTTTTAGAAGCTTCAGTAGAAATGACCTTTCTGTTCTGTTCAACGACATGAAGTAAAAATTGTTTTTCCTCCTCATTGTTAGTAATTATCGTATTGTAATCTTCAAATAGTTTTACACCCCTCTCCACAGTGTCGTTAACCACGTGCTAATTTCTTATGCAACTTTTGTCTTGAAGATAATCAACATTGTCATCCCATGCGTCAGGAGGTAATTGCTAGAAAGAGTCAATATTTCTAGAACTGAGAGCGTTTTCTGCGTTCTTTACGATGCAAAGGCTTCTAATGTGGCTTCCGTGGATAATTTGGCAGAGGCACATCTTATTAAACGAGAACCGCCGTCAACAACCATTCTCGCCATAAGACAGCTTGTCGGGAAACAAGGAGAATGCAACTAGCTCATCAGATTAGTACCACAAGTGATGCTCTAAGACAACCCTTGCTGCTGCACTGATTTCGGGATCAATGACTTCGTATAATTTAAATCTCTTCCAAAGTTCGAGGTCATTAATCGCTGCATCTGCTGTCAAAGGCGCCTCTATCCAAATCGTCGTATGTTTGAGTGCGCCGAAATTAACAAATCGACCAATTTGTTTTTCTTCTCTTTTGGTTAGCTTTAATGCTTGAGAATTATTTCGAAAAAGAAAAATCTTCATCGCATACAGCAGTTTTGCCATCCATCGAGCATGATGTATTGGTCCCGGAGTACGCCAACTAATCCTTGCTGGAGGTTTGTTCAGAACAATCATTGTGAGCTCTATGAGCTCATTGTAATCTCGCTACATCAGTCGTAAGACTCTCAAAAGTTTTTTCGGCAAACTGTTTCGCGATAGCAGTGAAGTCAAGACAATCGTAATGATCCTTTGGTAATGTATCCCAAACATCACCGAATCTTTTGAATAATGGAAGCATAGGAAACTTTGGTGGCACAAAGCATAGTGTAAATATTTTTGAAAGTATTATTTCAAACACGTGATGATGACAAGCAAGCCAAAAAAGATCACGGCCAGTCTTTGCTTCGAGCAGAGTGCACGCTCCTCCTTTGGCACCGGCGTTAGAGGCAGTAGTGTCAAAGTTCATACTTCGGACTTTATTTGTGACATTCCACTGTTCCATTGTGTCAAAACCAGCATCAGACGTGTTTTTGCACGTTCAAGTTTGGTTTTTCCGAACCATTACCGGACACAAGAATAGAAAGCATTCTACTTTCTGTTTACCAATTTTATCAGGCAGTATTATTCCATCCCAATGTATAACAAGCGGATACTTTGGGTCGAATAGTTGTTTTATATTCGCATTGAATTCTGTCCTTGTTTTTTTCTTGCACGTCGAATTCTGTTTCGAGAGATTGGGAGTGCGCAGGATTACAACCAAGTGCGGCAGTCAATGGAATAATCAGATGCACTGCTTCTCTGTCGGTTATTTTGTTACGATCGAGAGCGCTGGTAACATGTTGTGTAAATATACCACTAGTCGATGGAACAACGACACTTTTACTTGTAGCTACCTGTGTCGTTTTTGGTGAAGTAACCACAAAATCATCTTGCTTTTCATTCAAATTGGTAGTTGCACTCGAAGTGCTACTGCAGCTTAAGTCAAGTTCTTGACTTGATACTACTGAAGCATTATGTTTAGCGGCATTTTTCTTAATTCTTCAGCTTTTTGTTTTCGCTTAAGAGAAAAGACCAAGCTTCTTGTCAACCGATGTCATGATCATCTTACGCTCACTTCTTTGATCCATGAGAAACTCTCTGTCTTCTACAATTTTGATTGAATTCATAACGTTTACATGGGCGACATCGAAAATTTTGCCTAGTTCTTCTGTTAACAAATGCCCTCTATCTGTCTGTGCTTGCGAATCTCTTGTTTTATTTTTCTTTAAAAGCATCCAGTTCTTATGAATTTGCATGAGTTTTTCAACGCAGTGATTTGGTTGCCTGGTTAAAATACCAGATTTGCTCAACACTTCTATGACTTCTTGAACAAGCAGATACGCAGAATCTTTCACATTTCTTGATTCATTTAATATGTGGTGATAACGAAGTAGAACTTGCCGAAGAGTTGGAAGTTGGGTCATTTTTACCAATGACTCAAGATCCCGACATCCAAGTAGAAAAATATCGGCTTTTTCGAGTTGATGAACTCATTTTTTTGCTCTGATTTATTGAGTCTGACCTGTAAAAAAACCAAAATATCAAAAAAGGAGAGTTAAATAAAGGCATTTAAAAATAAAAATCAAGTATTTCAAAAACAGCACTAGATGGATCACCCTCTTCCGGAAGGGCTAGACAACTGAAATTATACAACGTTAGTGCTATGGATACACGTTACAAATTTACGGGGTGGCCAATCTGAAAACAAAAAAAAAAAAACTTGGGACCACTCTAATGTACAGATTGCAAAAAATAAAAATTATTGTAGTATTTTTTTTTTTTGTTGAGAATTAATCAGCAAACAGGATATTGATAATCGGAAATAAAATTACGGTAGAAAAATCTCTAAAGAAAAACCTTGAAAAAAAAAGTTGAAAAGTTAAGGATTTATATTTATGGTAGAAATAAACTTAAATTAATAATGAATTCAAAGATTTTAAGTGAATTGCAGATTTAATTGAATTTTCCACATACATAATCCATGTGTTATACGAAAAAAGATAAAATACAAACAGACAAGTATGAATTTTACACTGTGCAAGTGTATAAATGTTACGAAAATTGATAAATAGAAAAGAAATCGACAAACTAAGAATCCCTCTTATGATTTTCACAGAACGAAAGTTGTTGTCAAAAAGCTTTTAGAACTTTTATGTTTAAAAAATTTTATTAATACCATTCTTATTTAAAACTTTAGTGTATACCTGGACTAGGCCAGGCATTTTTGATTTTTTCCAGCTTTTTTCAGATCATTATTAAATATATAATAAACAGAAAAAAGTGTAAATTCAAACACCGTGGGCGTGGCAATTGGACAAATGAATTTTTTGTGTATCAGCCTGGTCCTGGCCAGACCCTCCCCTATTATATATGTATGTATATGTACTATAGGAAATAGAATCAAAACGAAACGTATCAAAACCCATACGCAACACATAAGAATCCTTTCTTTACAAAATGTTCTTGCTAAAGCCGTAAAACTCCATGCAAATAAAAATAGTCCCAACCAGGCCCAGCAGTTCATTAGTGATAGTTTTCGATAGCCGTAGTTTGTGCCACACAAATTAGGTGGTGGTGTTAAAATTTCACTATTATAGCAAAGATAAAGTTTTTAACCAGAAAATCTTTTACATCATCTAAAATTGTTTAGCCAAAAAAGTGTGGGGAACAGTTTTACAAGTCATTAAACTTGTCAAAAAAAATATAACGTTACATTGTACATATTAAAAATAATAATAAAAAAATCTTTATTACTTAAGATTCTTTGAATAAAGGGTATTCCAACAAAGATAACTAAAAAACTAGCTGCCATACTACTGTTTAACTACTTTCAGTATACTTTGGCAAATCACCACGCTAAGACTTACACCAGTGCTTATGTTCTGTAACTCTCGCGTCGAGAAATTTTTCGATTAAAATGTGAAATGTTAAAACAAAACAAAAATGCCATAAAATGAAAAAAGCAACTCTATTTCTCACTTAACTGCGTCTGATCGCCATGTTACAGATGAAGTGTGTTTGTAAAATTTCTGGGAGAAAGTTCCCGCTTTGAAGTGTCAAATAAACTCGCGAATAAAAACAGGGCGACAAAAAACGTAAACACTAATGGTGTTTTCTTTTCTACAAAAAATTTAACATTTTATTTAAAAAAATGCAATTTGGTTTTCTTTTCTTAAAAATGCTTTGCTCTCTAAAGGGGCAGCGTGTTTTATTTTTCAAACAAAAATCACCCTTAAATGTCATAAGGCATTGCACTTTACGCCCAGCTTTGCCAGAAGTGCATTTATCTGCATTTTGCAGATTTTACCCCCAAAATTATTAAAATGCAGATTTGAAGATTTTTGGTTGAAAATTGCAGATTTTTTAGCTCGTTAAACCCCTTCTTTTCATTGTGACTTTTGTTTGTACTATTTCCAATTTTTGCATTGATAAACGAAATTTATCAACCATTGATGGAAGAACAGTGGGGAAATACAAAGATTTATTAGAAGAAATTGTGTAAATATTTTTAATAGTTGCAGTATTTGATCTCTTGTAAATTTTCAATAAAAGTTTAAATAACATGTCAAGCAATTAACTTTTTATGTGTTGTTTAAAATAAGATAGACGTGATAAATCTCAACTAAGCCTGAGTCATGAGTTTCGGATTGATATTTTTGATTTAAAAATATCTAAAAATTATTTGCCATGGTCTGAAAATCGCATTCGAGTTAAAATCGAACAAATTTTTTAAACTTTTCTGTGTTAAGAG
The DNA here is from genome assembly GCA_949318255.1 of Pollenia labialis. Lineage (NCBI taxonomy): Eukaryota > Metazoa > Arthropoda > Insecta > Diptera > Polleniidae > Pollenia > Pollenia labialis. The sequence goes on along the minus strand of OX439139.1, from coordinate 185,498,897 downwards.
CTCAACAAAATATTTCCTTTTTAAAACTTACATATATTTCCAGGACCACCTACGGATATTTATGAGAACTATTTTTAAATTCCATTTTGAAATAAATTGTTATATCTTCTTCTTAATAAACTACATTAAAAATGTAATACATGTGTTTTGAAGATTTATTGAAGATTTTTAAAATCTTGACGCAGATTTTTCAGATTTTTTTATGCAAAATTATGGGTTTTTGCTGATTTTACCTCTAAAAGTTCTGGCAACACTGTTTACGCCCCGTATAAAAAGAGAGTGTTGATAATGCTCTGTAAAGAGATGGCTACTGTTTATATATGGGGTTACCAGACGAAGTTGGGAAAAAATCGCCTCTAAATTTAATAGTTATTTTTTCTATTATTTTATAGTAAAAACAAAAGAAAGCATTGCATTGTTAATGGTAGGTTGTCAGTGGTATAAAATTTAAATGAATTCGGTGTTATAAATTATTTTTGAAAAAAAAACGTCAAATCAAGAAATCGAAAAAACTTGGTGTTAATCAATCGGCAATCTGGCAAAGGTATTTTCTTGTTTACATATTTTATGAGAAACAAACTAATGAAATGGAATTTCGTCATTCATTTTGTTCATTTATTTATTTATTTAATATCAATCTATAACAAATTAAGGTTTATGTATATTTTTTTTATATTATGACGAACACACTTTTTAATTTATGTATGTAGCATATCTTTTTTATATATTGAAGAACAAACTTTTTGTCAGCTGTTAAAACCGGGCGATCCAATTTTGTGTTTTGTTCTCGTTAAATAAAAAATTGCAGTATTACATGTTCGGCAAGACATTTTATACATGTACCTTTTAAAATGTGGCATTTTTTTTTGTAGAAAAGAAAACACCATAAGAAACATATTAAAAATGCAAAAAATAATACTAATCATATTTTGTTGTTGACACATTTTTTATTGTTTAATTATTTTGCTTTTAAATATTTTTTTTAAATATACGGATGTTTTTAAAGCTCGTTTGCAATTAACAAATATTAAAGTCGCACTTTATATTATTTGGTATAGCGACCAGGGGGAAATTGCCCCCCCCCTCCCCTAAATTATGAAAATTGGTTTGGTTTATCTCGATAATACAAGAATTCCTAATAATAATATTTTTTTATATGCACAAAATTTTAGGAAATCCCAACAAGGTTTTTTTTATTAAATCTAACGAAATATTCAATAATTCTAATAGATATTTATTAGATATTTCCAATGAAACATCTAGTTTACTGTATTCAAATACTTTCTACATTCTACATTCAATTTCAGCAGGTGCCATCTATATAAAAAGAATAAACGTTTGACTTGAAAATGCGTGCGGTTGAATTATTAATAAGCCTTGGTATATGCAATATTTATGTTTACATGTGTTATATGAATCAAAATTCTATTCGATAATTTTTGACGATAACACAGATTTGTCGGGGAAACCCCAGATTTCCTTATCTTAAAAATATTTTAACCTACAACAAAAAGTTGTTAGGTAAGCATTTGTTGTAAACGCATTTGAAGAGGCTTCAAAGGATATTGATAGCGCAAAGGCACTATCATCAATTGTTCTAAAAGCTTTGACAAGTTTTAGTCTTGACCTAATAAATTGTGTAGGAAATGGAACAGATGGGTGTCCTCTGATGTCAGCAGAAAATGGAGCTGTTATAAAATTCTGGACTAATGCAAAACAATCGCCTTGCTATTCCCATAAATCAAACAACTCAATTTTAAAAAGCAACAAAGTGCCATTAATACAATAAGTTGTATCATTTGTTAAAGAAACGACACATTTTTTTAAATATATTCATCCCAAGCGAAACACAGCTTTAGCAAAGTATTTGGGAGCCAAACTCTCTACATTATGCGAGACAAGATGGTTGGACCGTCACGACTCAGTTTTATACTTTGCAACAAGTGTACATCATATAGTAGAAGCTTTGGAAAAAATATCAGAGTGGAAAGGTAGAGATACTTCATCAAAAGCCTTTTATTAAGGAACTCGCTTAGTACTTTTGAATTCATTAACGGAATAAACGTATTAAATGTGGTACTTATTGTATCACAGCCGCTTAGTATCATTTTACAAAAGCACGATATAGATCTTCAAAAAGGATCAAGCCTTATCAAATCTTAAATCATGTGCCTTGAAGAGAAAAGAAATAAAGCCAAAGAACTATTTAAAGCGTTTTTTGAAAAAGTTAAAGTTATCTGCGTTCAAATTGAGGTTCCAATCACATTCAAAATGTTGAAGATTACTGCCGAGTTGTAGGTTACATTTCTCTTATTGAATTTATTTTAGAAGATCTCAAAACACGTTTCCCAATAGATCTCCTAAATGTATTGAAAATACCTAAACTTCTACCTCAAAGTGTAATCAAGTCAAATACAGCTACAAAACTTTTAAAATCACAACCAGTTGATGAGCTGATTGTGTTTGATAAAAGAGATAAACACCTACTAACATCTAAACTTGAGTCTTAACTGTTGCATTTGCAACAAACATGGAAAATATTTGAAAATCTATCAGATAACGTTGTAGATGCTTTAATAAACGTGATGAAGATATCTACCGAAATCTAAGAAAAAAATTTCAAATTTTCGTTTCAATTCTCGTCAGCAGGGCAAGTTAAAAATGGCACGAAAAAGTATAAAAAATGGCACGAAAAATGGCAAAAATAAACATGTTATTTAAGAAACATTTATTTTATTAGGTTTTTATTGTAAGTACAATAGTATGTTTCTTCAAATTGTCAACTAAAAATACTGGGGGGCAAAACGCAAGAATTTGAAAGTTGTTTTCAATACACTTTTAATCTAATTTTTGTTATAAAATTCTGTTTAATAAAGAAACATTTTTATAATATTTGTCATAAAATTTTTTTATCAGGGAAATCTTATAAAAAAACGACGTTTAAAATTCTTGCGTTTTGCGTCTTCGATTTCTACAACACCCCTGATAATCTCCTGTTATCACATAAAACACTTCTCTAAATGGAAAACACTTTTTCAGCATCGCAAGATGTAAATGGAACATATTTGAACACTAAAAGTTCAGATGGAGAAAGGTTGTCAATAAATTCATCCGTTTCACTTTCATTAAAAGAAAATTGTGAGAAAATCGATTAAAACACTTTTTTAAAATTGAAATGCCAAGCCATATAGATTTTTCAGGAGTATTGAACTATTTACCACATGTATTACTATCTAAAACGTTTTTTAAACTTAAACAACAAAATCTTTTTTACTGACATCTTGTATAATTTTCCTTAGTCTGGGATCACACTTTGAAAGTTTTATTTCAGAAAGTCTGAGTTTATGGGTGAAAGGGGATAAAGGAACAGCATGTTCTCTTCCCCTCTCACCAGTAAACTCAGACTTTCTGAAAGAAAACTTTCATAGTGTGATCCCAGACGTAGCATTATTTAGCCAGAGCTTTCATTCATAGAAATCCCATTCGTTTGTAACTTCAAGAGGCTTGAGCAGATGCATTGAAAGTACTTTTTCCGTACGATTTTTGCATTATTCAGTTACCATTTCGAATAGATTCTGCCTCATATTCGCTAAACATATTTACAATTTTTTTTCTAGGTTGCAAAAAGGTATTCTTTGGCAAGCTGGACCAAAAATTGCTTTTTAAAAAAATAGTTGAAGAAGTGGCAAAAATGGCATATCGTCGGTCACAGGTTGACAACTCTTAACTCGCAAAAAAATCGAACCGGTTTTTTGATGCCAAAAGACTGTGTTTGTCCTTCTGCATTTTAGTACCTTTGCTTTCTTTACACCATCTTACAATAAATATCTCCTACTAATTTTGGTTTTTCTTATTTACTTCCAGCACGGTTCAGTAACGGAGTAATAACGTTTTTTTTTGTCTCCTGAAAAGTACAAAAAACATGTTAAGAGTTGTCAACCTGTGACCGACGATATGCCATAAACAACTTGCCCTACTCGTCAGTAATGCTACGAGCGAGAGGTCATTTCCTGACCGTCGCAACGCGTCGTCTAATAAAAACATGGCTCAGTTCAACAAGGACAGAAGAAAGACTGTACTATCTAAATTTGCCTCACAAGGAAATCATAAATTGCTTATTTCAAAAGATTAAATTATATTGAACTGATCTTATATTTCATTTAACCTTATTGTTGAGTTTTTTAATATAATATACACCTATTAATTTTAATAAACTTTTAAAAACAAATTTTTTACTTTTTTGTATTACAGAGCCAACAAATACCAAGAACGCCAAATGCCTAGATAAGTTAATTGGAACCTCCTGAACACGAAAAACGCTGTATTTTTTTCCTAAGTACCGTTTTTAGATAACGGTACTTTTCTGTTTTTCGATGTATGGTCTCACTCAAACCCTTGTGGAGCCCAACCGAAAAGTCTAATCGAAATAAATGGCACATCATTGGAAAGGTAATTGGATGCGTTTTCTGTCTACGTTATAGTAAATAAACGAAATAAAAATGAAAAATTTTGAAAAAAACGTAAAAATAGGCAAATTTTGAACTTTGAGGTGCCATAACTCAGCCATTTCTTATCAGATAGAAATTTGTTGCATATCGGAAAAGACATTCAATTACCTTTCCAACGATGTGCCATTTATTTCGATCAGACTTTTCGGTTGGGCTCCACAAGGGTTTGAGTGGGACCATACATCTTAAAACACAAAAGTACCGTTATCTAAAAAACGGTACTTAGGAAAACAAATTACAGCGTTTTTCGTGTACAGGTCCCAATTAACTTATCTAGGCATGCGGCGTTCTTGGTATTTTTCCAAATTAAAAATTTGTAAAGCAGTGTTTTAAGTCTATTGAACTTTTCATATATTTTGCTTAGTTTATGTTCATTGAGTTTACACATTTTTTTTTTGTTTTTTGTTTATAATTTAAATGTAATACTTTATTGTTTTTTCGTTTTTTAATTTATTGATAATTGCAAATACATATTTTTTGTTTTGGCTTGTTTTGTTTACTCAGGATTCTATAAGTTTCATTGACTTTAAATTAAAGGTTTATTTTTATCACAGTTGTTATTTATAAGATATTTGTAGATTCGGCAGAAATATGTATGGTTCAATGAATTATTAATAGTTTATGAAAAAATAGGCAGTCAGCATATTTCTAATAAACAATCAATCATAATGTTAGTCTAAAATTTGTATACAAGTTGGAAAAAATTATTAATAACCCTTTCCGACCCAAGCAATTTCAAAGTTGGCGGATTTCAATGAAATTTTCAGTATATAATAATTCGCCTTAGTATAACGTAAAAATTAACTTTTAATGTACATACAAAGCCCATGTCCTTAGAAACAGGACATACACATATGTGTACCTTGGGATTTCTCTTGGACAAAATATAAGCATTTTTTGGCAAAAGTGTAGTTTACACGGCACTCGAAAAAAAATTGGAAAACCTCTGAAAATAAAAATAAAAAACAAAACAAAATTAAAATTTAAAGGGGCTTAGGCCCGTGGGCCCCCTGAATCCGAAAAACGGTCCCGTCCACTTAGTGTTATGTTTAGGTACTTGAATTAAAGGTAATTTTACAAGAACAAAACATTAAGAGTGGGCGGGACTTTTAGAGCCCTCTGGGGCAAAAAACAGTGCCCCCTCTAGTTATATCTATATTAGGGTACTTAAATTAAAGGTAATTTGCTCACGATAGTAAATATTTTGATAAAATTTTGTTTTTTTTTAATGTTTTATGGACTATTTTTTCCAAAAATGTTCCTTGTTTTTGTTTGCGCAAATGACTTGTTAGTTTAGGCGCAAACGATTTTTTTGTATGGTGCCAGTTCCATGGACATTCATTTCCGACAATCGCCCCAAAAGTAGTAAGCTGGTAAAATTCCGAACAAAGAATACAAAGGAATTATTCGGCGAGGTCCTCACCAAGCGCTTACACCTAATCACAGTTTTCTTACGCAAAATTGAGGTAGTAGAAACCCATATTACACATATGTGTAGGTACACATTGGCCGCCTAAAAATACAACAAATTCTTTGTGTATTTAAAAATATTTGCATATAATTTAAATATATGATGCTTTTGTTTCAAAATAATAACAAAATCTTCATATATTTAGTGTAATTTAAATAAAATAATGATAATTCCATATTTTGTCTAATATTGAACAATTTTGTTTCGCATATTTTCGATGCGAGAAGTTCTCACTAACAGATCATGGGTACTGAAAAATTTTGCTTTCTGTTCTGTTCGCCAAACTTATAGAGCACTTCGTGCAGTTTACGGTGCGAATAATGGTGCACATACCCGTAATGTAACTCACGTTGATGCACTTATAGAACATTTAAAAACGTGTCATATATTTTTCCATACATAAACAAAAAGCAATAGTATACATAAAACAATACACACAGTGATGGGAATAAAAAATGTTTAAATGGTGACCTCTTGCAGAAAAAGTACCATGTGATTTAAATGGTATTAAAACAGAATGTTGTGTATGCAAAAAACGTTAATAATTTAATATTTATATTAATGATTTACAATAAACAAATTTGTGTTTTAGAATATATATATTTTTAGCATACATACTTATATTGTTAATGTGCATACACGAAACAAGGTTTTGATACCATTTAAACCTTTTATATGCTCACATTTCAATTGTATGTGTATATGCATTTGTTTATTTTATACACATAAACATATGTATATTTGTTTATATGGAAATATGTTGTGTTGGCAGTTGTTTTGTCGCAATTTCACAGATACATATACTGGAAAAAGTACAAAAGAAAATAGCAAAAATACCCGAATTCAATGTAACATACAAGCCGCCCATCACTGTTTTTCAAATGTCACGTAACAACGGCATAAAATTCTACTTTATACAGAATGGTATGTTGAAACTACAGTACATTGCAATTCGGTAAGCTGTTGTATTGGTTTTCATATAACAAAAAACCAACAGCTGATTAATACAGCACAGAAACGGTACTGCAACGTTCGCCTAACTGAGCCTTAACATTTACATTATGTTTATATATTTTTTTTTTGTTGCAGCTTTTTTTGTTTGTTCTACTATTGGCATTTAAAGTGCCAGAAGATGCGTGTGTACAAGGTGCAATAGATTCTATATTATTGAAGGTTTTTAATTACTTTTGTAAGCATTATTGCATTCAGTGTTTTGAATAACAAGCATGGGAAGGTTACCTAGAAAAACTAAAGATATTAAACCAAATAAAACTCTTAAGGGTATAAGAATTACAGCAACAGTTAGTTCGACTGGTAACAATATCAAAGTTTAAACAGAATCATCAACAATAAACAGTGAGTTTATCTCTCCTTACATTCCCCACTACAATTGATTGGAATTCTTCCAACATTAATTGTAGTTGTAAGTGAGTAAAGAAAAAACAAAATAGAAACAAAAACAACTCGCTTTGTTGTTTTCGCAAACAAAATAAAAAGCGGACTGCCAGTCAGTTTTTTTAGGCCGTGCACTTGCCAGTTTATAAGCACGAATAACAAAATCATTTAAATTAAATTTTGTATTCCCACGAAAATTATTTTGATAATATATAAAAGGTTTATTTAAAAAAATAAAAATTATGAATTTAATGAAATAATAATTTTGTTCTTAATTGCATTTGGACTTGAAGAAAAATCAATACAACTATAGAATTTGTTAAATTCATTGCACATTCTTATAAGAGGATCAGCATTAGCATAATTAGTCTAAAACATCGAACTGATAATGGAATAAAATGACGTGATGAGAGTTGAGGAACATTAAACGAAATATTGTGTATAACAAAACCAGAGCAGACTTCGTCAGTAATTGTGTTGAAAAAATAAGATATGTTTAACATAGTCCTACGACTTTTCAGGGTGGGCAGCTTTATAAGAGAGAGTCTAGCAGTATACGAAGGAAAGTTTACTGAATCAAAGTTTAGTACACGAAGACAAAAGAGCAGGAATTGCTTTTGAACGGACTTGATAGCATCGTTTATTGTTTTTTATATATAGAATCGCATATTATGGATCCATACTCTAGAATAGGTCTTACAAGTGCAGTATACAAAGCTTTTGTGACATAAGGACCATTAAACTCTCTAGCCCAGCGCTTGGCGAAACCATCTTCACCCCCAGCTTTATTTAGTGATATGCGAAATAAAATTATGTTTCGGATCGAACAGAATTCCAAGGTCTAAGAAATTGACGGCCAATTCCAGCTAACTACCACCAAGATGAGATTGTGCAGGTATCGGATTCCTTCTGACAAATCGCATTTATTTACATCATTAGCAAACATTAAAATATTTGAAGATTGAATAGCGGTAGGCAAGTCTTACTATTTAAAATTGGATAAGTGTAATAATTTGGTCCAATGTTCTACTTTAAGCTTCGTTCACAATAGGCAGCAACATTTTTATTGGTGTTCATAATGGAGCAACAATTTTTTCGCAACCACACATGTTTTCTATTAAGAAAACGTTTGCAAATTTTTCCCAAAACAATTTTATTTATTTATTTTGATTTTTTAAAACAGTTAATTTGAATTTTCATTCAAAACTAAACAAAATTATTTTAAACGTCATTGATATACAAATGGTTGCTAAAGTGGAAGTTTTTGAAAGGAATTGTTTATGAAACACTTTTGGGAAAAATAAGATAGAAGAAAACAAAATTGTTGCTGCCATTGTGAACGAAGCTTTAGAATTGAAAATTATTTTGTAAATCACTTCATCTTGGGAAAATTTTTCATATAAAACTTTTGAAATTTTCAAAAAGTTATTTATGAAAATTTTTTAAGGAAAGTGTTTTACAAAATAAGGGGTAATTTTTTTTATTAATAACAACTTGCTTTCCTTTTATAGCTTAACTTCTCACAATTCCTTAAGAAACTGCAACACCACCAAGATTTAGACAGGAAAGAAAATTAAATACACAGATGTGCGAGAATTTTATTTTTTCCCATCTAAAAACAAGCAACGTTCGTTTAGTTCCTTCTGCAATGTTTTTTTGTTGAAAATAGTTAAAACATTTCAAACTAATTGCTAAAGAAAACAATTTGCTTCAATTGAAGGGTTTCTCGGTAAAATATCTCGGAGTTTCCAACGAAAAATATTTAGTCTTAAAATTTAAATTTCTAGTAATTTAAGGTAATCAATTTCAGGAATTTCTTTGCAAGTTGTTCGATTTAAGTTTAGGAATTAAGGGTGACCTGGCAGGCTAGTAAGCAGTGAGCTTGTGTTTCAGTGCGAAGATTTCGAGTTAGATTCTCGCCAGAGACTCTGCTCTGTTTCACTACAACAGGCTGAATGTCTCTGCAACCTTTGCTTGGTTAATTCGGTTATAATATAATTTGTAATAAATAAAAAACCAAGTTTTAGAAGCTGAGGTCGCTTTAAAATTCTGAAAGCGGAATTTTTTTTAATACTTTAACTAATTTACAATAAATATATAAATTTTACCTTAGTTTTAAAAGGGTTTCAAAACCTATGTGTCTTATGTGTCGCACTTCTTGTTACCAATAGGAAAATGGCGAAAAATTTATTAAATTTGTGTAACATAAATTTAAGAAAATTAAAACAAAGAAAAATAGCAAACAAATACACCGTTGTATCAAGGGGGCTGAAGAAATACTTAGTCGCAAAGTAAAGTAGGGTCGCAAATTAAGTAATTGTCGGTTACAGTAACCTAACAAATATTTGACGAAATATAAAAAAATACCTGACCATTAAACTGATCAAACCTTTGCTTTATTTTTCACAATTTCTATTGATTTACTTAACTTTCTTTGTAAGAAGAAAATAATTTTATAATGTAATTTAGAGACTGTTTAATCTAGCCAAACGTTTTGCAAAAGCGGTTACATGTAGGAAGTCAAATATTAAATAGGTGTAACCAAAGCTTTATTTAATAAATACATAAGGCTTAGAAGTATTTTTATAATAACATTTAGTTTATTGATGTTGAAAAAAATTATTTTTCAAAAAAAATTTCCCCGAAGAACCAGACCCAGAACCAGAACTGTTGCTATAAGTCTTATACGTTTAACAGTTTTATTTGGTTTAATATCTTTAGTTTTACTAAAATCTTTATGGATGAAGTTTCCTGATGATCTGGCCTAAGCAACCAGTGGAATGCGCATAGGAATAGCTTATCCCATCAACAATAAATTTCAAGTGTTTTTATCAAGAATAAAACCTGGGAATTAAGCACGACCCTAGAGGGAAGCGAACTGACACCAAAGTAGTCCCGTGATAGGTTCTTTGGCGGTGGAGACCGGTTCTAGTTCTAACACTTTATATGAATGGGACCTATCACTTTTACATGGGGTTGTCATTGGAATGGGTCAATTGACACCTAACAGGCACCACTTGACATGAATGTCGCACATCTATTCTCAATGAACGTGTTTAGTGTTAGTTACTACAATGCTTGTCCTAGGTATTATTTCAATAAAACTAGTCCTAGGAATAGATTTAAGAACCGAATTTTAGAAAGTACTGTACCTGTTATAAAACCAGTCCTTTTAAATAAATATAAAACCACTTGCATTTTTTAAAATTTAAAAATTTATTAAACCAAAATGTATACAAAACAAAGTAAATCTTATTCAAAAAGGTTTATAAATACGTAAAATACATACTAAAATATTTTACATTTGCTTATAGGTTCTTGTTTTTTAGTTTTAAATATTTTACATTAAAATGTATTGAAACAAAATGTATACAAAACAAGTAAATCTTATTCAAAAGGGTTTATAAATACGTAAAATCTTTTTATAAAAATACTTACATATAAATGTTTGTTATATTCATTTATTTGCTCTTCAATTTCCTGTAATGCTGCTTCTGATGTAATTGGAAACGACTTCGAAAGGTTGTTAGCAGTTTCGTCCTACTTAATCAAAAGTTTTGTCAACACAGTTTGTTCAGCAAGCACTTCCAAAATTTTTTGGTTCTGTTCCCTTAATATTTCTGAAAAATAAGATGCTTTAAATTTGTGATAATTTATGGAATAAAAATGTTTACTACCTGTTTGTTTTGCAAACAAATCCTCGACAAACTTTTTTTATACCAGAACATTCACCACATCCAGCATTTTCTAGATTTTCCTGCAATAGACGACTTCTTTTCATTTTTCTTGGAAATATAAAAAAGACAATTACATTTTAGAAGCAGCAGCATGTAACAGAGGAATTAATAGTAACCCATCTTCGTACGGAAGGGAAAATATTTTATTTTCTATTTCGTTAAGTGGAAACTGTTCTTCTATATCAAATAAAATTGGATCTACAACACAAATTCCTAATTTGATTGAATCAAGAGGGTTTTTAAAAAAACTTTTCATATTTTTAAATCTGTTTCCTACGACCATTTTAATGTCTTTGTCAAATTGTTTTTTTTTAAAGGAATCTGAGTCTTTATATAACATGTATTATCTGGGCTTTTGATACTAAATATATAATTACTTGTTGTATAATTTTGAACAATTTTGTTTTTTTCTTCAAAATTTTCATTTAATTCATTATTTATTCTATTTTCAGACTTAATTTGGTTATAAAGCTGTTGCATTATTTTTCTAGGCTGCTTAACATATTTTTTTTATAAATTGAAGATAATTTTCAAAATCATAAGCAGAAAAATTTTGCAATACTCCAAACTGACTAACACATGCACTTAAATGTAAAAGATTATGGACATTGTGCGAAATCGAGTTTTCGCCAAAAATTACGGAAAATTTCTGAACGAACTCTTCTAAAAGTTTTTGAGCTAGGTTTATGTTCTCCTTTAAGTTCTTTTCAGTTGACAGTAGCCTACATGAACAATGCAACAAAAGATATTCGTGATAAATTGCATCAGGAATATTTTCTTTAAATACAAGGATACCAGTATATAGCAAAATTTGCCTAAATTCGGTTGCTTTCCAATTAAAAATTTCATCCAAAGTTCTAGGTCTTCGAACGAATTCTTTTGGAATTAATTTTTTAAGCGACTCTAAATGACTAGAAATCTGTTTAACTTGTCCTTTTGTAATTTTAAAATTTAATTTGTTGTGGATCATTCGTAATATCATTTTACGCATTACACCTAAGTCTGCAAGGTGCATGCTGTCGAGTGGCACTTGGGTAACCATTTTTACCCCTATATTTTCCAATGGAGTTTTTTGATAATGGAATAGTTGTTTATGGTGACTTGAAAATTTTCTTTTTTTGAAATCTTTATCTGATATTAAAGTAGAAGACTGTTCAGTGTATGTAAGGGCATTATTAATTTTTTCCCCAACTTGAATGCATTTGGTACATCCATGCGAAGATGTATGTCCAAAAATAATTGCCCTTATTTTTAATTCGACTAATTTGTGTCTAAACTCTATCCCATTTTCAAATAAATCTCTCGTTTCAAACACTAATTTACTCAAAAATTCTGAAATGTCGTTTGGTTTATTTTTACCAATATAAACGCCTATAGGAATAATTGAAATATTTTTTATATTAACAACTCGTAGCAGAATTGGCCACAATTGTGTACGAGAGCTTTTAAAAAGCGGTAAACCGTCTATATTAATATCAACTAAGATTTAATTATAATTTGATATAATACTCTCCAAAAATTTTAATTGTTTCTTAACACCGAAATGAGAATATACACCAGGCATAACTTCATTTATTACCACTTTCTCTTTATTTGGAATTAACGTTTTCATGCTGAGTGGAACATCCAAATTTTCATCACGAAGAATAACTAACAATTCCTCTACTGCATTTCTAGAGGGTTTGTTTCTTATGCACCAATCTTTTATTTTCTCCTGTAGCGTCTTTCTAACTTCACATTCTATATCATTTTCAATTGTTTCAAAAACTTTACCTGTTATAGGAATACTATTTGTTGTTTCGGTACAGTTGCTAATTTTTTTTGCATTATTTAAACTTCCCACAAATTCATTTTTTTTTTGCTATTGATCATTTAACATTTCTTTTGCTTTTACCACTTCCAATCATTTTTCTTACCTTTATTAAGTAAATTTTTAGAAAACTATATTTTTTTGTTAATTTAAAAAAAAAACAATTTTGCAATTTCTTTTATTTTAATTACACGCGCGATCACTTTTTCGTCCAAAACGACAAAACCAACTGCATAATGCAATTATTTTGAGGGTTGTTTTGCTAAAAGCACATGTCCCTAAGAATGCCTGTTTATAAAATTAGGCATTCTAAATAAATAAAAACTAAATGACGCAATGCCAGCATATAATTTCATCTGATTTAATGAGTAACAAGTGTAGTCGCTTGTGTGTTTTCTTTGTTTTGTTGGTAGGTATACTGTTTTTTCTTTATTGCAATTACAAAAGTTGTTGTAGTTCTATTTCATGGCCCAACTAGTAGGTCTGCGCGCAACTACAACAATCCAACAATAGAAAAAACAACACGCATTTTGTTTGTGTGAAAAATGATAAAGATGTCAAGAACAAAAGCAATTGTTAGTGTAAAAAATGGTATAAATGTCAAAAGCAATTGCTACAAAAACAATTGCACGTAAAAAACACAACTCTGCAAAAAATCAGCAGGCATTTCAAGCAGACCTACTAATTGGACCATGTTCTATTTATAAATATACCTATAAAACAGCTTTAAAAGAAGAAAAAAAATTTGTTTTTATGTATCGTTAAAGAAATTACGGTGTTTTAAAGAAAAATAAGACTATTGAAAACGTAAATTTATAATACAGTAGTTTTCACTTAACTGCCTTTTGTTTACGTGCACTTTTGACTTAACTGCACAAAATTGATCATTTTTGGAATTATTCTTTCTAATTCCATACAAATTCCTTTTTTAAGTGCACTTTCTATACCTGCACATTTAAGATAAATGCACAAAATTTTTGGCATTTTGAAATTATTTACATACAAAAAATCAAAGTTAGCTGCACTTTGACTTAACTGCCCAAAATAAATATTTTCTGGAATTATTCTTCAAAATTCTTGTTTACGTGCATTTTGTATACCTGCACATTTTTCATATTTTTGGGCAGCTTTAAAATATTTTCATACAAAACATCAAAGTTAGCTGCACACATAAAAATATATGGTGGCCACTTTTTCACATAAATATCCAATTTAAGCTTTTTATAAAAATATAAATCGCAATTATTTGGTTTTTTTATGTTTTAAGTTCTTTGTGAATTCTCATTGTTTTTGTAAATGTTTCTTTTATATTAAATAAACATACATACATGTATAAAATGATCTGTTATTTCCCAGCTAGCATAGGCTGTTTGTTAGACGATTATGTTTAACATTTAACTCCTAAAAGAATCTTCTGGTGATTTTTTGACGAGTAACAAAAACATCTAAATCTTTTTTTAATTTATTTATTTTTTGACACGCTCGTCTTTAAATCTTGAAATTAACCTTTTGGGACTCTCTGTAAGAGTCGTATAACAATTACTGAAAAAAGGATTTTCCGACAGGATGGAGTTGATTTCGCGACCTTAAGGTTTGTTTTATACAAATTGTATGAAAATTAGAAGTTTTGGCATGAAAAATAGGTCAGATGCCCTTTTTAAGGTAGCTTAGTCATACGGCTGAGTATTTCACGAGTTGTAAAATAATACCTACATACATACATGATTCTCATACGACTCTTAGCATGCTTTTTTAAAGACTCGTTAGATAATCTCAACATACATCATAGACGATTCCCTTTACTATTATTATAAGCGTTTTTCACTGCGTTATGGAAGAATCTCTCATACGAATCAGCACGTGTAACAGTTTCTCCCGTGCTAGGAATCGTCTACAATTAAAAAATGAGCTCGTCGGCGATCAAAAAGACTCTTTGTGAGATTCCCAGTGCGCTCCTGGGTTGAATTAAAATTTTAATAAAATATAAATTTATGTATTAAAAAAATAATTTTTTTATTCTACTTTTAAATCAAACTTTACTTTAGCTGCACTTTTGTGCAGGTAACCACAATTGTGTACCTGCACATTAAGGCAGGTAAATGCATTTAAGATAACTGCATTTTTGATTTACCTGCACAAAAAATCGTGCAAAGGAGATTGTGCAGCTAAGTCAAAACTACTGTATAATAATTTATATGTACATACCTACATACATATATAGTATTTTTTAAGATCAAATTATTCAAATTGTTTTTAAATTACAAGTACCTATGTATGTACATACATACATATATGTATGTATTCATATATACATTTGTATATGTACTTAATTCAGCATTTTTTTATTGAAATAAAATCTATTTTATTGATGATAAAAAAATTACACTTCTTATTAAAAAGGGGAACCTCAAGCTTAATAAAACAAACATTAATAAAAATTGCTTGTAATATTACTTTCGATATTTGGATAAAAAAAGGGTTGAAATAAATTCAATACTTTTTCTACCTTTTTGTTCTTCATATGGTACCAGTTAAGTGATTGGTTCTCCTTTCACAGATCATAGTTCTTTCTTTTTGTACCTATTCTATTTTCAAAAGTCCCAGGACCAGTTCTGTTGGAACAATTGACACAAATTTCCCGCAGGGGAATAACAAAAACTTTTGAAATTATAATATAACATTTTAAAAAGTAGCTTCTTCTACCAAAAATATAAAAAGCACTTATTTTTTCTCCAGTATTTTAATTTAACTGACATTTTTATAAATCGGACTAGTTTGTATTTATTAAACAACAAAAAAATTTGTTTGGACTATAATCATGAATGAAATCGTGGGAATATTTAGTTTTCTTTAACTTTCATCACATGTTACTCGAAGTACGAAGTAAGATTTAGAACATTTAGAAGAATTCAATATCTTCAGTTACTGAGAACGGCATTGAGAAGAGGAGCGCGGTTTTAAAACTACATGCAATTTAAAAAGTGGTGGGTAATTTTGAGCCATCCCGCAACACGCCGGTCTATGAATGATTTTGAAAAACTGAAGTACACAGACAAAAAATGTAGTTATAACAAATACTTGTTTCAATATAAAAATTTCTCGGTTTTTTGTTGTTGCGTTGTTTAAGCGTTGATATTGTTACAAGTAAAACTAGAGTGTTTACAATTCTTATTTACTCAACAGTTTTATTTGTAGAATATCTTTAGTTTTTCTGAAATCTTGGGGAAAATAATTTCGTGATGATCTGGCCCCTATTCCGGAAAGAAACTTGTATAGGGGCTTTGTGAAATTATGGACCATTTCGACACATTTT
Organism: Pollenia labialis; assembly: GCA_949318255.1. Taxonomy (NCBI): domain Eukaryota; kingdom Metazoa; phylum Arthropoda; class Insecta; order Diptera; family Polleniidae; genus Pollenia; species Pollenia labialis. Next base: position 185,482,663 of record OX439139.1, on the reverse strand, counting down.
CAACAGGCTTGGTCCTTGTGCCAATTACAACTTATGTACCAAATTTACCCAAAATTACAGCCTGTACTTTGCGCACAAAGCTTACATGGACAGTCAGTCAGCCAGGTGGTCGTTAGATCGACTAAGAAAATGATGGAGTCGACCGGTATACTTAAACCTTTAAGATGTTACAAGCATCAGCATAAATGCATAACAACCACTCCACTGTTGTGGTGTGGGTATAATAAACAATCATGTGGTCATACTAAAAGACGCTTACATAACTTAAAAAAAATTATCCTCTTGTTTGTCATATTTCATCTAAATTTTGTATCATATCGTTTCATTTCAGGATTATGTGCAAGACTTTATAAAATTTTGCCATGTCAAATGGATCATTTTATTTAAAAATGCAAAAAAAAACTACAAAACCTCTTGCATTTTATTTACTTTTTATTTTGCTAATATGTATACTATACATATATACATACACTTTATTCTGTTTTGTTGAATAGTTTTAATATCAATTTCTGTACTTCTTCAAAACAGTCTGCTTTATAACTAATGAAATGCAGAACAAGAATTTCAACAAATCTCCCATTAAAATTTCTGCATTGTTTTAATCGGTACTATTTGCTCATAGATTAAAGCTGGAGAATTTACTTTTTGTCAAATTCACACATCAGAAGAATTCTGTAAATGCAACTTTATGGCATTATTAGATAAGTTTATAGAAAAATGGAGATTATTAGTTTATATATCCCTCAAATAAAGATTGGCAAAAGCTTGATGATGAAAGATACCAGACGACTCTTAGATTTTGATAAACATCAATTATCAAAACCAGAGTTCGAAATATTCACTCACTGTTCACTCATGGTCAGGAATAAAAAATTTTATACACTGTTGTGTGCTCTTTTATTCGTGTTTAAAAACAGAAAAAACCCTTTGGTATATTTGTTCTTGTATAAAAGTAGTTTCCGTGTTTATTGTTTTTACAAAACACATGAGATAATAAGAGAGATTTTTTTTCCTTATATTTGTACATGTGAGAATTGTTTTTTAAACTTCTTTTGTTTGTTTTGCATTAACACACATACTTCCAAATATTCACTTGGTATTTACATTACAATCTCTGTTGTGTTTTGCTTTATTCGCGTTGTTGTATTTGTATAGTTTTTGTTTCTACAAAAAACATGAGATAATAAAAGAGATTATTTGGCATGAATGTTTGAATTTTTGATTCAAAACTAATAATCTAAATATTATGACTAATATTGTATTATAGTATATTTTGTAGATATGGCCTTTTGTTTTTTTATAATAAAATCGCAAATTTTAGTCGAAATATTTTTTTGTGGACATTTGTGTTGATGCACTAGATCAGAATCAATGAAAACGTTGATTTTTAATTTTTCGTTACTAAGTTCCTTTTGCCTTTCAGGTAACGAAAATTGTCTTTAAAAAATCAAAAACTGTATGTGTTGTTAACGGTTTAAGATTCTTTTTTTTTAATTCTTCCTTTTTAAAACACTCACTCAAAATTTTTTAAGCACCTTTTACACACTTAAGAAAATGGTAATCTTAATTAAGACGCTCTACACTGTATTAGTTGTTGATAAGAGTCAGGTAAAAGATTTGCTAATTTTATCATATTTTATGTACGAAACAAAGAAAAATAAGCCTTAATAATTAAAGAAGGGAAAATTATATTTAAAATGTATAAAATCCCCAAAAATCCCTGAATTTTTTTTTAAATCCCCGAAAAAATTCCCAAATGACTTTCTTTGTCCTTTTAGCTCTTATAAAATCCCCAACTTTGGTGATAAATTCCCAAGTCTAATAGCCCTTATCTACACTAGCCCCCAGCAAACACGAATCGCAGGCGATGTGTCGCAGCGATATAACCATATATGTAAACAGGCTTTAGTAAAATATTTTTATTGAAAGAAAATGTGCTCTATTTTAGTTGTAGATGACTACAAAGATTTTATGCTGATCGGTGCGTAACGAAGAAAGTTGTTGTCATCAAAATTTAGCACACATTTGTTTTGTTGTCAAATTTTATAAAGGTTGGTTCATAACTTATCACATATCCATTTTATTGCTAATGGAGAGTATAAAGCATTGGGCATAGCCATGGATATATTACTTACTTGTTTTTTTATTTATCTTAAAATCCTGGAATATATTTTTATTTATTTTTTCTTTAAGCAACTATTTTATGCAATTTATTTGTCTTTATTATCTTACACAAAGTTTTACGAAAACATTTTATTTATTATCCTGTGAGTTGAATGGGGACCATTCAGTCGATTGTCATTAACTTTCTTCTCAAAACTTATTCCCTTTTTCTTCTTGACATTTTCAAATCCCGAAACAATGAGCAAACGAAGATATATATGGGTAAGGGTTTCTCAATTCTAGGACACTGTAACATTCCCAGTTGTGCTAAGTTGAATCAAAACGTTTTAAATCAAAGGCAAACTTTCAACTCTAAACTTTAGATGAGAGATTAAATTGAATTTGTTCAAACTTGCGATAATGATAAAAATGATAAAGTGCTTAAGCTGTGATGATTTTTCAAATGATGTAGACAGATCATCTTCTCAAATAACGCTGCGCTCTACACAGAGAATGGATATGGTTGGAATAAAATGTCGGTTGGTAACTAAGGACTTATATTCAATTTAAAGTTGAAGATTTTATATGAAAAGGTTAAGGGAGACATACAGTACTTTAATGTGTAGGGTATTGTGTCTAAATTTATACATTTTAACAATTCAAGCACAGCCGAGAATAACGTTTTTATTACAAGATACACATTTTTCAGTAGAGCAAATAATAATGACAATAAAGACGTTTATGCAAAAAGCTTTTAAAACACTATTCCTGACTGCCAAACCATTTAGGCTTCATCATTTTGTTAGTAACTAACAACATTCTTCCACTGGCTAACACTTTGTATGCCATATTGAAGGCGTAAAGGTGCCTAGTTTTATTTGATTGAAGTTAAAACTGTATAAGAAAGTAAGGTTAACAGTTCTCTGCAAAAAAAAACAGTTTTTTAAAAAATTGGCTTTTACAAATTTTTTTGCGGCGGTCCTTCAATTGTAAAATTTATTAAAGACACTTAGGAAAAACGTACGAAGAATATGAACTTTTTATTATGCAATTAAATTCTACAACATATAGATTTGTTACTGCTTAATACAAACCAACTAAATATTATTTTTAAACTTCAATAGCAGTCCCACAAAACCCAAAAAAAACTTCTGAAAATCCCATAGAATAAGTTTGTTTTAGTTTTTTGAGTATATATTCCCTAGCAAGAACGGAACGCATGATACCCTGTACACAATTATTTTGGCTTTAGCTGGGCATTTGGTAAAAAATGGCATAAAGTAGAAACTTGTTTACAAACAGGTATATTTTGGAACTGTCTGGAGCCCATTGTTATGAAAATGTTTGAACATTTTTTGCACAGCAATATATTTTGTGAACTAACCATTCCATAAAGTATAACAAATCTAAATGCTACTAAAGCCCATCATACCTGATATTTTTTAAATCTGACTTAAAAACGTTTTTTACTCACATGTTATTCTGCATGTCTATCAAAATTGTGGTTTTACAAAAGTTTTATAATCAGTGCCCGAAAATATTGTTTACTTTAGCGTTCTGTATGGTAGGAATATGCACAGCACAAATGCTTATAATATCTGTTAAGTAAATACCTTAAAAAAATTGCTTTGATTGTGATCTTCGTGCACAATAAGAATACTTTACTAATCTAATACTGCGTTTATACGCACGACTTATTCGCAAACAAATATATTGCAGGTAGAGCGAATTGCCATATAAACAGAAATTTACATTTTTATTTAAGATTGCCACACTCGTAACTGTTTAACGTTTTTATTTTGATGTGGCACATGCTTATAACAACAAAAACAAAATTAACTCAAAATTTTTTGATTTTTTTGTCATATTTTATTTAAAAAATTGTTTGTAAACAACAGTACTACCATGAACAAATACACAACACACAGAAAAAAATACCAATGTAAAATTAACATGGAAAAATGTTGATTGAGAATCATGTTAAATTTCTGCAAAATTATGCCCTTTATTTAAATGTATCATTATTTCATATTAATTTTAAACGAAAAATATTAAAATAATCTTTAATCACGCTTATTAAATATTATTCACTGATAAAAAAATGAAATAAAAATATTAAAATATAAATAAATATGGATTCAATATTGAATCCATAAAAACCTGTTTTATATTAAAATCAAAAGTTTATCTTGTTAAATTAACATGCATACATACTTAAGTATGTAAATTTTTTTATTTTCATTCTTAAAATATGTTATAAAAAGAAGACAATTCCCGTATCCTTTTAATTAAAACTATTTAGTTAAATAGTGCATCAAGTTTTCAGAGTAGAATGATGACGAAAACCATTTCGGGCCATTCTGCTGATTGATCTGTTGACAAAGGAGACTACAAAATAAGTGAAACATGTGTTACAGGGGTAAGTGTTTTGAATTATTCTTAAATAAATGTATATGTTGTCTCTGAAGCTTCTTCACACCAATTAGTTTCTACATGAAATTCACGTTGTTTCAACATGAAATAACTTTCATTCAACGTGATTCGGATTGTTATTTCAATATAAATGACATTTTGCTCTAACTTTACTGAAATGTTAAATTAACATGAATTATAGTTATTTTAAAAGAAAAAAATGTTGTTCGCAAGCAATTATAAAATCAGGTTGAATTAACATGAAACACGTATGAAGCAAAATCACCACCGAAAAATTTTAAATCAACCTTGTTTTCGACGTTTTTAACTTGATTTTTTTCTGTGTGAAGGTAGTTCCACTTCTCTCTCAGAAATTATTTTTTGAAGTTTATCGGAATTATTTGAAGCTTGATACAAATAAAAACTTCAAATATTTCCAATAAAATTCAAAAAATAATTTCTGAGAGAGAAGTGGAACTACCTTGTGTATTTGTATCATGAGTCCTACCATATTATAAAATGTTTCGTCCGGCGTCGCATAAAAATAATAATTTTCAGTAAGAAAATTTACATATAAACAGTAAGTAGATTAATCGTAAATAATTTTCATTTACGAATAGGCTACGTAAAAAACCACAAACTTCGTTGTGTTCGGTTTAACAAATTATTGTTCATTCGTTTCAATTGTGCTTAGCGCCCTTTTAGCTGGTGCAAAACCTTAGTTTTTACAAAAACAAAATAAATATCGCACTTGACCATAAAGAGGGTATTTTCTCAAAATTTGTATTTTTTCGCTTTTTGCGAAAATTCGACACATAATATTCACACGTGCCTGTCAACTTTTGGTAATCAAACGGTTGGTTTACAATACGCCTAAAATGTAAAATTAAAAATTTGCGTAACAATTTTTTAAATGAATTTTTTATGATGAAGTTCGAAAAAGGCTACACGCACAGAAAAAATATGGTTGGGCATGGTTACGGCAACCACACTGTGTTTATTGTAACAATATATTGTTGTTGTACACAAATAATTGTTATTTTTATTATATATCAGCAATATTATAGTTACTGTAAACATATTAATGTTTATCGCAATTATAAATTTGAGTATTGTTGACCGAAAAATAATTATTTTTCTAACAACTAAATTATGATAACTTTCAAAACATATTATATTACTCACAGCCATAACATGATATTTAATAGCCATAACATGATAACTTTATATACATTTATCATAATAAGTTTAAGATGCAATCAAAATATCGTTACTCTAATAATATTTTGGTATCGCCATTTGTAAAATAATTTTTTATCAGTTGTGTCGTGTTTTACATAAACATATCGAATTATTTGTTAGTGAGTGGCTAAATAATAAAAAAATAACCATTAAAATAAACAAGAAATTAAAAAAAAATAAAGAAAAATATTAAAAAAGAAAAAAACAAATAACCATTAAAATAAACAAGAAATTAAAAAAAAAAATAAAGAAAAAACATTAAAAAATGGTTGTAGTTTCACAAATTAAAATATCTTTGCTAAAAAATTTTTATAATCTTAAAGTGGTGGAAAAATTTGTGAAATATTGGTGCAAAATATTAACCATTACTGGTAAGTTTTGTGTTATTTTAAGAGAAAAATAATGAAAACTCCATAAAATAATTTATAAATAATTGCGACCTACGACAAAAAGATTACAGTAACTATATTATGTTTTTTATTTTATCATAAGTATTTTTTTCCTATAAAAATATTATGTTTAAAGTTGTATCATATTATGATGTTAAAAATTTATGTATAACAGTTCATATCACTTTGCATCATAATATGATTACTTCTAAACTTATTATGATTGCCATGACAATAATATGATTACTTCTAAACTTATTATGATTGCCATGACAATACTATGATTACTTCTAAACTTATTATGATTGCCATGACAATAATAATATTACTTCTTAACTTATTATGGTTACCATGACAACAATATGATTACTTCTTATCTTATTATGATTACCATGACAGTAATATTATAACTTCTTAACGTTTTATGATTAACAGGATAACAATATGATTAAGGGAAAAATATTATGATGTAATATTACGAACATATTTGGTCATAATATGATTTAATAACAATCGTAATATGGTGACTACAATCATGAATCTTATCATAATATGTTGCTCTTAGAATATGTTTACCACAACCATGTTTTTTCTTTGCGTGTACCAAAAAATTTAAAAAACCAATATGTACACAATACATGCACAGGCTATTCGTGCTGTAGTCGTACAAATAAAACTTTTAATTGCTCATCACTTCATCAATGTAAAAAAAGTAAGAAAGTTCAGTAGGTCAGGCCCGACTATATGATACCCTACACCACAGTATTTTAAAACACATTAACGAGAATGCACCCACGCCATTTAAATATGGATCTATCTATGTTTTAAATTTCATTAAAATCGGTTAGAAAGTTTGTGAGAGAGCCTGCCAGCCAGCCGGACGGACATCGTTAGATCTACTCAGAAAGTGATTCTGAGTGCGTCGGTATACTTAAAGGTGGGTCTAGGACCCATTTTTTAAGGCGTTACACACATCAGCCCAAATGCATAATACCATCTCCACCATTGTGGTGTGGGTATAACAAAAAACACTACAGAACATTAAAATATATGTGATGTATATCGTTCCGAAGATTGTAATGTTTTATAACGAAGAGCAGAACACTTCATCATGTTTGTTAATTTCTGTATTAAGAGTATATTATTATTTATGTATGTTAGTATACATACAAACACTAAAAAATGTTTATCATTTCTAGGTGTTTACACCGTACTCTTTATTATGTTCGGTCTATTTTCAAACTTCTGACATATTTAGTTTCTATTTGTTTTCGCATAGTTTTTGCTGTCACGAAAACAACAACAGGTTTTTTCATTAAAAACATCCGATGTCAAATAGAAAATATGCTTATCACCTCCCATACGATGACATTTAAGATGTCTACATATTTGGAATACTGTAAAAGCGAAAGTATTCCAATTTTATACAAATAGTAAAGATAATACTACACAACATATTTAAAAAAAGGTTCAATGGAAAAAAGTACGGATGGCACCTCCCATACGAATAAACTTGAAATTTCTGTATATCTGTAGAACGGTTACTGTAAAAGCAATTAAATTAAGTACAAAATGCTTTATTATCAATACACGAGATCTGTTTTAAAAAATGTTTACTAATTTTATTTCGATTGGTGTAGCAGAGCGCACCGGGTTAAGCTAGTGTGTACAAGTAGCTCCTGTTATAGTAATTGTACTAGTGGCATTTTGAGAATTTACCCTTAATCTCTTGCAGGGTTATTATTCAGTTGTGCTAATGTACTACTCAAAATCACTTTCTGAGTCGAACTAACAAGGTCCCTCTTTGTTGCTGGCAGGCAGTAACCAAAGTTAAGGTCGCAATTTTGAAGAGAAATGTGGTACATACAAAGGTTCTAATTGGCACAACAACAAAGCCTATCGAAGATGGGGTGAATTAAAGACCGTTTCATGTATCCACCCAACAAGCTCTACTCTCCGGAATTGGGTATTTGTGTTCACTATCCAGTTTTAATGAAACTTTTAAACATAGATAGATCCATATTAATATGGGCACATAAGCTAAGCATTTTTTCAACAATAGGACCAGGAGGGGAGTTAGGGGAAAATGTATGCCTCTCCGAAACTATCTACAAGATTTTAATGAAGTTTTAATACTCGCTCGAAAGTTTGATTTTAAATACTGTAATGTAGGGTGTAATATGGTCGGGATTGAACGACCATATTTTCTTACTTGTTTTTAAATAAAAAATAATGAAAATACTTTTTAAGCTAAAAAATTCAGAATCTTAGCTGTAAGCGAATATTACATTTTGATCACAAAAGATTTTCACATAATTCTTACTGCATAATAATAATCAATTTCTTTTTAATTCATAAAAATGTTTTAAAACAATCGGGTAAAAATTTGAATCCTACATTTGCAGAATACTTCACCAAGGTGGCAAATTTTACGGTCTAATTTATAAAAATATTTTTTTTATTCTGGGTTTATCTCTACATGAGTTATTAAACACTTTAATGCCCGTTTTCACAACTTACCGATACCGTAAAGTAGACTTTAAATGGCTGTATAAAAAGTGTTCTATTATTAAAACTTTAATTTAACCTAAAATGCGCGATAAAGTAAATTGAGGTTCATCCTACCTGGTAGGTTAAAGTAATGTTTTAATAAGTTTTAGGACGTCTGGGAATTTGAGCAATAGCATCTGCATATGCACACAGAAAAAATACCAATCTTAAATTAACATGGCGAAATGTTGAATGAGAATCATAGTAGATTTCTGCAAAAATGTGCCGTTTATTTAAATTTATCATTATTTCATATTAATTTTAATGAACCTTAAATCACGTTTATTTAATATTATTTACTGTTAAAACAACATTGTTTAATATTGAATCCAAAAAAACCTGTTTTATATTAAAATCAAAAGTTTATCTTGTTAAATTAACATGCATACATACTTAAGTATGTAAATTTGTGTATTTTCATGTTTAAAATATGTTATAAAAAGAAGATAATTCCCGTATTCTTTTAATTATAATTATTTAGTTAAATAGTACATCAAGTTTTCAAAGTAGAATGATGACGAAAACCATATCGGGCCATTCTGCCGATTGATCTGTTAACAAAGGAGACTACAAAATAAGTGAAACATGTGTTACAGTGGTAAGTGTTTTGAATTATTCCTCAATAAATTCATATGTTGTCTCTGAAGCTTCTTCACACTGTTATAACACACTCAAACCAATTTGATTCTACATGAAATTCACGTTGTTTCAACTTGAAATTACTTTCATTCAACGTGATTCGGATTGTTATTTCAATATAAATGAAGTTTTACTCTAACTTTGCTGCAATGTTTAATTAAAATGAATTATAGTTTTGATTTTTTTCTGTATGTATCGGTTTTGGTTTATTAAGTGACTAGCAGTGCTTGTGCTTCTAAATAGTATATTCTTTGCAAACTTACCGATTGAAGCAATTAAATTAATGTTATTTCTATTTTTGTTTTATGATCAATGTTTTATTTAATATTATTATTATTGAGGTTTTTTGTTTTCCTCACGAGCTAATTATGATCAATCGTTTTTTTTTTTATCAAATGTAACTAAAAAACATTTATGGTTGATTTATTTTTTCCCAACGTTTCGTTCGCTTTTTTCGAACTTTAATAATTTCACAGCTTAACTAACGAATAAGGGTTTACATTTTTATTGAACTTTTTAACTATTAAATATAAAAACTGGACTACACGACACAGAAATAAATAAATAATTAATAAGTACAATACGACACAAACACCGAATAAAAGTCAAACGTAATGTAAATATCACAGAACTATAACTAATTATAATCATTAACTATTGCATGGGAGTATTGTAGTTGTGTATTGTCCTTGTCTTCTTTCGTGTTCATTGTATTTTTGATTTTGTCTTGGATTCGTAAGCTTTCGAGAGTGTAACGCTTGTTCTCTCTCCGCTCTCACTATCTCTATCTGTAAAAGAGTGCAATCACAACGTGATTCTAATAAAAATATTAGACAGAGAGCGGAGAGAGAACAAGCGTTACACTCGATAAGTAGGCTCCATTGTTTAACATTTTGTTTAAGTCAGTCTGAAATTCAGAATTCTGGATTGTTTTTTTTTTTTTGTAATACCAGAGGTACTTTGGTACTTTGGGAGCCTATAGAGACCCTTCTAATATGTCTATAGAGCACAAACCTAAAATTTAAGCCTGAATATAAGTCCTAAATTGCTTCCTAAAATTTTTTTTTAATCCGGCTAACCGTTAAGGCCCCAAGTCTGCAGTATTTTACGGAACGACAGGGTTATATTTTCCTCAAAATAAGTAAGACCTGTGTGACAGTGTAAAGTACCCTTTAACAAGATCAAAATATATTTTCACACTTTTTTTTAATTACATTCGAAAAAGTAATGTCGAAAAGTTTTTTTTTAAGAAATTCCCGGGAATTTTAAAAATCTTTTTTCTGCGAAAAGCGGGAAGTTTTTACCCGTAAAGAAACCCTGATGGTATTGATTTTGCTAAAAAGGATAAAAAATAAGCTTCCGTTTTTTAAGCTGCATAAATTAACTTAAAATAAAAAAAACTCATAAGATTGATTGTCATACACAAAATATAATTTTCAATGGAATACTGCTAAAGTAACAATAACTTTATTTTCATTTTTATAGTATGTAAAGAGTAAGAAAAAAAAACAATAATAGAATTGAAAAATATCCCTTCTAATGACAAGCAATACGAAAACACGACTGCAAAAAAAGAAGAAAGATAAATATTTATTTGTATAAAAAATACAAAAACATACAAAATTAAGAAGCCCTCAAACATTCTTGAAGAATTTGTTTCAAAATAACAATTGTACGTGTAGTTGTTGTTATTAGAAGATTAAATGAATGACTTGTAAGACATTTTGTCTGTTTGACTTCTGAGGCGTATAAGTACCAAATATTCTGCCCCAAAGAGTATTTAAATAAGTATTAATCATACGCAGAGTGTTGTCATTAATATTTGTAAACATTGAAAAGATTTATCAAGAAAATATTTTGCAAAAAGAAAATTTAATAGAATGACTTATGAATTAAATAATATTCAACATTTTTCCTTCTCTCTTTTTATTTTTTTGTTTTGTTGCGGCAAAACATTTTTTTTTTTTTTTTTTCAAAAAATTTAAGAAAATTTTTTTATTTGCAACTTCTTTAAAAAACACATAAACGATCTGGCCTAAGCAACCAGTGAAATGAGGATAGCAATAGCTTATTCCTTCAACAATAAATTTCAGTGTTTTTATCAAGAATAACAATTTGGAATTAAGCACGACTAACAAAATCTTTTAAATTAAAATTTTGTATTCCCAAAAACTACTTTGATAACACATAAAAATTATTAGTATTGTGGTTATTTTATTCAACTGTTCTATGGTTTTTTAATCCAAATTTTGATATTTTAATTAGGCTTAAGTTCATCTAATTTAATTTTCATTAAAAAATATTTTTATGAAGAAATTAATTTTTACAACATTAAATTCTTTAAAATTTATTGATAATTTTTCATTCTGGACTAACCTGAGATTCGAACCCAGGCGGTTTACGGATAGGTTACCCTTATATGTTTCGATTGAATCTACTCAATCTCGTCAGAGGGGTTTGCCGTTTAACACTCGCAGCCATCGACGACTGCTGGCAGTCAATAGTCAAACATCAATCTTTAAACCAAATTGTATTTAACTTTTGTTAGATCGAAATTTGCTTTGAATGATTATCTATTTTAATTGATTTTACATGTTCTTCCTTACTTCTGTTTCTTCTTACCTTTCGCCAAGAATTTTTCTTGAAGTCCAAAGTAAATTTTTTTGGTTTTCTTTTCATTTTTTTTGTCTTTCTTTTTTCTTGTTGACCTTTTTCAGCACAACTTGAAGGACAAATGTAAGCATAGAGCTCGTGCCTTAGCCCTAACAGTAATTAGTATTGTGGTTATTTTGTTAAACTTTTAAATAATTATTGATCATCGATTTATTAACCAAAAGGAAAATAAATAATTTGTTAAAAATAATAAAATCGTTGATTTTAAAACCCATTTTTGATTTTGAGTAAATCAAAGAAAAGTAGGCAGAGCAATCGTAGAATTGCTTTTACAAAACTGATATGTTTTCTTATGAAAGTTATTCATTTCTGTGACTGTTTGAGTAGTTCTACTTTTACAAGTTGCTGAAACAAACTATTGTAAATTTCGTATGAAATTTTCTAATTTTTTTAAGAAAAATTTCAATTTATCTTTTTACAGAGATTAATAATATTGTCACAGATTGTATTTATTATAAAATTTCTATTCGTTATCATTCTGTCGTTCCATACACGCAAAGAGAAACCATGGTTGTGGTAAACATATTCTAAGAGCAACATATTATGATAAGATTCATGATTGTAGTCACCATATTACGATTGTTATTAAATCATATTATGACCAAATATGTTCGTAATATTACATCATAATATTTTTCTCTTAATCATATTGTTATCCTGTTAATCATAAAACGTTAAGAAGTTATAATATTACTGTCATGGTAATCATAATAAGATAAGAAGTAATCATATTGTTGTAATGGTAACCATAATAAGTTAAGAAGTAATCATATTATTGTCATGGCAATCATAATTAGTTTAGAAGTAATCATATTATTGTCATGGCAATCATAATAAGTTTAGAAGTAATCATATTATTGTCATGACAATCATAATAAGTTTAGAAGTAATCATATTATTGTCATGTCAATCATAATAAGTTTAGAAGTAATCATATTATGATGCAAAGTGATATGAACTGTTATACATAAATTTTTTACATCATAATATGATACAACTTTAAAAATAATATTTTTATTGGAAAAAAATACTTATGATAAAATAAAAAACATAATATAGTTACTGTAATCTTTTTGTCGTAGGTCGCAATTATTTATAAATTATTTTATGGAGTTTTCATTATTTTTCTCTTAAAATAACACAAAACTTACCAGTAATGGTGAATATTTTGCACCAATATTTCACAAATTTTTCCACCACTTTAAGATTATTAAAATTTTTAAGCAAAGATATTTTATTTTGTGACACTACAACCGATTTTTAATGTTTTTTTTATTTTTTTTTAATTTCTTGTTTATTTTAATGGTTATTTTTTTATTATTTAGCCACTCACTAACAAATAATTCGATATGTTTATGTAAAACACGACACAACTGACACAAAATTATTTTACAAATGGCGATACCAAAATATTATTAGAGTAACGATATTTTGATTGCATCTTTAACTTATTATGATAAATGTATATAAAGTTATCATGTTATGGCTATTAAATATCATGTTATGGCTGTGAGTAATATAATATGTTTTGAAAGTTATCATAATTTAGTTGTTAGAAAAATAATTATTTTCGGTCAACAATACTCAAATTTATAATTGCGATAAACATTAATATGTTTACAGTAACTATAATATTGCTGATATTTAATAAAAATAACAATTATTTGTTTACAACAACAATATATTGTTACACTAAACACAGTGTGGTTGCCGTAACCATGCCCAACCATATTTTTTCTCTGCGTGTAGCTCGCTCTGCTTCCGTTGTAGGCCATTAAAAAATATTCTCATAAAACTCTTAATATCCAACCAAGTAGGGCTTAAGAGCTTGTAGATCTTTTTTTTTATCCACATTTATTGGGATCTACAACATTTACGAAAAAACCTTGATTAGGGCCAGGTATTACACCAGTCAAGTGCCGTCACTTGACTTATTCCTGCAAGGCTTTCTCGGCTTTGCTACGCTATCAAAAGAACATTTTTGTTATATTTTTTGCCATAAATGATGTGTTTACCTTTGCAAAATAGTAACTGTCCAATAACAATTTTTTTAATTTTTTGTTTTTTTTTTAAGTTAGGACATTGCATTGTATTGGAACTGGTAAGTTGGATAGAGGTAGTAGTGCTTGTGAGCATTCGACCTGAACTTATGCATGTTGGAGGTGAGAGGAAAGACTGCAGCAAGAAGCTTATTCCACATACGAACGGTTCGGCCAAAAAACGAATCTTTCCTATAATGCATTATACGATTTACCGGCATAAACGTACTTGTTTCGGGAACCCTAATATATTCCTAATTTCAGCAGAACACATCCCATTGTAGGAAAGATAAAACAGACAAATACCAACCACATTGCGAAGGTAATCAATGGAGTCAATAGATATCCTACTGTCACCAATGAAAACCTTCTTCGCCCTCTCTTGCACGCGTTCGAGAAGTTCCAGACACATGAGAATTGTTTTCCATTCGCGGTCGGATAAAGGTGGCATAAATAGTAAAGGGATCATATGGAGCAAATATAGTATCCCTAGAGGGAAGCGAACTGACACTGAAGTAGTCCCGTGATAGGTCTTTGGTGGTAGGTCCCGGTTCGAGTTCTACCACTTTATATGAATAAGACCTATCACTTTTACATGGGGTTGTCATTGGAGGGGGTCAATTGGCACAATTTGACCAGTCACAGATCTATTCTCAATGAACCTGCTTAGTGTCAGTTACTAAAATGTAGTATTATTTAAATACAATGTAGTATTATTGCAATAAAAGTAGTCCAAGAATTACATTTAAGAGCCAAATTTTAGAAATTACCAAAAAATGTGTCACAGCACCAGTTAAGACCGTACTGTAATTCATTACTTTTTCTCCTTTTTGTTCTTTATAAATCAGTTAAGGGATTGGTTCTTCTTTCACTGGTCATGAGTCCTTTCTTTTTGTACTTGTTCTATTTTCACAAATCCCAGGACCAGTCGGTTGGACCAATTGACACAAATTTCCCGCAGGGATCTTTTACATTTTAAAAAACCGAGGCACTTAAATGCTCCTTTCGACACATTGAATATATTTCTTGCCCATCGGACATCATATTGAATTTGCATGCCCACAACATTCTCAATAGTTATATTTTTGGAATTTTTGTTGCTTGACTGCTTTTTGAAATAAGCGAATAAATTCAGTTAATTTTTTTTATCGTTTTTGACCAAATGAAAAATAAATTTTTTGGAAATAAATCTGTTTTTGTTATGGGAACTGTAAGTGATTACAGAAGAAATTTTTTTTTTGAAGGACTTTTCGTTTTCAATCCACAAAACTTATGATTATTACATGAAAGCCCAATTTTTTAGGAGAAAATCTAATCTTAAGTAGGAAATAGAGTAATTGAAAATTTTTGTACTTTTTTGCTGCGGGAAAATAATGTGAAATGTTCCTTCTTTTTGCTCTTGGACCTGTAGTTTTCCATTTGTACGGGTATGTTCTGAAAACTGCAAAGCGCTTAACATTTTCGATCCTGACATGAAATCTCATAATATGTGTTCTGTTATTCGTAATTGCAAATGTTTGGCGCCTTCAAATTGCAAAAGTATGCTGAAGAGAACTACAATATTTTTAAGTTACTATGGCAGATCTCAACCCAAACGCACGAGTTTCAGAAAACCATTAAATATACGTATATTTTTTGTGGTCTCCTCTACCACAATCCCTTGTCAAAACCCCGTTGCTTTGGAAAAGGTTAAAAATTGTTGTACAGTGTAATTTACCATATTGTATTCAATATCAAAAAATTTTTCACTGCTTCAAAAGCTTACCTATGTCTTTCTTACTCTAAGATTATCTAGACAATTTTAACTTATGGTGTGATATAAATTTGATGTTTATACTTATGTTATTCCACAGAAGAAGTCCAGTAAAACTCTAAAGCTATACACTTGAAATTTTTTTTTTTTTACAATATTATTTATTGAATCTTCATACATTAAATATGAATTAACAATAATTAATCAAATCTTAAATACTGGAGACTTTCCTCGGTGAAGGTGAATTATTTGATCATAAACTGCGATTAAATGCACAGACATCGAAGACTGTCATCAAGGTAAAAGGTGTTCTTGGAATTATCAAACATTAGGAAAAGGAGTTTGATGATCCCTATATTATATAGTGTCAGTAGTATAGTTTAAAACTAATTGATCTTCCTACATAAAAAAATCGGGGAAGGACATCTCATTCATGCCAAATTTGTTAAACGGTGCAGCCATTTCATACATAATTGGGCTGAGATCACACACAAAAAATATAAAATTATGTTTCGGCACAGCCGAATAAAGCACTCTTACTTGTTTCAAACTTACTTTATATCAAATATTATTCTTATTTTAATCAGAAGGCTCTATTTTTACACTTTATATATAATTTCATAATTTATTTTAATAAAAATGCTTACATTTATTTATATTAATATTAACGAAGATCAAATAAAATTGGAATCTCAAAGACTTAAGTTAATAAACAATACAGGCAAACAGACACTAAAGAAATAACACGCATTAAACATTTGAAATTTACAACTTGCTTAAAATATTTTCGGCAACAAGTTTTTGCAGTACTCAGTTAGTTTTTACTTACTACTGAAACAAATGCAAGAATATATATTTTACCTTAAAATTATCTAAAAATTAAGTAATAATGTTTTTTTGTTAAAATTGTATACTGATTTTTTGCAGTAATCACTAAAAATATGCTGAACACTGCAATTTAGTTAGAAAGCAGTAAGACTTTAATAGTTAATAAGCATTAGCATTGTGCTTATTTTTGTTGAACTGTTTATGGTTTTTAATCGAAACTTTGACATTTTTAATTAGGCTAAAGTTCATCAAATTAAATTTTCATTTAATTATTTTTATGAAGAAAGGAATTTTACAACATGAAATTAACAATTAACATTTAACAAATAGAATTGGGAATTTATTTCTCATGGTGAGTAACATTTATTATATAAATTTTTATATATTAATTTCAATTAAAATTTATTTATAACATTTTTCAGTCTTGACTGCCGCGGGGCTCGAACCCAAGATTTTCACGGACAGGTTACCAGGTGTTTTGCCGTTTAACACTCACAACCATCGACGACTGCTGGCAGTTAATAGTCAAACACCAATCTTTACACCAAATTGTATTAAACCTTTGATAAATCGAAATTTGCTTTGAATGATTATCTATCTATTTAACTTCTGTGTTTTCGTACTTTTTGTCAAGAATTCTTCTCGAAGTCCAAAGTAGTTTTTTTTTGTTTTTTAATTTGTTTGTCTTTCTTTTTCTTGTGGATCTTTTTCAGCACAACGTGAAGGACAAATGTAAACATAGAGCTCGTGCCTTAGCTTTTATGATTGACTTATTTAACATGAGATTGTTTAATTAAAAGTTTTTGTTAGTTTGTATCAGCGTTTTAAAAGCTGCAGTTGAGATAGTAAAAGTCATAAGATTGTGCTGTAACTTCGACTTCTTCATTTGTCATTGGACAAAAATAAACTGTTGCCTTTACTTCTGGTCCATTTATTCGAAAGTGTTTGGTTTGACAGACTGAAACTTTTAAAAAATCCCGTAGTTACCGAAGATGGGACGTTGTGTTTTTTTGTCGAATTTTTTTTTTTTTAATAATACTGTTACGAGGGTACAAGAATTCAAAGAAATACGCTATGGACAGTACTTTAATAACCTTAAAAGCCTGCATATAGGAAATTATTTAAACTATTTTTAGTTATTTTTTCTTTTAAAAGTATTTGAACATTCCGTTATGCAGTCTACCAGAATTTGTGATGTTAATTATCTGTCGCATGTAGCGGATGCATACAAATAATTTGTGATGTGAACGTGTGTGTCGTATGTTGCGTGCACTTGCAAAGAGTTATTTGTGCAAAGAATTGTTGTTGCAATGTTATCAAAGAAATGAACATACAAAATATTTCGCACATTTGTAACATTGAAAAAATAAATGCGTATTTGTTGTTTCCACTCTCATTGCTGCGTGTATTTTTTATTCCCTTCCCAACAAACACGGAGGTTTGATTTCAAATTGAAAGTGATTTGAAATCAAACGTTTTCTCAAACGACAAACGTTTGATAATGATTTGAAAATCATTTGTAAATCATAGCGTTCTCAACAAAAAGGGGAAATTATTTTCAAATTGAAAAATGCCTTTATTTTCAACTTGCTTTCAAACGTAATTCTCAAATGTTTTTCAAATGTGGATTATAATAGAATGTGGAATATAAATAAAACTATTTAATTTTTTTAATTTAAATTTATTATTTATTTAAATAAACTTTGAGATAAACATTCGGTTCCATAGCAAAAAGATGAAATAGTGTTATTTCCGTCTTCTAATTCTTGGAAAGACAAAATACTTGGCTCCCTTTTATTTTGAGGATTGTAGCACCGCGATCGTTCAACAATCTTTCTTCACTTTCCTGTTTTATTATTTTTCTTTTTTTTTCGTATTTTTAAACATTGTAATTTCTCACAAATAATTTTTATTTTTCACTAGAAATAAACTGTTCACTTTATATTAAAATTTATTTTTAATAGTAAAACACATGTAACCACAAGGAAAAATAATTTAACTTTAATCGCCATTTTTAATGCTTACATTTATTTTTCGCTTTAGTACTGCCAAGTTTATTTTTGATTTGATTTTAATTTTGACAAACATTTGACATCAAATTGAAAAAACATTTGATATCAAATGTTTATTTTCAAATCATTATCAATTTGAATTTAAATGTTAAATCAAACAATTGAAAAACGTTTGAAAATTGCGTTTGATGTCAAATGATAAAGTCATTTCATATCAAAGGTTTGACTTCGTGTTTGTTGGGTTGTTGGTTGTTGAGGGTAGTTTTTATACCCGCACGTATACTATAGCTTTCATTGGTTTTTTTCTTCTAGAAATTTGCACACTTACGCTAATTCGTCGTCTGCACATCAGCAGTATTTGTTTGTGACAGCGACACTACTCTACACTGTTTTTCAATGATTTGAATGTGTGTTCAAGAAGAATCGTATAGGCCTCTAGTATGTTCTTATAATTTTATAATTTTCTTATTAACTTTTCTTTGGTTGTGGTTATTTATTTCAATTTAAAAATATTGGTTTATAACAATGAAAATGCGTAATTTTATACAAAAAAAAGTTTTAATTTATAATTTTCTTTACAAATTAATTTTTATTTTAATTTTTTTATTAGGTCGATATACAATTACGCCTGTATTTATAAAAAAATTTTAAATGTAATAAAGGTTTACAAAACAAATTTTTTATGAAAATTTGCCTTAATAAACGTTTGTTAAATTTAATAATCGTTTATAAATACGGGGGTTAATATACAAACATAAGTTTCCAAGGAACTTTAACATCATTTGTTTTTTGAGTTTTATAATTGGTATTTTCGTTTGGCTCTTTTTTATTTTTATAAATAACATACAACATAAATTTTTTAGATTTTAAATAACATTTAAAACAGTCTCACATTCATACCAACTTTACAAAAAAATAATTGAATATTTATTCTCATCCTACTTAAACACCTTGAAAACTTAAAGTACTTTAAATGAATAAGAGTATCTACAATGGCAAGGATATTTTGCTATGCTATTCTTAATGCCCATTCACATTAAAACGATTTTTGTCATTGCGATTCTTACCTTATGGCCGAGAGGGGAGAGAGGAATTAAAAGGGGTACACAAGCGAGTGTACTCTTCGATTCATTTTGTTCGCTCATTCGTTTTCTCATTTTTCTCTCATTTGACGAAAAATGTATTGAAGTTCGGTTGCAAAAGAAAAAGTCGTAACGACAAAAATCGTACAATGTAAACATCAAACCGACTTTAAAGAGGAAACGACAATAATCGCAACGATAAAAATCGTATAATGTGAATTGGGACTTAGGAAAAGCGTGTGAGTTTCGCGTAATGATTTGTGTTTGGATCACTGTTGCCAACTTTTTCTTAAAGGATATCGATTAAACAGATTGAAAATCGCTATAAAAAAAACTATTTTTGCAAATAAAATCAGTGATTTATGTTAAACAATTACAATTTGGTAGCACAGAAAAAATGTTTGAAGTGTATTTAAATTCAATTAATGTCGTAGTTGATTCTATTATTTTTACGTTGAAAAAAAATTTTAAAAAAAATATATTAATTAACACTTTAGTTGTTTTAAAATACATTTTTCAAAAAAATATTAATAAAATAACAAAAAAATCTTAATTGATTTTTTTTTACCACAATACGTACAGCGTATTCAATTAATTTCCCAGAGTGGGCTTTATATGGGGCATATAGTTAATTATGGACCGATCTAACAATCTAAAAATGTGATTTTCAGTCGAAAAAAACGAATTTGTGCAAAATCGTATGGCATTAAGTGTATTATTCCAACATTTATGATAGTTTTTGTAACAAAACTATAATTTTTTTATGGAGTTTGTTCCATATATTAATTCATAACTCTGATCCTATTAAACCGATTTTGCTGGGATTCAATCCCAATCTGCTTAGCATAACTACAAGCAATACAACAGAAGGTCAGACAGACGCACATGGTTAGATTAACTTAGAATTACTAAAGGAGCCAGAATATACAGGGTGGCCCAAAATTACCGAAAGGGTTTGAATTGCTTATCACTTTTTTATTATACTTTTTTTTTTCTTATCATTATTTTTAAAGAAGACTTGGGGAATTTAAAATGGAGCAGTACTCAATTGAACAGCGTGCCCAAATTGTTGAGCTAAAAAGCAGAAGAAAATCATAATTTTATTCATAATTAATTTTATAACTAAACTAAAAATATTCCCCATTTATAAGCTGTATTAAAAAAAAATAATAATTATTTCTTAAATAAAAATTTATAACGAATTCAAACCCCTTCGTTAATTTTATATATACTTTATGGGGTCTTAGATGTATAATTATTATTATAATAAAAGAGTTTCACACTAAATGACAAACTTAGTAAACCCTCATTCACCACTTGCGGTGTTGGAGGGTATAAAAATTAGCAAATAAGAGGAAAAATATTTTTTTTCAAGTAGTATACCAAACATAAGAGTTCCTGAAATTTCTTTTGTTTCTTGACTACAATTGGCAAAATTCGAAAGCGCCTTGAGATAGAAAATTGTTGAAAAACAGACAAGCTGGGCACCTGGCGTTTCGGCCTAGTTCGAGTACGCTGAATTCAGTGTTGCTAACCGTCTTTAAGGGTAGCTCTGGTTTTCGAGATATACCGTTATTTCGAAAATGGAGGAGGTTGGACAACATATGTTCACTTAGCACAATAACGCTTTAGCTTATCGAAAAAAACTAAAAAACCGAAATTTAGCTATAAAATTTCCTAAAATCAAAAACTTTTTCTAAAATGCACAGATGTTTTAGAAACATATTTTTTTTTGTTGAAAAAAATGATTTTTTAATCAAAATTCCGAAGTTTTTGTTATTTAAATATTCATACAAAATTGGAAAATGCTTCTTCTCTTAAGGCACTTCTAAAATTTTAAACTTGAAATAAATCTTCCCTTTATATGGCACGCACCCCATTCGGATACTAGTATTTCCAGGGAATTTTCGTTTTCAATATACATATCTGTAGCAGAAAGGAAAAAGTGCTTAAGTCGACTTAAGAAAAAATTGAGTTTATAGCACCTTTGTAATTCTCCATGTTTAAAAGTTGTGTACAATGTTTTAGGGAGTAACAGTAAAATTATTTTTTGCTTGGTTTTATCAAAGTACAATAAAATTTGGAATTAAAGCTTTAGTTTACTTTTTTTTTTTTTAATGATAAACCAACACTCAGGGGATGCCCCCTATATATGCAGTGCATTGTGTTGATCGGGAAAATAAGGTTTGGGAAGGAGGAAAGAGGGAACAGTGTTTGTGGACATTTGACTTGAATCTTAATAAATTA
The DNA here is from genome assembly GCA_949318255.1 of Pollenia labialis. NCBI lineage: Eukaryota > Metazoa > Arthropoda > Insecta > Diptera > Polleniidae > Pollenia > Pollenia labialis. The sequence continues at coordinate 185,460,694 of OX439139.1, read as the reverse complement.
TAAGTACCGGGGAAGACCTCTGCAGGAAGTTTATTCCAAATACGGAAAGTTCGACTGAAAAACGAATTTTCTCTATAATGCGTTGTGCGAAACACTGGACAATCGACTACAAACGGATGTGATCCACTGGATGAGCGAGTATTATGAAGAAATACTCGGGCGGGTGGAATAAGTTCACTTATCTCAGTGGAATACCTTCCATGGTAATATCGATAGAAAAGTGTCACACAACCCACATTCCGACGATGCTCCAATGAGTCAATAGAGTTGGCTACCCTACTGTCATTGATGAGCTTCACCGCCCTCCTTTGTACACGGTCCAGAAGCCCCTGTCCATATATGGGAGTTGTATTCCATCTTCGGTCGGATATAGGTGGTATAGATAGTAAGGAGATCGGATGAAGTGAAGTAAGTCTTGCACCGTTTTAAAAAACCTAAACTTGAATGCTTCTTCCGACACTTTAAAAACGTGTTTATTCCAGCGGACTTCTCTCATGCCCAGAACATCAAGAGTATCCGATTCCTCAATATCAATGCCACCCATTAATACAGATGACATAGTTGGTCCCACGGCCCGTCTGTGGGTCAACATACAACATTGGGTCTAGCGTGCATTAAATTCGACCCTGTTCGCTTGACCCCACTCAGAGATTGTAGTTAGGTCCTGATTAAGAGTGTCATTCATATTCTGCCTTTTGCCCCCAATCTCAACAAGGCTTGGCCTATGATCGAAGGAATATGAATGACAAATGTTGCTGTCATCTGCAAAAGAGTAGATAGGATTTGAAGTATGACTAAGAAGGTCAGTGATGATATTATTAGAACAAATATATTTTCAAAAAAAAAACACTTTAAAGTTTTAAATTGCTTTTCTACAAAACAAAATAAATAGACTAAAGCACTTTTTCCTTATTGCCAACGACGTTCTTACAACATTTGATATTGCCTGCAGAGTTATCAAGTGTTTTCTATTGAAATAAAAATGAATTGATAGATAAAGAAGGGAATATAAAAACTAAATTATTTACACTAGATTCTTAAAGCCAAGTTTTATCCCTATTATGGCTTGTTGATGATTTACTGCCAACACTGCCTCCACCGACAACGCCAAACACACTACAGTACTTTTCGCTTATAGTCCACTACTATAGTTGCACAACTTTTGTGGACTATAAGCGAATTTGGACTATAACCGATTTTTTTTATAAGCCATTTAATGGCTTATAAGTGTATAATCCACATTTTGGACTTTATAAAAATTATTTTCTTCAATAAAACTGCTCTTTTTTAAACAAAACAAAAGTTTATTTAAAACATAACCAAATTTTGATTTAATTTAAATAAATAGTTAAAACAAAAAATAATACAATAAAAACAAAAATGGTCAGATGAAGACACCATGTTATGAAATATAAATTGCGAAATTTGGTATTTATAATAGTTACCAGAAATGTAAATAAAAACATGTTACAAGTTGATTAAAAAAATATTAAGAACAGAGTGGACTATAAGAGAACATTTTTGCATAAAGAATTATATTCGTATGCTAAGAAAATGTGGCTTTTAAACGAAAATGGACTACATGCGAAATGGACCTTAGGACAAATAATTTGTATGAAATTCGAAAAAATCTGCATGTGAATATGACAGTTTTGGCTTATATCCGTTTTTGGCCTTTAAGCGGAATGGACAATAAGCGAAAAGTACTGTACCAACAATTGTGTGGCATCTATTGTCAATTGACCCAGCAGCTTTGCAACTTTCAGTCACATAGTCGCTGAAACTCCACGTATTAAATAAAACAGGTTTCGTGTTTGCATTTAAAATTTAATTTAAATTGTTGTTAATTCCGCTAATACTGCTCTCCTGTGCCCTGTTTCACTGCCTGGAACATGAAATGTTGTTACAATTGCAATTTGTCAAAGTATTATAGAGTACACTTCCGTTTAAGGTTGAACGTTGTGCCTGAAAATAAATTAAGGTTTCATTTGACTGGGGTGGTGATGGTGGTGGTGTTGTACAGGAATGTTATTGCTGTAACATATTGTGTTTTTTATTCTGTTGGGGCCGTTGTTGTCAATACATTAATGCTGCACGATTTGTTAAATAATTTATATCAACATCCCCATTGTATGCCGATGAACTTGTCCCCAAAGATGTTTTTTCGGTGACAAATGGTGATGATAATGGTGATGTTGCCATTGCAGTCGGTGCTGTCTATCTCACGCTTGATCGGTTATTTGATTTGATAAGAACATATTGCGTATTATTGGCCAAAGCATGTCCTCCATACCCAGTGTCACTTATGGCGGGCAATTCATGTGTATTACTGATGTTGCTGCCAGGTGTATGTAGACTGCAACGTTGGTGATATGATGAGTTATGATGGTGATAATTGCTCCCAACTGATCTTAGATTTGCTATGGGTGCAGAGTGGCGAACACCGTCTCGTTGCGTTGCCATAGTTGAACTACGTAAAATACCTGCAGTTCTTTTTAAGCAGAAAAAAAAATTGCATTAATTAAAAATCTGTATTATGTAAAAGCGAGAATGTGTGTGACTGCAAAACATGTTTCATTAAAAGAAAATGTGAAAATATTGTTTCCTAAACGTATATAAAGAAAGGAAAATTCTTCGTTTTTTTCTGTTTTGTAAAAATTTTTTGGAATTCCTAAAAATTTTTATGGATCCTGGTTTTATTACGTGTGTTTTTGGTTGCTACTTTAAATTACAGCAAAAAGAAAGTATGAGGAATTTGAAATTGTTACACTCATAGATAAATGCATCTTCATATTGATGATGCCCTAACATCAGAATTGTGGCGACAATGTTATGACAAATGGATTCAATGAGGCAAAAAGTGACATAAATCTTATGACGAACATAATCAAACAATTTTTAATTTTTTATGCATCATCTATTCAATGACTTCAGTGACATCAATTCATTGCCACATTTTGTCTACTACCAGCATTATTTTCATATTAAAAATTTAAAATAAGAAGCAAAAATTCCCATATTCCACTTGATTAAATTATTTAGTTAAATAGATCAAATTTTAAAAGTAGAATGACTACGCAAACCAATCGGGCATGCTGCTGGTGTCTTATAACTGAGAATTCTTCTGTAAACAATGGGCGAAATACAACAAAACATGTGTAACGGGTAAGTAAATAATAATATTTTCTCACTTTGACTTAATTCAATTCTAATGACTTAATTTAATGACATCTTATAACAAAATCATTTAGTATATTTCAACGCCAATCATATTATTTTTGCCCAAAGTATTTCATGGTTGAAACAACCATTTATATATTCACCATATAATTATTAATTAACATGTTTGACGGGTTGAATAATAACAAGCCCTTTTTGCGAAATCATTAATATCGTAAACGACAGGTACTATGATCAATTGAACCTCAGCATTTTATTGAAAATTATCGAATGCGCCTCGAAGGAAAAAAGCTTTCCAGAATCCCCCGTGAAAGAGCTTTAACGCTATAAGTTCTTACTGAATGTAAAATAAGAAGAAAGATTAAAAATAAAACAAATGTTTGTTCAAAATTATACATGTATGTATATAATATTTGTTATATTGTGTGTGGTTTTAATGTTAATTATTCTAATTTTACAATATTTAATTTGCCAGTATTTCGTTTTTCATTGAAAAACATGCAAAAATATTGCAATCATTTTGTTAATGTTTAAATGTGTACCTTCCCATGGTTGAGTTTGTCAAACACTGAAACACCAAAATGTCAAATTAAGTTTGGCAAAAACTTGACGTTAGGGTATGGCTCACAATTAACATCGTGCATTATGGTTTGACCACCCTTTACAATCTATATTTTTATTAAAGACAACGTTAAAAAAGCAGAAGAATCCTCTTGTACCAACGATTTTCTAAAAAAATTAGTTAGTTCAAAAATATAGATATTTTGTACTTCGAAAAGATTACTTGTTTACGTGAAAAATGCTCTTTTGTAAAGGGCTTAGCTTAAGAAATTATTTTTTTGAAAAATCTTTATTCCTACAAAAATGTTTGCAGAAGTTAAGCTGGTGCTTATAATTCTTATTCGCTTAACAATTTTATTTGAATAATATCTTTAGTTTTTTTAAATCTTTGGATGAAGTTTCCTAACGATCTGGCCTAAGCATCCAGTGAAATGCGCATACGAATAGCTTATCCTTTCAACAATAAATTTCAGTGTCTTTATCAAAAATAAAAATTGGGAATTAAGCACGATAAACCAAAGCTTTTAAATTTAAAATTTTTATATTCCAACGAAATAACTTTGATAATAAACTGAAAAGTGCACGGCTCAGAAAACTAAACTGGCAACATGTTATATTTTTGTTTGCGAAAACAATGAAGCAAATTGTTTTTGTTTTCCTTAGGTTTTTTCTTAACCTTCTTACAACTACAATTAATGTTGGAAGAATTCCAACCAATTGTAGTGGAGAATGGAAGAAGAGATAAACTCACTGTTTATTGTTGTTGTTTTTGTTTAAGCTTTGATATTGTCACAAGTAAAGCTGTTGCTTATAATTCTTATTCGCTTAACAGTTGTATTTGTTTAACATCTTAATTTTTCTTTTAAATTCTTTTAAATTAAAAATTTTTACAGAAACTTATAAGTCAATCTTAGTCAAATCCATTTTTATAAATTTTCGAAACAAGTTTTTCATAGAAAAAAAACTTTAGTTAGAAGAGTTTTTGAAATTCTTAAACTTTCCTTATCAAATCTTTGGTCAGTTTATTTTAGGAAACCTAAAGTTCGAAAAGAAATTCTATTACAGATCTTTGGTTGGAGTTGTTTATAATTGAAAAGAAAATACATATAAATTTTTAGTTTCCAAAATAATTTTTTTTTAAAGAGCATCGTTCGTTGAAGAAAATGTTTTAAATTTCACCCACGTTTACTTTTTTTTACTATCAACTATTTTTATATATACCTTTTTAATTAACTTACCGCAATGTGAGAAACGACGATTTTTTGGCGAACCCGGACATGTGTAAAGAAAAGAACGTTGTGTATCTAAAAAAAAAAAAATAATAAATAAATGGTTAATAGAAGTCTAGAACTACTTACAAAATAAAATTTTTTAGTTAATCTACGAAAATTCAATCCACCTAAAACTTTCGATTTTAGAAAAGTGGATGTATAAACTCACCATTTCTTTTTATACGACTATGATCAGGTGAGCCCGAACATGAATAATGTAAAGTCATTTGATAGCGTCGATTTAAGCTTTCTGCTTCTATATGGATAAACGGACACCAACGAAAAAACATTTTGAAGCCAAAACGAAATCTGTAACGAAAATTTATAACCCAAAATATTGAATAAATAATTTAAGTCAGGCAAATATAAAGAAAGAAAGTGAAGAAGCGAAAATTTAGTACAAAAATTAGCAAATGTATGTGTGACGCCGATTAAAACGTTAAAATCGTAGATTCTTATAAAAATAAGAATAATTTTAAACTAAAAGAATTTTAAAATCCTTTCGACGTAAATTTTTTCTAGAGAGAATAATTTCGAAGTTCGTATTTCCTGTAGAAAATCTTTTGGAAGTTAGGAAATTTTTTTAAGTTATTTTTTTCTATAGAAAATTTCTCTTTGATAAACATGTTTTGAAAGTTAAAATTTTCTACGCAAATTATTTTTATTTTATGTTTTTCTATAGAAAAATTTCTTTGACGCAAACATTTTTTATAGAGACTGTTTTGAAAGCTTAGCTTTTCTAAGCCAAATTTCTTTGAGTTGAAAACTTTTTATAGAAAATGTTTTGAAAGTTATAATTTTCTACGGGAAATTATTTCGAAAATCTGATTTAAATAAGGAAATTGTTTTGAAGTTAGTTTGTTCTCTAGAAAATTTCTATGAGATAGAAATTTTTTATAGAAACTGTTTTGACAGCTAAAATTTTCTATGGAAAATTTTTTTGAAGAGAATATTATCTACAGAAAATTTTTTCGAAGCTAAGATATTTTTTAAAGAATTTTTTTCTATAGAAAAATTTTTTGAGTACAATTTTTTATAAAACATGTTTTGAAGGTGGAAATTTTCTTCGAAAAATTATTTCAATAAACTTTTCGAAGTAAGGAAATTATTTAAAAATTTTTTGAAAGTTAAGATTTTCTTTCGAAAATTTTTTCGCAGTTAGGAAATTCTTTTAAAGTTTTTTTTTATACCAAATTTAAATATTCTACAGAAAATCTTTTAAAAGTTCGGAAATTGTATTTAAGTTATATTTTTCAGCTTAAAATTTTCTATGGAAATTTAATTTCTATAGAATCTATGGAATTTTTTTTAGGAAGATTCCAATTTTCTCACATATACGTATGTACATAAGTGTGTCCCAATGGTGCCCAAGCATAATTTAATAGCTTTTAGGGTAAAGTATTTTAGATATTTTTTTCAAATTTTCGGAAGAGGTCGCTCAAGTCAAATTCCTGCCAAAAATCTGGTTTGCCAGCCTTTTTTTGAGTTTTCTGCATAACTTTGTCAAAACCCACGATTTTCTTCACTTTTAAGGGAAACATTTTAAAGAAAAATGTCCAAGCTTTATTTTGCTGTACAAAGACTAAATGTTTTTTACATTTTTCTATAAATTTTGTAAATAACGCTTTAAAAGTTTTATGAAAATGATCAAACCAACAATGCAGTTTGAAAGACCAATTTATTCTAAACAACTTAGAAGCAAATATTTTTAATACACTCTTACCGTTCCGTTATACCGATTTCCAGCTTTGTACCCACTAATAATATTACTATTCACACCTAACAAGCAAGTAAATATCAAACGTTTTGTTTTGCTTTGTTTAAAAACCATTTATTGGGGTTCTTACGATGTAGTATATGCCCTGCAATAAATTCTGAAAATCAGTTTCAGAAGTTGTTACATTGATGTTAGTTTTATCCCTTATCAATGTATGAAGATTTAAGCATTTACTAAAAATTGTAATGTAGGGTGCATAAATGAGCAAATGCATTGCAAAAACTTATAGTCTTTGAACCCCAAAATAAAGCTTGGACATTTTTCTTTTAAATTATTTCCTTGAAAGTAAAGAAAATCGTGATTCTTGACCAAGTTATGAAGAAAACTTAAAAAATTACCGTCCCACCCGATTTTTGGTAAAAATACAACTTGATCGCCCTCTTAACCTCGTCCAAAACATTTGAAAAAAATCTCCAAAATACTTTACCTCATTAGCTTTCAAATAAAAGTTGCACTGTATTCTACCTCACCGATGAAGTATTTATGCGATCTTATTTTAATAAAATCAAACACATAAAATCAATCCCCAACTTTGAGTGGCTTATATTGATAAGTAATTTGGTAGAACACGTCATGGAAAGTAGCAGCCGCAATCTAAAAAAAAACACGCACACTTAAAAATATATCCATCTTAAACCCAAACATCTCTTTAAAAAAATTCCTTCATTTAGCGGAAAAACCACACAAATTAATTCCTAAAGGATTCGTAAGCTTTAGCTCTACTAAGCTTCCACTTGTGCGTAATTCTCTAGTAATGTTTCAAGTGTTACCAATCAGTTTTCTTTTCATTCCTTCATCCTCAAACACCTGCTTCATCTTTTCTTGGTTTCACTGAATTTTGCAAGATGCCGCGATAAAAGTGGAAACAAGAACAAATGAAAGAAAATAAAAAGCTTAAACTTACCGTGAATTCATCCAACAGTATATAAAGGGGTTGTACATGGAGTTACTCATCGCCAACCAATATATAAATAAATACACTTGTTGGATGAAGGGTGTTTCCGTTATGGCCGGATAACATGATGTCAGTATGAAGTACGTGTGGAATAGCAACCAGCATACGGCAAATATTAGAACTACAACCATCATCATTTTTACAACCTGCAAATAAAATTTAACAAAATAATTAGAGCTGTGGTTATTTTGTTGAACTATTTATGGGTTTTAATCCAAATTTTTTAATATTTTTAATCAGGCTTAAGTTCATCAAATTTAATTTTTCATTAAATTATTTTAATGAAGAAAGGAATTTTTACAACATGAAAATTAATTAAAATTGTTATTGATAATCATTCATTCTTGACTGATCTTGCAAGTTATTTGAAAAAGGGCCATTAAATACAATCTTAAAAATGTAATTTTTAATAAAATAGCCTAATAGTCTTTTCACACTTGTCAACATTTACCATTTAACATCAATTTGCGAAGATGTTGGAATTTTCCCATAAGAAATACATTGGGCTAAAATTCAAAATTTTTCAACATCTAAACAAAATGTTTATATCTCATTGTATTCCAATCTACATCTTCCTTTTATTTAGTACTAAAATAATAGCATTTGGTTTGAACGCAGCGTTACCATTTCTCCAGTTTTTTATCTTTGCAAGCTTAATGTTACTTGATTTTTTGTATATTATTAAACAAAAAGAGTTCTAAACACATTTTGGTGTTAACTTTTAAAATTTTGGCTCTTTTGTAGAAAAAAATTATTTAAAAAAAAATAAAAGTTTTTTTTCAGAAATTGTGACATTTTGTATTGATAGTAGATGTTAGATGTTTCGAGTGTGAACGTGTATTTCACATTTTCCACATCTTCCATGCGTTCCTCCGAAATGTATGCAAGTGTACAATGGGTAAAAGATTTAAAAAAGTACCTTTAAGAATAGGTTCTTTTTAAAAATTTACCTTTTAAAAAATTATATTTAAAAAAAGTACATTTAAAAAAAAGGACTTTTAAATACCTGTTGCAAAAGAAAGTACTAAGTCAAATGAATGTTGCTCTAAAAAGTTTTGTTTAAGTATTAAAGTGCCTTTTAACACTTTCGACCCGGCTTTCGAATAGCAAGGGCAAAATAAAATTTTTGATTGGAACCGATTATTTAAGTAATATAAAACTTATCGGCGAAAGAAAATCGGGAAAATAGTAATAGGGGGGCTGGAGGGTTGATGGTACAACGTTGTATCATCCGGGATGTTATGTGGTACAAATAAGTGGCAACCGTCCGGTAAAATAAAAAGGCTAGATATTTGATCAACCATGTCGAAGCTTCTTTGATCGCGCGATAAAATTGTTTGTTATTTGGAGATGTGGGTTGAATTTTTTTTCGCTATTTTCAATATTTTGTAATTGTTGTTGTGATGACAATGACTTAGTATGTTTACTTAGTGCCATTTTGCACATAGCAGTCCATATGAAGTGCATTAAAGCTCCGATACCCCTCTTTCGAGCTTCTTACCAGAGAGGTTAGGCATATTTTCCAGTTCGCTATAACGGTGCCAACGACTGAGAATGATATAGGGTCAAATAAGTGCACACATATAAAAATTAAATCACTGTTAGCTGACTCATTACAGAAAAGTACTTCCTGGGCACTTATGTACAGTGTTGGCAGAAGTAGGGGAAAATCCCTATTCTAAAATGTAGGGATTTTTCGTCATACCGCATTATTTATGAAATAAATGCTGAAAAACCGTTTTATTAGTAATATTTTCTTGTCCAAAATTTTAAAATATTTTATTTTCCATAAAATCGCTTAAAATATGTTTCCAGAATTATTTGTGGTTAAAAAGGTGGCGACACTACTATGTAAGTATATTTTTTTTTAATCTTAAAAACAAATTGGTTGAAATGGGCATCAATGCCTTAGTGACTAATAAAGAATTGATTAAAAAAAAATATGTTTCCTGCATTGCTTATGGTAAGCGAAGTATACACTATCACTATTACTGCACGTAGAGAAAAAATATGGTTGGGCATGGTTACGGCAACCACACTGTGTTTATTGTAACAATATATTGTTGTTGTACACAAATAATTGTTATTTTTATTAAATATCAGAAATATTATAGTTACTGTAAACATATTAATGTTTATCGCAATTATAAATTTGAGTGTTGTTGACCGAAAAATAATTATTTTTCTAACAACTAAATTATGATAACTTTCAAAACATATTATATTACTCACAGCCATAACATGATAACTTTATATACATTTATCATAATAAGTTTAAGATGCAATCAAAATATCGTTACTCTAATAATATTTTGGTATCGCCATTTGTAAAATAATTTTGTGTCAGTTGTGTCGTGTTTTACATAAACATATCGAATTATTTGTTAGTGAGTGGCTAAATAATAAAAAAATAACCATTAAAATAAACAAGAAATTAAAAAAAAATAAAGAAAAATATTAAAAAGAAATAACAAAATAACCATTAAAATAAACAAGAAATTAAAAAAAAATAAAGAAAAAACATTAAAAAGGGTTGTAGTGTCACAAAATAAAATATCTTTGCTAAAAAATTTTAATAATCTTAAAGTGGTGGAAAAATTTGTGAAATATTGGTGCAAAATATTAACCATTACTGGTAAGTTTTGTGTTATTTTAAGAGCAAAATAATGAAAACTCCATAAAATAATTTATAAATAATTGCGACCTACGACTAAAAGATTACAGTAACTATATTATGTTTTTTATTATATCATAAGTATTTTTTTCCAATAAAAATATTATATTTAAAGTTGTATCATATTATGATGTAAAAAATTTATGTATAACAGTTCATATCACTTTGCATCATAATATGATTACTTCTAAACTTATTATGATTGCCATGACAATAATATGATTACTTCTAAACTAATTATGATTGCCATGACAGTAATATGATTACTTCTAAACTTATTATGATTGCCATGACAACAATATGATTACTTCTTAACGTTTTATGATTAACAGGATAACAATATGATTAAGGGAAAAATATTATGATGTAATATTACGAACATATTTGGTCATAATATGATTTAATAACAATCGTAATATGGTGACTACAATCATGAATCTTATCATAATATGTTGCTCTTAGAATATGTTTACCACAACCATGTTTTTTCTTTGCGTGTGTTACTAATGTTTTTTATTCTATTTTAATGACAATAATGTGTTGGGATTTTTGTAGAAGATATTTTTTCAACGTGTAGGGAAAATTTTCGAAAAATCCACTGGCAACACTGCTTATATACTATGTTACTTGCTATATCTTCCTTATCTTCGCTATGGACAACACCTGATAAAATCTAAATCTTCTTTATCTCTGAGGCCAGAGACCTACTTGGGACAAATAGTCACTAGCACTATCATCTTCATCTTCCAAAATGGATCGAATGTCTTCAAAACGAGATATCATACTCATCGGACTACTGGTACATATGTGAACCACCGTACCATACGAATGGTACATATAGGTGCCATTTACTTAAAAGAAGCATAAGTAAATGTTTGTTTATAAATATTTACCAGCCGCAGTTATAAATACTTCTTAAAACTTTAATTTTGCTTTAGTTTGAATGGATTATGAACTTTCGCGCATCATATTCATGTAAAAACCATGCTATGCACTTTACTTTGGTAGCGTTCTTAGTTACAAAAAACGGTGCCGTAAACGCAAACAACAACAAAACATAACGGAACGTATTAGAATGTTCAGGTTCATTTCGCAAACCAGCAACATTAAATTTGAAGCAGTTAGGAATGTTTAAACTTACAGTGCACTATGGGTAAAACGTTGCTATTTTTGTAAAAAATTTAAAATATGCTTTCGTTTTTTGAATTCGTATAATCTAACGGTCATATAAACTTTTTTTTATTGTTGGCGTCTGGCTGGTGTGAACCGGGTGTCATGTTTCCCAGTATTTTGTTTGTGTACAACTGACCTATATGTGGTGGTGGCATCTGGCAACACCAAATGCGGCATGTCACCTGAAAAATGAATTCGCTTCGTTTTGTTTTTCTTTACTCATAACCAAGGCCCCGATTTTTATGCAATTGCATTTTTGTTCTCGTCAGTGGGAGATTACCATATACAAAATATCTTTGCGAATAAAGAAACTTGCAGTAAAATGGCATCAATTTGTTATTGCATATTTTGCTTTGAATGCATATTTTTGCATATATTGCTGATATTCCATATTTTTGTGGCATATTATTGAAAAAACTTGTTTTAATTGCTTTATTTTGCCATGCAAACTTCCGCAGTAGAGGTAAAAGACAACTTCGATGATATTTATTTATTGATTTCTTATGGGAAAAATATTTTGTAAAGCACCTCGCGTGTTGCCGCATATAAAAAGAATTATTCGGATTAATATCTTCCTCTACAGCCTATTACAACCAGATGGGCCACGTGGTTGAAAGCAATTATGTATTAAGCTGATAACTTTTGCCAATTCAAAGATGTTGCAAAAGGATTAAATTTTACCTATAATCACTCGAAGTGTTACTGTTGTGCAACTTCAATAGAACACAATTAGCTGATTCTATTTACAAATATTTCACTTTTATTATTAATGCTCTTTCGATTTTTGAGGATATTTGAGCGGTTTCTGCACGCTTTTATGGTTTGGCAACAAATATTTACATTACTAATGGCTTAGAAAAATTAAAACGATTATAATATACATAGACTTTTTTTCATTTTAATATGTAAATATTTTTATTATTTGTTTTAAAACAATCTTTTTACAAAATTATGAGCGGTATGAATTATAACAAAGAAAATAAAACATTGGTTGTACAAAGAAAGTTGTTAGTACCAACGTTGCAAAACAGGGCAGTTTAAATACCTTGAGTAAAAGTAAGCGCAAAATATGTAACATGTTTTGCATGTTTTTCATCAACTTATTCACAAAATAACTTGAAAATGTTTCCCACAGTTGTATTTTTTGTACAAACAAACAAACAAAAAAATGTAGAAAATGTTACATTTATGCAACATATTTCTCAGAAAAGAAGTTGTCATAAAATATATTTTAATGTTACATATAATTAGTGTTTATATTTAACAAAATTAATGTATATATATATTATATAAACAAATTTCAAATGTAAATTATTTTTTATATTCATAAAAATCAGTGTTACAAAACTGGCACTTCTATTTTTCATTGTAGAACAATTTAGCACTTTTAATTTGAATTATTCTGGCAAGCCTGATACGCCTTACAAATTATTTATAAAAAGAAAAAACAAAAGTTACACCAAAAAAAAAAAAAAAAAAGAATACAAATTACAGGTCAAGGCTTCTTTTAACAATAGAAAAATATTACCTTTAAAAATGCATCAAAAAAAAGTACATTTTTAAAATAATAACTTACCCGTCTCTTACTCCTGACATTTTCCACTTGACGCGGTGTATATTCTCCAATCGCCTTAGAGCCCCACAATTCAAGACCCACACGGGAGTAGGTAACACTCATTGAAATAATCGGTATGAAGTATGTGAGTGTCATAAATAAAATGTTGTAACTAGAAGATAAAATCATAGAAACGAAGAAAAAAAAAATATTATTAAAAATAAACTCAATATTTATTTTTTATTTTTTTGCACAAACTTATAACAATAAAGCAAATAAAAAAATGTATATCACTTCACCGTGTTGCATTCGACAAAGAAAGAAATATATTGACACAAATAAAATGGCACTTGAATTCATTTCGATTTGATTTAATTAAAACGTTCGACTTGTTATCTTTCTAGCAAATTGCTTAGAAATAAGAAACGTGTTTTGTTTTATATTCCCAAATCACAACTGGAGGACAATAAAAAATCTTATTAATTGTCTTCTACTTAACTTTCAATTGTTTAAATTCCTCTTTGTTTGTACTAGATGTAATTAAATTGTGTTATATAAACTTTTTGTTAAACAAAAAAATTAAAACTGCTCGCTGCTGGAAGTGCTTGCCCTATGAACTTTGAATTTAGTCTTACTTTCTGTTCTGTTACGAATCAGCTGTTTTTTTTTTTTTTTTTGTTATTAAAAAACCTGTGAAATTGATAAGTTTTTCTGTTCTGTTACGGTCCAATCTGTAATATTAAAAACTTGTTAAGCAATTGTAAGTGACAGCAACAGAAAGTAAAGACTAACTGAGTCTTGATACCGTTTTTCGTTTTTAACTTCTAGACTTCTCAACCTGTGGTTTACACATGAAAGTACTCTCTTCCAAGTGAAGTTAGTAGACGTGTTATAAACGAAAAATCGAAAAATGGTTGATTGTACAAAATATGTGTGTGTGTGTGTCCGTTAAAAGGTTCGAGTGTATAGCGATTTTCAAGAAATTACTTTCATGTGTATCCAACAAACACAGGGTCAAACCTTTGATATGAAATGATGTTATCAGTTGACATCAAACCGTTTTCAAATGTCTAAGGTTTACATTTGAATTCATATTGATAAAGATTTAAAAATTAACATTTGAAATTTGATATCAAATTATTCAGTGGTGTTCTGGAAATTGAAAACGAAAACCGCTAGAATTTTAAACGTCGTTTATTAATAAGATTTCTGTAATAAAAGAATTTTATGACAAATATTATGCTTAGTCTAGACGATATGATATGCCTCTATCAGCATGTGCAATTTGTTAGGTGTCCAGACGATATGCTGAAAATAAAAAATTTTTCATATTCATCATATGCCAGCAAATGACATTTCAACAAATAAGTTAGCATTCAATTTTTGTGTTTACACGATATGTTCAAATTTCCATCAAATTTGCTTTTTTGGGTACTATTTTATTCCCCCATTAAAGTATCAAAAATTTCAGTATTGTAGTGTCAGCCCATAATTTAGTTGAAGAAAAATGTTTTGTAAAAAAATTACCAAAAATGGTTACGATTTTCACCCCTTATGCTAGGAACACAACTGGGACGAACGACGAATTTTTGGCCGCGAATATTCGTCGCCAAAAATAAAAAGTATTTGTGTATATGAAAATGCACACAATCAGGGCGCCGACGAAAATTCACCGGACGTTGCAAACTTTAAATAGATTTAATTCTAATTCTTACGCCGGCGTACGACGTACAATTCAGTACCGGGTAGCCATATTGTTTAAAAATGGTAAGTGTTTTAGTAAATAAAGTTACTTTTTACTTTAGAAATTGTAAAATTTTAACTGAATATAATTTGAAATACAAATTGTAAAAAAAATTGACAATAAAAAAGTATTTTAGTTAGTTTTTCTTAATGTTTTGTTTGTAAAGTATTTTTTGTTCATATGGTACCACTATTTCTTGTTTATACAACATATTTTATTTCCATTTTGTTTTTTCGTCGTTATTGTGTTTCATACGCCGAATTTATACAGCGAATTTCTTCCGAATAATTCGTCGTGCTGGACGAAATTCGTCGTTCGTCCCAGTTGTGTTCCTAGCATTAAATGTTCGAATATCGAAAAATACCAAATACATATTCGTATTTTTTTTTAAAAGTTTCGAATATGCTTTTATTTTTGTTTCTATGTTTATTGGTTCAAAAGGTAGATGGGGTGTCAAAAAAGTACCAAAATTGAGGTTTTTTCAAAATAGGGCCGTACTTTGCAGTGTGCAAAATTTTCGATTGTGAAAAATGAACCAAAAATGAACCAAAAATGCCATAAATTGAAATAAACAACTGTATTTCTCACTTACCTGTGTCTGTAACATTGTTGGCGAGTATTAGATGTCACATAAGGAAATTACTCGCCAATTTACAGAAAAAGTTTGTCTATAGAATTTCTGTGAGAAAGTTGCCGCTATGGACTGACAAATAAACTCACGAATAAGAACGGGGCGAGGAAAAATTTCAACACTAAAAAACGTATTAAAAATGCAAAGAATACAATTTTGTTCTCTGCACATTTTTTCGTTGTTTAATTATTTTTCTTTGAACATTTTTGTAAAATATACGAATGTATTCAAAGTTCATTTGCAAACAACATACATTACAGTCGCACTTTATATTATTTGGTAAAGCCAACGGTTGTAATTTTGACAAATGGCTCAAATGGTGTGTATGTTTTTCTACTCATTAAACAAATAAACATCATGAGCAACAAAAAAAAAAAAAGAAGCCTCATTTTCTTAAATTTTGTTGAAAATTAAATTGGCCTAAAAGGTATTTAATGAGGACATGAAATAGAATTTAATGCTAAAGCTATGGAGTGGGAATGAAGTGGCATGAGGCAATATGGCAGGGTGTGTGTAAAAAAGAGCAATTTTGTTACGAGTGTGGAAAGCACAGCAAAATATTATTTTAAGGCTTTCAACAGTTCCTTAATACAACTCGCAACAGCATGACTTAACTAGAACTCTTGAAGCCAAACAAATAAATCTTTATGTCGTTTGTTTAATTGTGGTTTTATAAAACACGTTTTCCATCTACATATTTGGAAAACTTTAAAGGTGTGTTCTTCTAAATATGTGCATTTTTAGAAAGTCTTGTTTTTAATACTCTCTTAAATTATCAAGAATTTAAAATGATAAAGACATTTTAGCATACCGTCTGTTTAAACAAATCTTTAAAATTATTTTCGTAATTTAAATGAATAAGAGGAAATTTTACTCTTGACATGTTTTTGTAAACTACTGTGATTAGGGTATTCATTCGGTTAACCGTTAATCGGTATAAAACTATAAAACGTAAAATTCGACTGATAGGAGCAAAAGTTATGGGGAGTTCAAAATGCATTTTCATTTTTTGTTGAGTTTCGGTGTAAAAGTTGAATATTTCAAATATGATTTTTTTATAATTTATCATTATTTCTCTTGTATTTTACAACTGATACTTATTTTTTTATTGTCGAACTTAGATCCTGTCAGAAAATGCCAATATTTGGCCCCTGTAAATTTTTTAGTCCCAATATTCACTAGGGCCAAAGGTTGGCTTTTTTGGGACTAGACGAGTTGTTATAAGGATAAAACTGACAAGGAATATTTTGAAAAATGCCCAAATAGCATTCTTGGCTATCGATAACATTTTAGGTAATTCAACTTCTATTTTTGGTTTGAGACGTATGTGTATTTTATTTTTATATATTAATACAAATTAATATATTAATACAAATATATTGCACCCGTTCAACAATACTGTATTAACTCAAAATTAAAAAATTTTCAGTAGAAGCAAAACAATTTTCAATTTAACATTACAGGCATATGAAAAAGAATTTTTAAAGCAGCCGTTTCATTACAAAAAAGTGGACAACATTGCACAATATTTTTACAGTGGGTAGATATGAATATTATGTATCCATTTTTTCCAAAAAGTGAAAAAATAAAAATTTTGAGTTAATACAGTATTGTTGAACGAGTGCGATATGTATACTTAAATCAAAAACCAATTATAATCTATAAACAATTTTAAATTAAACAATATTAGTAAAAATTTCTTCTAAATAGCTTTGGGGTTCATTTTCCAGAAGTTGTTTATGTTCTTCCTCTAATTCGATTGAGGTTGATTTCAATTTTTGTCGAATACTGGACATATATGGATCTGATGTGCACAACAAAATAGTAATAAGATCTTCATTAGTACAACATCTGGACATTTTTCTTGTGTTATGCTCGCGGAAGAATCTGTAGTCTTTGTTCCTTTTTTCTTGCGCTTCTTCAGATAGATCTCCAATTGGTAGCATATTGTGTTGAACTATTTGTTCCCTATGGTATAAAATTTTATGAGGCATATGTCTCCAAGAGCATATTTTGTTATAAAGAATTGCTGTTTCATTTGCATACTGGCCAAATTTTTTGCATTTATCTTTCTGCTACATGATATAACTTGTAAAATGATCTGGAATCGTCTTATTAATTCAATATGTACTCCTGTGAAAGATGCTGCAGTTTCCGGATCGGAAAAGAATCTCCTTGCAGTGTTTGAAATTCCTTCTCCTTGTTTTGGCTGATCAATTATAAGGCCTAGGTAAAGGTATTTTTCTTGAATTTGTTTTTATGTTTGCTTCCTTTTTTCCACATTTTCTTTGTTTTTTCTCACTGTTTCGCCTAACGGGCCAAATTCCAAATCATAGCCCAATTTAAGAATATGCTCCATAAAACGAATTCTGGTTCATTGGCTCGCTTTCGCAGTTCTGTATACTGATTTTTTGTCAGTTTTAAATCCAAAAATAGTGCAAATGCTTCTTCTGGAGTAAATTTCATTTCTTCAGTTGGTATAGGCATACTTTTTAAAATCCTCTTTGTGCGTTTAGGGCTCGCTTCCACTATTTTTTCAATTATTGCAATTTTTGTTTTTTTTATTTTGCGTTGGTTGAATTTGATGCAGAAATGAATCCTTTATCATACTATGAGAAATTTCTTCATTGATATTTGCAAGCTTGCGTTTTCGTGATCTTTAACTGCAATTGTCAATTTGTATTGCGGGCCGACCCACTTTTCCAGTTTCCTTAGCGGTTATTGACAGCTTCTTAAAAATCAGATCATTTGTTGCCCATTTTTCGTTGCGTAAGTAAAACGTTTTCTTGTTTCTAGAACATTTAAGGTACCGTTTTCTTAATGTAAATGAAATATTTTTAATTTTTATCTTATGAATTTTGATTTCTTGTTCGTTGCATAATTTAAAGAATGGATTATTCATTATGTGTAACACAAAATCTTTTTCATCTTTCTGTTGAAAATATGTATCTTTATAACTGATCTTAGCCGTTGTTTAAACAATAGTGAAGGTAAAATTATGAATGCATGTATTTTTATACTCTTGATAGAAGTTTTTTTAAAATATTTTTTGTTACGACTTCTTTGAAACATAAAAACCCTTAACATACCGGCAATAAATTAACAGGTAACAAGTAGGTAATTAAACGATGTAGTTTATGTTGCGCTATTTACTAATGTTTAACCTTTTAACTTACTCAGAAATCTAACGTGTTAGTCTATTTATCTCGCCTATTCGTTTTGCAGCATCCGTTCACCCACAATGAGTTCATAACAATGGCAATACCTTTACCTTCTCCAAATTAATTGATAACCTGACGTGCTAGATAATTTATGTGGCCGGAACTGCTGTATTTGTCGAAAATTCTTTAAGATTCACCTTCTTTAATTTCAGTAATGTTTCCTTGCAGGACTTATTTCTTGAACCGAATATCTTACCTTGGGTCACAGAAATTGCTGTAGTTCGCAAGGTCGTATCTAGACGTGTGTACAATGGGGTATAGAAATGTAGGTTAGATTCTGGACTACAAGAGATTATAGATTTTTTTTGACGCGTTTTGACGCGCAGGACTTATGCTCTATAAAGTAGGAAATTTCCGGGAAATTTTGACATTAAAAAAAAAAAAAATTAAATAGTTCTAGAGGTCGCAGAGTTTAATGCTTTAAACCACGTATAGCTAATAAAATAAACTAATACACAAAACTTATTCTGTCAAAAAATCTTAAAAAACAAAAAAGTTATGAGCATTTCAACTTCAAAAATTGACTCAGAAATTCAAAACTATAACCAAATATTGAGAAAGTCCATTTCGGACCACCCTGTTCTCAATGAAATAGTTGAAATAGGGTTGAAATTTGTTGGCTCCCGAGGTTCACTAGTATTTACTTTCACATGAATAAAAAAATTTTAAAATCGGAGAACATAAAAAAAATAATTTTGGCCGTCTTCTCAAAATATGAACCAGTGTGCGACGTAACAACAATTTGAATTTTTTGTGCTTCTAAACCATGTTTTTTGTGTTTTTTAACTATGGGTGAGTTCCAAAACGTCGGTTGCAAAGCAACTCGCTTTTTTAAATGCATTCTAGAATGCAGCCATGTACAATTTTATAACGTTATCTGTACCAAAGTTCACAAAAAAAGTTTTGTTTAGAAATATTTTTTCATACAATATTCATATTTCCTTCTAGAAACACACATTTGAAATGCAGTGCAAAAACAGAAATTAAGAAATTCGGAAATGAACTTTTTTGCAGAATATTCGGAGCTTTGCCAGGATGAGTTAGATGATGACGTCCCAACAAAATACAATCGATAGTAACACAACTGCAGAATTAACCGAAATAATTAGAAGTTTTGAACATTTTCAAAATAAAAACAAGACTGAAATGGCATAATGGAAGATTTTTGTGTTAAGAGAAATCCAGGAAACAAGCTGAGAATATAGATATTCTGTATTATCCCTAGAGGGAGGCGAACTGACACCAAAGTAGTCCCGTGATAGGTCTTTGGTAATAGAGACCGGTTCTAGTTATGAATAAGACCTATCACTTTTACATGGTGTTGTTATTGGAGGGGGTCAATTGACACCATTTGACCAGTCACAGATCTATTCTCAATGAACGCGTTTAGTGTCAGTTTCTAAAATGAAGTATTATTTCAATAAAATGTATTTCAATAAAACTAATCCTAGATTTAAATTCAAGAACCAAATTTTAGTAAGTTCCAAAAACAGTGTCACAGCACCGGTGAAGACTGTACTGTAATTCATTACTTTTTCTACCTTTTTGTTCTTCATCAACCAGTTAAGGGATTAGTTCTACTTTCACTGGTCATGAGTCCTTTCCTTTTGTACAAATCCCAGGATCAGTATGTTGGACCAATTGACACAAATTTCCCGCAGGGATGCTTTTGATTTCTCCTACACCTACGATAAGTGAAATAATTTTTTCCAAGTCAAAATTTATTTATTGAAAACTAAAGAAAAGAGTCGCTCAAATCCTAAAAATTTTAACCAAATTATTAATCTAAAATATTATTAAAATGATCTCTCAGTTTATTTTTAAAAAAATACATAATCGGGAATGTTCTGAAAGTCGAAATAACTTGAAATCGAAATCGAACAAATTTTAAATTCTATTCTGTGTTTACAGTTGATAAAAATATTTCTTTTTCTATACCTCATACTTTAAGGGCTAGAAGTATGAGGTTAAACGAAAAATTGCACTCAAAATCTCCATAGATTTCAATTCCAAGTGATATCGATTTACAGAATATGGTCGAATTAGTATAAATTAAGAAATATGTATTACATAGTTATAAATTATGTTTTGTTTGCTTTCTTTTGTTCACGAATTTTTATGTTATTGTTTTTTTTTTACTTATAAACTCCAAATAATAAATAATTTTTCATTTTGAGTTATTGAAATTGCTGAATTTATAAAAAATCTTTATTAATCGGTTAACCACTCAAAAACCAAAAATTTACCGATGAAACCAAAACCTCGATTAATTAATCGAGCGATTAACCGGTTAAGGTAAATGCCCGATTAAATGGAAATCCTAACTGCGATTGAACATTTCTCCGGGTGCTTTGCCTGAATTAAATTAGCAGTATTATAGAACGATTGTTCTAATATCGTAATTATTCCTCATAAGAAAACACATTTTTAATTTGCTGCCATTAAAACTCTTTACATAATTATTTCATTACATTTTGTTTATTTCGTTTTAAAAGGATACTGAGTCATAAATGAAATATTTTACACAATTTTCATACCTCAAACTTAAGGTACGTTCAGACTAATGAAATATTTGACAAAAATATTTGTTCTGATATTTGCTTCAAACTGTGTGAAACAAAAAAATATTTTGTTTGATGTTCAGACTAAGCTCAAATATTTGACAATTTTTGTTTGTTGAAACAGTTGGCAAATAGTGTCAAATAAAATAAATTAATTCATGTTTGCCATGCGTTCAGACTAAAACAAATATTTGCATCAAATAATTATTTAATGAAAGTGTTCAAAAATAAAAATATATTTCACAATAGTAAAAATTCGTGCAGAAGCCTAATTATTTGTTTTATTCTGTGGAGCAGCATCTCTTATATTGTTAGAACAGGAGTATGTAAAAGAAAAACAAAACTGGAAGACAAATGGTTAACGGAAACATGGCTAAAATTTGCGAAAAATTGGTAACAACCCCTAAAATATATGGTTCGGTTAAAAACAAAATGTCGGGAAAATAACAACGAAAAAATGTTGCAAAAACAGCCATAAAATTGAAAATGGCTAACTTAGCAAAAATTCGCAAAAATTGGCTAATAGCAAACCCTAAAATTTATTTGAAATCGCTAAATCGGTTAAAAAAACAAAATGTCGGGGAAAAACCAAATAAAAAAATGTTGCAAAAATAGCGAAAATTCGCGAAAAATTTTGATATTTCAAACAAGCCATAAAATTGACTAAAAGTCCCCAAAAGTATAAGGAATGGCAAAAATTCGGTGAAAATTGCTAAATAGCAAAAATTCGCAAAAATTGGCTAATAGCAAACCCTACAATTTATTTGAAAGCGCTAAATCGGTTAAAAAAACAAAATGTCGGGTAAAAACCAAATAAAAAAATGTTGCAAAAATTGCGAAAATTCGCGAAAAATTCTGATATTTCAAACAAGCCATAAAATTGATTAAAAGTCCCTAAAAGTATAAGGAATGGCAAAAATTCGGTGAAAATTGCTAAATTAGCAAAAATTCGCAAAAATTGGCTAATAGCGGCATGATAGCAAAGTCTAATAATTATTAAAAATCTTTAAAACTGTAAAAAATCCGAAAACTTACAGGAAAAATTGCTTCTATCGGGTACGTGGCTAAAATTATTTGACGTTGTTTGTTCTTAAAATTTTTTTGTAATATCAAATAAATGTTTGCTCAAAAATTACTAAAATATTTGATTTTTTGTGTTCACACTATGTTCACATTGGACAAATATTTGTTTGCCGGCAAATACTTTTATTTGCTCAAAATCAGCTGTTATTTTATTTGACACTCAAAAATATTTTGTGTTCAGACTACGTTAATGAAATATTTGATGTTTGCTATCAAATATTTCATCAGTCTGAACGTACCTTTACAGACACAAACGAGCAAATGAATCAAGTAAAGGTTCTATACATACCGAATCTTATGTACCCTTTACCATGCTGAGACAAGAAGAGAAAGTTATATAAATAAATACCGCCCGCTTTTTAAGCCCACATTTGGAAAAATTATCTTCTACCCACTCAAGTTATAAAAAATGTATTTTTTGCAACGCTCTCTTCTCCAATCCCTCCCACATTTTGTTGGATGGACCAATATTTTCCAATACATAATTTGGAATCTATGGATGTTGCCTTTCTTCAGATGTACAGAAATCTTAAATGTGTTAGCACAACAGCAGACCAATCTTCATCTACTTAGCTGGAATAGCCGATTAACGTAACTGATAGAAGGCAATATTAATATGTATATTGAAAGAGTCGAAACTCCAAGAACTAGAACCGTGAAATCTTTCAAGGGGAGACGCGAAAACAACTGGAACAAATCGTGTAAGTTGCTTTGCTTCCAAAGGGGGCTATGGCTTCTTCAATCCTGCCCAATTTTTTCCACCTGTGGTGAAAAGTATAAAAGGCAATTGTGTTGTATTCATATTGCAAAACACTTCAAACGTTAATAAAAATTATTATCATTATCACACAATATCGAGCGCATGTCGCTCCTTTAATGCACCATAGTCATATCTCAAAAAAATCAAACTTGGCAAAATGCGATTAAAGTTTTCAAAATGAACCTTTATAAACAGATTTAATTAAATATATTTTGCTATAACTTCGGTTCAGTTCGAGATATAATGCTGATTTTTTTGCATATAAGAAACTTGAAATTTTAAATTTGTTGAGATATTACTATGTCGCAATAAAGGAGCGATGTGGAGAAATATGACGATGAACATTTCCATTCAAGCATAAACAGAATAAAAAAAAACACGGAATGAAACCACGAAATATTTGCTTAAAATGTAAGCAAATATTCTAAAATTAAGTTTTCGAAATTTTTGAAAAATTTCTAATTAATTAATTTTTTATGTAATTTTCTAACTACACAAAAAAATTATCAGTAGTTTTTTATCAATTAAAAAAATTGTTTTTAAAGTATTTATGAGGGAGTTCACATGGTGTCTTTTCAGACGTGTCTAACAAACATGTTTGTTTTGTTTGTAGGCCATCAGGGTAGAGAAGAAGAGGGGTTGCCAAAAGATTTTCATGTTTTTAATTTGTATGTAACGGGTTGCCCATATTCGACGGACCCATCTGGCAACGCCATAACTTTTGACAGAGATGTCAGATCGCTTAATGACATACCGCGTTTGAAGCGTCAGTCCAAGCAGATTTTTACCATGCAACAATACACGCGACGCGAGCGCTCTAAAATAGTTGAAATTTACATTCAACAGAACAAGTCAATTGTGAAAACTCAATTATCATGTCCAAAGAAGCCCATTTCACATTGAATGGGACCGTTAATAAGCAAAATTGCCGTATTTACGCCACTGAAAATCCTCAGGAGATTCAAGAAGTGCCTCTTCATGAGGAAAAAGTCACAGTTTGGTGCGGCGTTAGTGCGAAAACGGTCATTGGGCCGTTTTTCTTCCAAAATGAAAATGGCCATGCTGTTACCATCAACCAGGAGCGTTATCGCGACATGATGACCAATTTTGTGATGCCAATTATTCGTCGAAAGCGTATGAGGCAGTTCTGGTTTCAACAAGACGGCGCTCCACCGCACACAAGTCGCATAACAATCGATTTTCTGAAGAATTTGTTTCCGGGCCGTTTGATGTCGAAAAGTGGTGATTTGGACTGGCCACCGCGTTCGCCCGATTTGAAATGTTGGCGAAAACGATGGAAAATGCTGCAAAAGGGGCACAATACGCCATCAACGCCAGAGGCGGCCATTTGAGAGATATCATATTCAAAAATTGATGTAAACAAATCTACTTGGAACAAATTAAATGATTAAGATTGCCAACCGAACCGAATCGAACATGGGCAACCCGTTAGACTATTATACATGAAAACAGACATGTTTAGAAATACATCGTGAAAAGACAAAAGGTTTTTGGTAGCATGTCAAAAACAGACATGTCTGGAAAGACACCGTGTAAACTCCCTCCATTTCAATTTAATTAATGTGATGATTAGTGTTTTTCATACGGGATTTCCCGCACATTTTTCGGGGAAAAAATCTTGGAAATTTGGGCGGGAATTCCTGGGATTTTTTAAAAATTTCATTATGGCAAAGCTGTACTGCTGATATAATAGTAAATAAGTTTTCTCATGAAAAAAATCTTAGCCGCTAGGTAAAAAGGTCTTAAGTAAAAAAACAGACGCAGTTAGAGTTTTTGATTGGCTTTAATTCAATTTCTTTCTTTTTTTTTTTTTTTTTTTGGTTTAAATCACTTTAGGCCCGTTTTCACAACTTACCAATAGCTAAAGGTAGGATGTTATCGGCCGTATAAAAAGTGTTCCATTATTACAACTTTACTTTAACCTACCAGTTTGGATCAACCTTAATTCACTTTATCGCGCACTTTAGATTTAAGTAAAGTTTTAATAATGGAACACTTTTTATAAGGCCATTTAAAGTCTACTTTAAGCTATCGGTAAGTTGTGAAGACGGGCCTTAGTCTGGCAAACCTCCTTCTAATCGTTATCATCTGCTCTTAGGAAAAAAGTCTATGAAATACACCAAATAAATATTTTTCAATTTAACATAACGAAAAACTGCAGTTTCAGACTTAAGACAGTTTTGCCAAACGCCAAAGAGATGTCAATTTAAATCTGATAAGTAAGGCAATGTTTAATGGTCTGAAATTTCGAAAGAAAAAGAGTAAAAGTGTACAAAATTTTTTTTCAGCTTCGTTCACAATCCCGGAAACATTTTCACTTGGTGTTCATAATAGAGCAACAATTTTTTTTCGCCACCACACACATTTTGCATCTAGAAACCGTTTGCAAATTTTACCCACAACAATATTAACCCCCGTATTCATAAACGATTATTAAATTTAAAAAACGTTTTTTAAGGGAAATTTTCATAGAAAATTTTTTTTGAAAACCTTTATTAAATTTAAAATATTTTTATGAATACGGGCATAAGTATTTATTATTATTTTGAACAACATTATGTTAAAATTTTCATTCAAAACTAAATAAAATTTTTTTAAACGTCGGAAAAAATTTCATAAAAATTGTTACTGAAGTTCTAGTTGACTCAACTTTAGTTAAATAATTAAAAAAAAGTTTAGTTACATTTTTGTTCGAAAAATAAAAGAAAAATATATGAAATACTTTTGGAAGAAAACCGATAGAAGAAAAAACGAAATTGTTTCTCTGATAATTCTTTGGCAATAAGTGCTTATGTCTATTTGTTTAGTTTTATAGGAGAACAATTTAAAACCTTAAAGGTGGCTTTTGGAAATTGACTCCGACTTTTTTTTGTGGCGTTTATTGCTGGGCGTTCAACGAATCTTTAAACTACTGTTCTGTATTTTATTTTTAAAAATATGGTCACGGTATTCAAAACTTAACAAACGAATTTTTAAAAGTTATAAGGAGACTAAAATAGTGCAGCCAAAGTATTGAGTAGTAGGTAGGTACCTGCTCAAAAGCAGTTACTCAACACTTTGAGAGTTATATTTTTTGAAAACAGTTCAATTGAAAAATAAGCGGTTTCTTTCAAATTACAACTCTGTTTAAAAACACAAGCTAACAGTAAAAGAAACAATCCTAACCTCCTGTCTATACCAAAGATAAATATTGCGACATGCTTTGAGGTGAATGTCAAAATTATGTTATATTTAATGCAGACAGCACCTTTTTTAAACATAAACGGTGGTCCAACCAAAACGCACGATGTTAATTATCAATAAAACAAAAAATTTTCAGCGAATTATCTTAACATTTTTTTATTATTGGCCTATGACACACGGGCATAATTGTGCTGGCACAAAATGACAGCTTGTTGGCAAGAGAGGCGAGGAAAATGTTTTTTTGCTGGAAAAAATATTCTCGTGTGTGATTTCTATATATGACAATTACATATGTGTGAAACAAAATATCAGCCAACTGCTAGCTACAGCTTCGGTGGCATACCTCTATTTGATGGTTCTTATTTTCATTGACTCTGCGAAATAATTGAGGTTCAATGTCCTTAATGTGCCCAATTGTCTCATCTGGAATTGTTCTTGGCTTATTGACGAACAATTTTTCTTTAAAAGAAAGAAGTGAACGGTGCCAAATCACATTATCGTTACGGTCAATTAACATCGCCACGACGTGTGATAACAAGGCCATTGAATTTCTCGCTCAAAAGAGCCATTGTTTCGTTGGCGGTGTGGCAAGAGTCACCACCCTGTTGGAACCACATATCGTCCAGGTTCATATCCTCAATTTCTGATCCCAAGAAATCCGTAATCATCTCGAGATATCGAACACCATTCACGATTACTTCTAATTTTCGAAGGCCATAAATTGCACCAAACAGTCACTGTTTGTGGAGGCTTTGGCTTTTCAACAATCTCTCGTACTAAAATTTGAGCACATTATGCTGATCAAAAAAGAATCTCGAAGTGCTCAAAATTCTTTTTGATTTAAAAGCCTATTTTCGTAAAAGGCTTCAACAATCATAACACGCTGCTCAATTATTAACCTATCCATGGTTGAATTTGGAAAACACAAAGGCAAAGAATGTCTAATCAAGTTGGGTAAAAAACTTGACATTTAGATGTGACTCACAATTAACATTGTCCTTTATATATGGCCGGACAATTTACGTTGACAATTTTGCGGGAATACGAAAACAATTGAGAAAAGAAGCAATAAGAAAAAAAAAATTGTATGAAATAAAGTTTGTGAAAAGGTGGCAAATTATAGTTTAAGTAAAATAATTAAAAATAACCACTAAAATAAAAACATATTTTTATAGATAAACACTAATTTTTTTTGCACATTGACTACCACGGTGAACACACATGTGTGACACTGCATTATGCGATTTACGCCACGTCGGACAAATATGTCCGACGCGATTTTCATTCTTTCTAGCCATGTCCCACAAAAGTGGTTGTCGATAAATAGTAAAAAAATTTAAAAATTTTTATATAAAAATATTAACCCTCATGATTCTGTCGGGCCCTTTAAAATGTTATTTTAATATAAACATGTAAAAGACTCATGTGATGATTTTATTTTAACAAAAAAAAAATAAATAAAAAACAAGTAAGAAAGTCGGTCAAGCCCGATCATATGATACCCTACACCACAGTATTTACAAACACATCATGCTAATGTGTCCATATAAATATGGATTTATCTATGTTTATAAACTACATGAAAATCGGTTTGAAAGTTTGTGAGAGGCATAAATTGCCCCCTACCTCCCCTTGTGGTCCTATTTTTGAAAACCTGTATAGCTAATGTGTCCATATAGATATGGATCTATCTATGTTTTAAATTTCATTAAAATCGGTTTGATAGTTTCTGAGAGGAAGAAATTTCCCAGCTTGCCAGCCAGCCGGACGGACATCGTTAGTTCGACTCAGAAAGTGATTCTGAGTAGATCGGTAAACTTCAGGGTGGGTCTAGGACCACTATTTTAAGGCGTTACACACATCAGCACATATGCATAATACCCTCTCCACTATTGTGGTGTGGGTATAATAAATAAATAAATATATAAAAAATTAATAATCACACCTATCGTGAATAAAAATTAATTTGGAGTTTTTTCCCATTGAATTAACCTAGGAAAAATTGAAAAAGGGGAAAAACTCCCAAGGAATTTTTATTCGCGATAGGGGTGAATATGAATCATAAAATCTATATTTGTATATAGTAAAAAGGACCTCATCAGGCTCAAATATTTAATATAAATACTGTTGAAATATTATTATTCCCTCAAGATGGCGTGAGTTATTACACTGCATCTTCTTTCTTGACTTTTTTCAAATTATATGTAACATAACCTAACATAAATACGTTTTTCCATACCCTTAACATAAGCTAAGCAATGGGAAATATTGTTCTGTTATTCTGCCGACGTTATTCTCAAGTTGCTGAGATATTTATCTTTATTGAAGACTGGGGGTAAAGAAATATTTAACGGAATGATATTGATATTAACGCAACAGTTATAAAAATTAATAATAAAAAAAAATCCGTGTTTGAGTTAAAAACGTTGCTCGAAAACTAAAAAAAAAAACGTCGAAAGTATTGAGTACCCAAACGAAATGAATTGATAATTATTGAGTTATGATGAGTACAATTTGCCAGCTTTTGGCAGAGAAAAAAAATTTAAATTATTTGCAAGTAGTGCTATGTGTTATTTGGAGAAGTTTTTTATTGCACTATTTTGAACCTCTCTTGGTCATAGATACATCTACTAAGCGCTCTTACGATGCCTTAATGGGTTTACAAGTTGTATACAAAACAGTCTTGCAACAAGTGCTATGTGTTTAAAGTAATTTTGTGTTTATTTATTAAAAATCTTATGCTAAGCTTTCTTCAATAAACAAAAAGTGTTATGTGTTCAAACTGGTGTGAACAGATTTTGAAAAAAGGCTCCTTCAAAAGGTGTTTTCTTAAAAATCACGCACCGCTCTATAACAGATATTTAACCCGTATTTCTTTTAACCCATTTCGTCTCCGCGATTTTTTTTCGAGTCACTTTATAAAACTTGGCAATTGATGGATAATTTGGGACAAGAAAACACGAATCTGAAGTCCAAATTTTTTTTAGATTTTTTATTCTTGAGAAAAATGGTTCGAACATTGGGCACTATTTAGCATTTTTGTTTTATTGCTCCTATAGATTCTAAACATGGAAAACCAAAGTTTTTTATAAACTAAAAATAATTCATTTTATTTATTAAATAAAAATAGAACAAGACATTTATTTAAATTAAAAATATACAGTCGAACCTCGATGATCCGGCTCGCACAGGACCGGGCTGAGCATGGACAATTAAAAATAATAGATATATCAGGTGATTCATCGTGAGGTTTGAAATGTATAGTAAAATAAAACACATAAATTTGAAAGTGAACTTAAAATTTTCATTATTGGTTGAAAGGACAATTTATGACATTAACTGTTTCAAAATGAAACCATGGAAATATTGGCCATGACTTCGTCTAAGGTGGTCCATTCGGAAGGCGACTCAATCGAGCAAAGCGACTGGTATCTTGCGAAAAACACATTTAATGTAAGCTGACAAAGCATCAATCGTAGCCGACTTATAGAAACCAGATCTCACCGAGAGCATGCGCTTGATTTTCAGGTTGCTCTACTGGAGATCCACTGGCCCATCACAACTAGTTGCAGTGGAGGGTATAAAAGATGCCATGAAATTATCTACCAGATTATAATAAAAAAATATCCTTCCAATAATATTTTTGTTATTAGCATTTTATATTCTCATGCAGCTAAGAAATAAGGTATAGTATCATCTGCGTGTCTACGAACAATTTTTTTGTTTTGCTTCTTTGCCAAATTAAATACTCTTTACACATTTGGATAATTTAGTTCTTATTCTTACAACTTACATATATTCATGATGTGAATAATTTGTTGAACCATCTGGCCACTCCGCGTAGCATACGGTTCGTAGACCGTCTTTGCTGGGAATAACATCAGTTGTGAAAAACATCAGCATTGGAAAGGCGATTACGGCCGATACCAACCAAATGACAGCAGCAAATACCAAATTGTTACGTTTACTCATGCGTGGTTTCAACGGTTTCATTATGGCCACATATCTTTGGAAGAAGAGAGAAGTAAAAATTTTAAACATGAGCGGAAATGCAAAATTAAAAATTAACAGTTCACTCGAAATTTATATATTTTCATTGTAAATTTTTGCAAAAAAAAAAAAAAAAAATTTATTTAATATTTACTTTGTTTCATATAAAAATAACAGTTAAACATGTTAATTTTAAATTAAAAATAGTAAATTTTAAAATGTTAACGTAAAAATAAAATTGTGCACATTAGTTTTAACTTTTTTTTTTTAAATCGTATTTTTGAAGTAAAAACTAAAGTTGTTCAAGTAAAATTTACATTGGTTCGTTTAAAAACAATATAAACCACTGTAAAATCAACACTTAAATCAAATAAAAATAACAACTAAAGGTACGGTCACATATGGCAAACATTTGTCAAAAAATATCAAATATTTGTTTGGCCTAATCTGACCACAAAATATTTTTGAGGGGCAAACAGAAAAACAGCTGATTTTGGGCAAACAAAATTATTTGCTAGCAAACAAAAATGCTCCTAATGTGACCATTTAACGTCAAATATTTTCCTCGATTTTAGGCAAATAAATATTTGTTCTTACAAAAATTTTGTAAGAACAAACAGCGGCAAATAAAAAAGCTTTAAAATAAAAATTATTGAATAAAATTGAAAAAATTAAATAATTTTTTAATTACGAAAAAACTTATTTATGTAAAACAATTTGTCCTGTGTTGTATTTTTATCAAAGAGTTGCGCGGTAAGTAGGTTTCAAGATGTTGCAAAATACATTATTCTTAAGTAAGTAGGTAATTTATTTAATATGGGTATAAAATATGAGCTAATGTTACGAATTATGCATTGCAAGAATGGCGTATCTATATATAAATAAATAAATTTTCGAGAGTGTGCCAGTTTGGGGTCAGTGGACAATCATGGACCCGCCATAATAAAATTATATAATGAATTTAAGATTTAAATAAAACTTATTAGTGGCGAATAATTTACCGACATCGACATCTTTATGAGATTTTTTCGTCTTAAAGTGATTGTAGCATTGTAGCGTCCTACCAAGACAGCATTTTCAAGCTATTATAGAAATTATTGCCAAAACCAACATTAATAAGATTATTTTGACATTAAAAGCTATTTACAGAAGGCGTATTTGTATAAGAGCTATGGCAAAATATGGATGGATTACAATAACATTTGTCTGTGGGCACAAAACTTTTCTCCAAAAAAAGGTTTTTATGAGCAACAAAGATACGCGAAAATTGCAGAAATAGCGATAATTTTTCATATTTCAAACCAGCCATAAAATTGATTAAAAGTCCCTAAAAAGTCCCTAACCCAATAAAAAAATTTATAATTTTTCGAAGCAATAATGGTACATTTAAAAAAATAAGCGCAAGATATACAGAAATACAGTAAAATAAGTGAAAGAACTCTCAACAACTTTTATAAAAAAAAATAACATTTCAAGTGCTACGGCATTCCCTTACCACGAAGCAGGTTTGTAAGGGAGAATACTAAAAAATAACTGTATCAAAACATTCAGTGTTTAAGGCCGATCGTTACATACAACAATTTTTATATGCGCTGAATAATGCGCTTTATGTGTCAAACATGTATTGCTTCAAAGTGGGAACTCGCCATATAAAATTCATGTCTTCCGTCAGCGCAATGGTAAGCGAAACGCTTATGTTTCTCCCTTACAAACCTGCTTCGTTGGAAGCTCCTTATTTTATTGGGAAGGAATGGCAAAAATTCGATAAAAGTGGCTAAATTAGCGGAAATTTGCAAAAATTTGCTAATAGCGGCATGATAGCAAAGTTTAATATGTATTTATTAAAAATCGTTAAAGCTGTAAAGAATCAGAGAAAACAATTGCATCTATCGCGAACATTCACGAAAAATTGCAAACCCAAAAATTTATTTGAAATTGCCAAATCGGTTAAAAAACAAAGTGTCGGGAAAAAACAAAAAAAAAATTACAAAAGTAGCGAAAATTCGCGAAAATTTTTAATATTTCAAACAACCCATAAAATTGATTAAAAGGCCCCCAAACTAAAAGGAGTGGTAAAAATTCTGTAAATATTGCTAAATCAGGGGAAATTTGCAAAAATTTGCAATATTTGTGTGAAAATACGTATTGTTTTCATTATATAACAAACATTTTAAACTAAAAACCAATATTATGTTTTTTTGCTAAAAATGTTCTCACATATACATAAGAATTATAGTCGATTCGTTTTACTTTCACTAACCCCTTTGCCACTTTAATTAAAAACGAATAAAAACATGTGGAGGTGAATTGTGGAACACAAAAAATGCTGCAGTAATCCACTTTCGAGTGAATTCGGATTCTAGAACACACCCGATTATCTCAAAAATTGCGACATGTACTTTGCGAATAAGGTTAACATCGACAGCTAGCCGGACGGATGGACATTGTTATATCGATTTAGAAAAGGATGCTGACGAAAAATAAAAATGTTGGCCGCAAGTTCGTCCAAGCAGTTTGGATTGAAATTCAGCACTTTTGGTTCAGTAGGAAAAGAGTTATGGAGCGAAATGGGAAACAACCTCTTGAAAAAATCAATATCTATTTACAAAAACTAACGTAAATTGGTGGCGGAATGCACCTTTTATCGTTAAATTTTGCACAAACTCCATTTATATGCCTAGAAATCATATAACTGAATTTCGTGAAGATCGGTCTATAATTTACAATAGATCCACTCTCTAAAACACTTTATTGCTTGCGTCTAAAACCGTAATAAATAATACTTTAGTTTCATAATGTACATACATATGTTAATTTAGTTGTATAAGACTGGAAATTACTTTGCCAAATTGCCTTTATCCCTTTATTTGTTATCTTAATCCTCTTTTATTTTTAAAACTGCTGTTCTCGCTCTTCTGTACCATAAAACCACAAAAGTTTCCATATTTTGCATAAAAATGTTAATTTTTAGTTTTAATAAAAAGTAATTTTAT
Source organism: Pollenia labialis (assembly GCA_949318255.1). Classification (NCBI taxonomy): domain Eukaryota; kingdom Metazoa; phylum Arthropoda; class Insecta; order Diptera; family Polleniidae; genus Pollenia; species Pollenia labialis. The sequence continues at coordinate 185,427,361 of OX439139.1, read as the reverse complement.
TTATTTAATTTTTATTTTTGACAATTTGATCAAATATTTATTTTTAGGCAAATATTTTTATATGTGAACACTGGGCAAACATGTTTTCCCATTTTTTATTTGAAGGTATTTTATATCTATTTGAACAAACAAAAATGGGCAAATAAATGTGCGTAGTGTGACCAGCAAATAAAATTTTTATTTTTTTTAACAAATTTTAAAAAAATGCCGGCAAACAAAATTTGAAAATTGTTTGCCATATGTGACCGTACCTTAAGCAGTCTAAAACTAACATGAAAAATGTAAAAATAAAATTAATTTGTGTTAACCCACAAAAATAATCCTGTTTTAGAACAAAAAATAAATAAAACTTTTTAATTCTGTATATTATTGTGCGGTTAACAAAGTGATTTAATTTTATTCTTAAAAATAATATAACGGCTACAATAATAATATGACTTTAGAAAGTTTTGTACATAATCCAGTGGCTTTAAAACAAAGCTCCCAACTAGACGAGCTGTTGAAAACTTTTGACGTAAGTGAAGTAAAGCCTTATTTGACAAGTTAGTTTTTTTAAATTTATTTTTGTTGATTTCTCTGACAAAAACTAAATTATTGCCAAGGAGCTGTAATTACATTTGAAATCCTTAAATACTTTTCAAAAGAGGACATAAAGGAAGCAATACCACCCATTGGCCTTCGTGCTTGTTTCCGGGAAAAATTATTTATTTGGAAAATAAATTGAGGTAAAGACAGCATCTTAAATAATGTATTTGTTTATTTTCGGCTAACTTTTCCATAATTTTGCAACAGTATGGCATTGATGACGATGCCTTGTCTGAAACTATTGCCAATTAAGTGGTACACACAGAAAAAAATACCATGTAAAATTAACATTGAAAAATGTTGATTGAGAATCATAGAAAATTTCTGCAAAAGTATGCCCATTATTTAAATTTACATTATTTCTTATTAATTTTAAATGAAAAATATTAAAATTATTTTAAATCACGCTACTTTAATATTATTTACTGTTAAAATAAATAAAAAAATATTAAAATATAAATAAATATGGATTCAATATTGAATCCATTAAAAAACCTGTTTTATTTCAAAATCAAAAGTTTATCTTGTTAAATTATCATGCATACATAGTTAAGTATGTTAATTTTTTTATTTTCATTCCTAAAATATGTTATAAAAAGAAGACAATTCCCGTATTCTTTTAATTAAAATTATTTAGTTAAATAGTACATCAAGTTTTCAAAGTAGAATGATGACGAAAACCATATCGGGCGATTCTGTTGACAAAGGAGAATACAAAATAAGTGAAGCATGTGTTACAGGGGTAAATGTATTGAATTATTCTTAAATAAATGTTTATGTTGTCTCTGAAGCTTCTTCACACTGTTATAACACACTCAAGCCAATTTGATTCAACATGAAATTCACGTTGTTTCAACTTGAAATAACTTTCATTCAACGGGATTCGGATTGTTATTGCAATATAAATGACATTTTGCTTTAAGTTTACTGCAATGTTAAATCAACATGAATTATAGTTATTTTAAAAGAAAAAATGTTGTTCGCAAGTAATTGTAAAATCAGGTTGAATTAACATGAAAAACGTATGAAGTAAAATCAACACCGAACAATTTTAAATCAACCTTGTTTTCTTCGTTTTTAACTTGATTTTTTTCGGTGTGTATCTCGGTTACACAATTTATCTACTGTTAGCACAACAAACACGCTGACTTCAGCTCTTCGCACAACAGTTGGCAGTTCCAAGCTATTTAACGTAAACTAAAAAATTACGTTTTTGCTTATTTGTAACCATTAATTGTTATTATTTTTTTTTAATCCTTATAATTTATAAAGTTAAAAAAAATTGTTCATTTCGTGGGGATTTAATACACATAATATTGGAAGACATTTTTTATTGCGATGTAAAATGTTTCCCAAAAGATTTTCCAGCAATAGTAGACGAAATAATAGAAAACTTCTCTTAAGTGAAATAAGAGTACGTATTTAATTTTTCCTTATTTGTTTAAATATTATAATTTTACTTTTCAATACTAGTGTACATCACGAGTAAGGAAAGCGAATCCTGCTGGTAAACTTTGGGACGAAAACGTACAATTCGTACATTGATGATCATTTCCAGTTTTATGAAGTAGGCAAGTTTAAGAATGAAATAATTTTTAAAGAATGCCTTTAATTTTCAAGTCCACCTTAACATATTTTCCCATATAATAATGGGAAAATATGGTAAATTATAGTTAAGAAATTGTAATTTTTTTTTAACTTTTTTAAGATTATGTTGTTCTAATCGCAGTAAAAACTTCGCCTAATATTTTCACTCATTATTTATTAGCTTTCGTCTTTATAACTTCTCTAACTTCTTCTATAACTAATTATTTTTCAAATGCATGTGGGTGAAAAATGTTGACTTACTTTTAAATGCGTTCATTTTGGGACATCCCTTGTAAAATTCATTGGTTCTTTCGGTATAATTGGAAGTAGTATTTATTTTACTTTTTCCTGATTACTCAACCCATTATTTTGTAGGCAAAGTTTTTACTGAGATGTACGTTTAAACAAATAAATAAATAAAATAATAAAACATAAATAGTTTTTTACTAAACCAACCAGCTTTAACGTAATTTTAATATACAAATCATTTCAAATTAACATGAAATATCATGTTATTTTAATATGACCATCATTGTAATTCTAAACGATTAAATAGTAAATTTAAAAGTAATTTCGTGTTGGTTTGACATGAAATTCATGTTATTTTTACATTTTATTCTGTTATTTTTAAAGGACTTAAGGACTTTTCACGATAATTCCTTAAATTTTACAAGAATAAAATATTAATTCAACATCGTTTCCATTTGTTTTTAATTGAAAAAATAATAATTTTTATTTTACTTTAAAAACATGTTAAATTAACATGAAACGCTAATGAAGCTAAATCATTATTAAAAAATATTAAATTAATCTTTGAATACCAAGAAAAACTTTGAATCTTGTTTTAATTGATTTTACAGTGATATTTTTCTGTGTGTAAAGACAAAAAACTCTTTTCTTTTTATATGTTCTCGTATACTACAAAGAGGGATACAATTGTATTTTTTTTTTTAGGAAAATACTAAAGAAACTTATCTAAGAATTTTACAGTGCGTGAATATGACCACTGTACATCGATTTTTATGCAAAAAGTGAAAATTGAAAAATTTTGATTTGACTCTCTTTAGATGAAGCCGTGCGATATGTTGCAGCCTTAAGCTCACTCTATAAATTTTAAATACAAATTTATATAATGAAATCTTCAAAGGATATAGAAGAACATATTTTTAAAAATACAGTTTGTTTTAATTTTTGTTCAGGGAAACTGAAGTAATTATTTTTATAAAATTCTACAGATCCATCCCTTTTATTAGGTACCGAGCTGGTGAAAAATATTAGATATAAAAAAACATAAGCGCTTTATTCGGATAAGCTGAATCGTATTTACCCTTCACCGATGAGCGAAAAGAACTGAGTGCCCCGGTAGGCTAGTTGGTAGTGGGCTAGTCTACCAGCTCCGAAGTTGCGGGTTCGATTCCTTCCAGAAACTCTGGTTTCTTTCCTGCAGACAAGCTTAGAGCTTCGCGGGATTAGCTTAGGAAAAAAAAGATATACATAAATCTATTTTGTGTCACGACCATTTCTTTAATTCCGCCCACTTTATTTGAAACTTTGACACTTGTCGTTCTCCAGATTTACCAAAAAAAAAAATCAAGGTATTTATGGATGAAATAAGGGGAAGTCGTGATTTTTTGCTCACATCTCTGCCACTTGTGGACCGATCAGCAATGACAAACATATATGTACCCTTTCCACCTGTGCTGTTTCTGACAAATAGAAAAATTTAAAATTTGTCACACGGTGCAATCAGTCCGACCGACATAAGCTCTCAATTTTGTTTCTAACTTGACTCTTAAGAAAAACTTTCAATTTGGTTGGATGGGAAGGTATCCTCCCACTTTGTAAACCCTTTTTTTTAATACATCTTATGTTCTAGCAGCACTTAGTAGTGCTGTTAAAGCTTTTTTAAATGATAAAAGTATTTTCGGCAGCTTTATTTTAAGCAATTTTAATTAATATCAAAGGAACAAACATGTTTGGATGGCTGTAAAAATATTTATGTAAAATGTGTATGTGCCTCTATAGTTTTACAAAAATTAAATAAATAACAATCTATTTGAAAATGCTACTCACACAGAAAAAAATACCAATGTAAAATTAACTTGGAAAAATGTTGATTGAGAATCATGTTAAATTTCTGCAAAAGTATGCCTTTTATTTAAATTTATCATTATTTCATATTAATTTTAAATTAAAAACATTAAAATAATCCTAAATCACGCCTATTTAATATTATTCACTGTTAAAATAAATAAAAAAAAATATTAAAATTTAAATAAATATGGATTCGATATTGAATCCATTAAAAAACCTGTTTTATATTAAAATCAAAAGTTTATCTTGTAAAATTAAAATGCATACATAGTTAAGTATGTTAATTTTTTAATTTTCATTCTTAAAATATGTTATACAATGAAGACAATTCCCGTATTCTTTGAATTAAAAATATTTAGTTAAATAGTACATCAAGTTTTCAAAGTAGAATGATGACAAAAACCATATCAGGCGATTCTGCTGATGCTTCTGTTGACAAAGGAGAATACAAAATAAGTGAAGCATGTGTTACAGGGGTAAATGTATTGAATTATTCTTAAATGAATGTATATGTTGTCTGTGAAGCTTCTTCACACTGTTATAACACACTCAAACCAATTTGATTCTACATGAAATTCACGTTGTTTCAACTTGAAATAACTTTCATTCAACGTGATTAGGATTTTGATTTCAATATAAATGACATTTTGCTCTAACTTTACTGCAATGTTAAATTAACATGAATAATAGTTATTTCAAAAGAAAAAAATGTTGTTCGCAAGCAATTATAAAATCAGGTTGAATTAACTTGAAACACGTATGAAGCAAAATCACCACCGAAAAATTTTAAATCAACCTTGTTTTCGACGTTTTTAACTTGATTTTTTTCTGTGTGCTTAAGCTCTAGCACTTAAATGTTCTTTTAAAAGCTTTATTTAATGTAATTTCAACACATAAAAAATTTTCGGTAACTTTATTAAAAAAAAAATCAACCAAAAATTGTTTTAAATACTACGAAAACAAGCATGTGTAAAAGGATTTGTGTAAAATGTAGTTTTACAAATTTTTGGAAGAACATTTTTTAATATCCCCTTTACGCTTCAACCCTTGTACGAGTTTATTTATGTAAGTCTATCATTAATTTACTTACCTGTCGATTGATATCGCCATCAGGGTAAATACCGAAGCACTTATACTGAGTGTTGCTATAAATTGTGAGATTTTACAATACAGCTCTCCAAAGGGCCAGTCATTGTCCAGCATGTAAATATAATTGAAAGTAAAATTAAGGCTGGATACCATGGCATCGGCTATCGACAAATTAACTGGGGAATAAACATAAAATACACGGACATGAGTGATAAAATAAAGTTATTGAAAGAAAAAATCTGTTTAATAAGATACAAAGAGGTATTGCACGAATATGTTTGAATGTGAACGAGTATAAGCATCATATTTACCACAATTATAATTTGTTATCAACTGAAACATATTCTTTGCTGCCATAATTTATAAAAACAGATATATTGTGGGGCACAGTGGGACGTTTATTACAAAAAATACCTTAAAACTATTTAAAATAAAATAGCAGCGGGGTAAGTGGCACCCCCCATAGGACGCCAATGTTTAATATCGCATATCTTAAGAACTGTTATAGTGAGAATGTTCAAACTTTGTAGAAGTCACTCTTATGGTATACTACACTTTTGAAAATAAAAATAAAGCGGGTAGGCGCAGGGGGGAAGTACCTCCCATAGGATGCATACATTAAATATCGCTCAACTTAAGAACTATTAAAGGGAGAGTCTTCAAACGTGGTTAAAGCAACTATTATGGTAAACTATAATTTTCAATATAAACATGGGTGGGGTAGACAGAGGAGGAGCACTATTTTTTGATAAGAGCTGGGGAAGAGGAACCCACCATAAGATGCCAATATTAAGTATTGCATATGTTAAGACCCGCTGCACCCATTTTCTTGAATTTTTTTTTCAGTAGCATCTTCATAGCCTTGAAATTGAAATAAGATAGCAGCAGGTGAATTGGTGCCCCCATAGGACGCTAATGTTAAATATCGCATATCTTAAGAACTGTTTGAGTGAGAATGTTCAAACTTGGTAGGAGTCACTCTTATAGTAAACTACACATTTAAAAATAAAAATTAAGGGGGAAGGCGCAGCTGGAGCAATACCCCCAGAGGATGTTTTATTTATTTATTTATTTATTTATTGATGATCTAGCACAACAAGATAAACCTTATAAATGATAGTGCTAGTGAGTATAACAAACTAAAATAGGTATGATTAAAAAGTGAATTAAAATTAAAGCTAAGTAGTATAATATACAATTACAAAAAAAAAAAAGCCCACAGAAAAAATTAATTAGTTAACATATTCAAATTTAAAACAAAACAATTTTAATTAGCATATTTAAGTTTAACAAAAGTGATTTAATAGCTCCTTTTTAAACAAGTTTGCGTTGCCTATTAGCTGCATATTATCTGGAATTTTGTTCCAAAGACGAGTGGAATAAATAAAAAAGTGACGTTCTGACAAAGGACTTCGAAATCGTTGCTGACTTATTTTCTTACCACGACGCGATCTTGCAAATTGAATTCTTCTGAATAGATATATTGGTTGTTTTTGAGTTATTACTTTATGTAGCAGTAAAAGGCATTTAAATTTAAGAAGATTTACAAAACTCATCCCATATATTCGGTATGAAAACAATAATATGTGTTCGCGGCGTCCTTTAGCATAGATGTATCTTGCAATATTATTGTAGGCAACATTTAGTTTTTTGAGGTCAGCACTATTACTATTAGCAAAGATTTCGCATCCGTATAAAAGCACTGGAATAAGGTAGGTTTTTGCTAACAACATTCGAACATTTAAAGGTGTTGAAAATTTCACTGCCCACAGATTACGTAGCATTCCATAAACTCTCCCTACAACAGTGTTGATATGGGTTGACCAAGTAAGTTCATTATTAAATATAACTCCCAGATTTTTTGAAGAATTTACGAAATGAATTATGTTGTTGTTTATTTTAATTTGAAATTGATCATCTAATGTTGTTTTACTTTTTGAAAGAAAAATGCATTTGGATTTTGAAGGATTAATGAGTAAACCATTATCATTAGCCCAGTTGTTGATGTGATTTAAATCAGTGTTAATGCTATTTACACATGATTGAATGTCAGCGACATTGGTGCTAGTATAAAGTTGTACAGCATCTGCATACATGTGTACTTTGGTGTTAATCGTAACTTCAGGTAAATCGTTTATGTATAAACAAAATAAGAGGGGCCCAAGAATTGATCCTTGTGGAACGCCTCTGTTGACATCAAGCGGGTTAGACAGTTTTCCGTTTAATTGTACGACTTGGGATCTGTTAGTGAGGTATGAAGAAAGTAAGCTACATGCGGAGCTTGAAAAATAGAACAGTTTTTCCAGTTTCTTTATTAAGATTGGATGGACAACTGTGTCAAATGCTTTGCTATGGTCTAGAAGAATAAGAAAGGATATCATATTTTGATCGAGACTTGACCTGAGATCCTCAACAACGTCTGCAAGCGCTGTGATACAACTTCTTCCTTTTACAAAGCCGGATTGTCGATCACATAGTAGGTTTTTTTGGCTCAAATATAGATTCATTTGTCTGCACATTATATTTTCCATCACTTTTGATAAATAAGGAAGAATTGCTATCGGTCGGTAATCATTGTTAGGCTTAGGAATTGGTATAATTTTTGATTCCTTCCATCCATCTGGAAATACTGATTTTGTTAAAATAGTGTTGAACAGATGGGTTAAGTAAGGCAATATCTTTGGAATTATCGCTTTAAGGAAAATAGGATTCATACCGTCCATGCCAACTGCATTTGATTTGATGGATAGAAAACTCTCCAGTACATCACACTGATCAACACATCGAAAGCTGAAACAATCTTCAATAGATACACTGCAGATGTCATCATGAATGTTTTGGGTCGGTGGTGGGATATTGACATTCACAAACTTGGTGTTAAGCGCATTTACATCAACGATCTGATTACTATTGAAAGTGGGTTTCTGCCCTATACCAATGTTCCGAATTTCCTTCCATTTAGTTTTGCTTTCAATAGCTGAGGAGAACTTTTTTTGATAAAATGATGATTTTGCCTGCTGAATATGTTTTACGACATCTCTTCTAGCAGATTTAAAAACAGTATGTAGCTTATCAGTTTTAAACCTTTTCCACCTGCCGTAAGCAGCATCTCTCTTTTTTATTAGTTGTTTGATTTGCGAGTTAAACCAAGGCTGCTGATTAGCTTTTATCAATTTAGTTTTTATGGGAACACAGAACTCAAATACGGTGTTGACAGTGTTCTCAATAAAAGTCAATTGATCATTCACATTGTCCAATGAAAAAATATAACTCCATTGTATATTTTCAATTAGTTGATTTAGCAAAGGGTAATCAATATTACGGAAATCACGATAGTTAATAAGAGTGTCCTGGCTATTCATACAAAAATCATATGTTAAAAATATAATGTCGTGTTTCGAAAAAACAGGCGCTGACAGCTGATCATAGAGAAGAGCCTTTGATTTGTGGTTGACAAACACTAGATCTATTAAACTATTTAATGTACTATGAAAGTGTGTTGGAGATATGGTATTAACAGGAAACAGGTTCAATATACGCATTGGTTCAATAAGAGGATTATCAACAAATAAATTGTTGTTAAAGTCGCCAATAATGATAATGTCATAATGATAATGTCACGCATAGTAAAAGCACTGTGTATACGATGTTTTCTCTTGAGACTTATTGCAGCGCGTAATATATTAAAATTAGTCTGTGTTAGATTTTCGTTTACAAAGAATTTGTTGTCAGAATTAAAACCAAGTTGCCTTAAGCAAAAGAAAAAACCTTTATTGCTTTTTCTAAAATTCGCATAGGATTTTAAAAAATAATTTTTATCATAAGCAGACCACATCTTTATTTTGGTTTTGCAAACGGTAAATTGATTTTATAGCAGGAACTGATGTGTTTATAGCATAGCAAATATTGCCAAAAATATCCATTAGATTTTCGTTTTCAAAATATGGTATTTCATTTAATCGTAGCTCACAAGCAACAGTACTATTTTCTTGGTGTTTTATTTTAGTCTTTAAAGATTTAATTTCATTTTTCATACTTATTATTTCCGCCGCGACTGTTTCAAGAGTTGTAACTCTCTCAGTCAGCGATGTATATATTAAATATCGCGTAACTGAAGAACTATCTCAGCTAGAGCCTTCAAACCTAGCTAAAGCCACTATTATAGTGAACTATTAATTTTTAACCTTTGTCCGGCGGAAGAGGTACAGTTGTACCTTTTTCGTTTTTAAATTGCAATAACTTTTTTTTTTGTAAATACTAGATATCTAAAATTTTCTGACATCTCTAAACTTTTATTACGGATTACATATTTAAAATTTAAAAAAAAAGATTTTGATTATATCATACCGAAATAAGTCTTTTTTGACTTGATATCCCTAAAAGGCTGAAGGGGTACAATTGTACCTTCATATAAGTCGTAAGAAAAAAACAAGAAAATAATTGCAAAAAATGTATACATGTGTACGTTTTTTTTTTTTTTCACACTTTTTCTATAATTTTAACAACTTCATTAACTGAGACACATTGGCCTGCAATCACACCTGTTTCAATTTCACAATTAAAGGGCTGTGAACAACATTTCCACCTGAGAGATCAAGACCGCCGTGTACATGTGTACGTAAAATAAGTTTTTTTTTAGCCACGGGCCTGTTCTATCATTTGTTTATTAAATAAGAACAGAATAATTTAATTATATTAATAGGAAAGCCGTGTTAAGTATAAAAGGGTACAATTGTACCCATACCGCCTTTTAACGTTTTAAAATTTTTCCGCTGGACAAAGGTTAAATAACAATCGGCGGGGTAGAGGAAGGAAGAGCGGTACATCCCATATAACGAAATTATTAAATTCCGAATATCTGAAGACAAATGTCTTCAAGCTTTATAGGATCCGCTCTTATGGTAAACTACACCTTTCAAAATTAAAATTATGGGGTTAGGTGCAGGTGGAGCAATCAATAATATATAAGTAAAAAAATCCGTATGCAATTTTGTTCCCTATAGACTTCTAACCCGGCTGTTAACATAGGCAATTAATATTTTATACAATGACAATAAAGATTTCTTCATAGTTGGAGAACTGTTACAGTGAAGGTGTTCCAATTTTTTACAAATAGCTTAGATAAAAAAAAACAACATCTTCCAAAAGTAGGTTCAATAGGAAAAGTAGTCATGGCACCTCCCATACGAACACATGCGATTTCTGTATGCATATCAGAAGAGCGGGTTCTGTAAAAGCAATAAAATTTGGTAAAAGATGCTTTGTTATCAATACACGAGATGTGTTTTAAAAAAATTTTACTAATTGTATTTCGATGGGGTAGCAAAGCGCACCGGGTTAAGCTAGTTTTTATATAAAAATGAACTCAAATTTTAACAAATTAATGTAAATTTAAATAATAAAGATCGAATATGAAAAAAATTATTTTAATAAAAAAAATGTTTGTAATATAATTTTATTTTTTATTATTAATTCTTTTACTACAGTTATAATTTGCTACCATTTTACAAAATTTAATTTTTTTCTCACACAATTTGCTTCTATTTTTTTTCTTTTTTGCTTCTTTTTTTCAGTTGGAAACCAAATTTGACGTTTTATGTTAGCAATAATTGTCAACGAAAATGGATTAACAATTATTGCAACATTAGTAAATTGCTGGCAATAAATATGTACAAAATATTGCTGTTTACATTAAATATAACAAAATGTTGACATTTACTGCAATATATGTCGCAATAATTATCGCTGGTATAGACGGGCAGTAATACGCTTGTGATTTTCAGGAGAAGATTTTATATTTGAGATATGGTTGATCGCACTGGTCGAAAAAAAAATGTTTTGAATTAAAATATTTAGAATATAAAGATTTTAAGTCGTTAAATTCAAATCCGTTTACATTTCTTTCTATCAAGTTGTATTTTTTAATAGGCAGGACTAAATAGTTATGATATGTGCTTTGATCAAAATCGCACAAAAGGTTCTCAAGTTACGATGAAAGTTTTTTGCCTCCCACGACACAGAAAATTTTTACTTATTCAAGCATTAATCAAAAATTAAATCAGTTTTTATTAAATAATTAAATCAAGTGAATTTTACGTTTAATTGATGATACTTATTTGCACCAGTAAACAAATTCACTTGATAAAACGTTTAATAATTTGATTATATTATTAATTAAAACTGATTTTATTTTTAACTAATGTTTTAATTGGTGAACGAATTTTTTCTGTGTAATTATTTTTTTTTAATTTTTTGACATCCACTTTACCGCTAAAGCATTATTCGTAATGGTTTCAGGCGCATTAAAGTGTTTTCCGAAAGTGGGCTTTAAAAAGAGAATAAATTGAATTATGGAGTGATCTTCACAAAATTTGGTATATTTCTAGTCATATAAATTGATATTGTGCAAAATATATCGACAAACGCTGCATTAGGACACCGCATTAAATTAGTTTTTGTAACAGAAATATAATTTTTTTAAGGGAGGTGTTTTTACATTTGAGTCCATATCTCTTTTCCTACTGAACCATTTGTGCTAGACTGCAATTCCAATCTGCTCAGGAGAACTAGACACAATTTGACACCAAAATTTCTGTTGAGTCGTTCGGAAGAGAGCGTGTTTTAAGCAGACGTACGGACAGATGGACATGACATGAATTACCCAAGGTACCTCAACAAATATACCGGATGGGCCTTAATAACTTTTTTGTTTTTTATGCATGGGACATTTAACGACCGATCAACGAACCAAAGTGGTAGAATTTTACTTTTCAAATTGTCATTAACTCTTAAATAGACACTTTTTGTTTGGCAAAAACTTACACCTGGGACTGGCTGGGACCAGTTTTTTTTTATATAAAGTTGTGTGTGCCTATAGAAAAGACTCACACTAACGAACCCCTGCACGTGGCTGGGAATACTTTTCTTCGAAAAAAGTAAAGAAAGATGTTTTATGTGTTGCGAATGGTTTTTTATACGTTTCATTTTGATTTCATTTACTACAGATTATATGAAAAAACTGGAAAAAAGAAAAAAAAAATGCCTAAATAAGTCCAGGTATACACTGAAGAATTAAATTTTACTGAGGCAACGAGCATATAAAAATTTCTCGAACACCAATAATGCGCCTAGCAAAACCATCATTATTACTTTAATTGCACTATTTCGACAACAGGGTGCAGTGCCAGACTTGACACGATTACGGAGATCGAGAATAGCACAGAACCCAGTTAACATTGAACGTATACGGGGCAGTGTTGAAGTATATCCAGACACTTTAAACAGAAGACATTCTGGACAACTGCATATCTCTAGAACACCCCTTCGACGCATTTTATCACGTTATTTACACCTGCATCCATACAATAATAGCAACTGAAGCATGTCATTTTAATTTAAGAATGTTGCTGACAATCTGACCACTTTGCCCAAAAAATTGTTTAGAGTGTATGAATATTCCATTTTCAATATTCGATTTCGTTTGCAAATTTTCAAACATCGTTTCTTTTCAAGCCAATACACGAATAAAAATTGTATTAGTTATGATTATAAATGTAAAATTTGGTGTGCAAAATCTCTTGAGCGCCTGAATTGGAAAAGAGCCTTGTTCCATGGGCCCAACTCCGAAACGCATATTATTCTGACGCAGCATATACCAGCATTAAGCTGCTGCTTACTCTACTTTGGTCAATTATCATGGGCAGAGTATTGTTGACATTTCTGTACATGTGGTTCTTCTTCGTCGTCCTTAGAATCGAACGATTCATTTGGTTTTATGATCAAATTATGTTCAGTATCAGATGACTCGTTCCTTTTTAGAACGTAATCCACATCATCATTGTCTGAATTTCATAACCTTCCTCAGCAACTTTATTATGTTCTAAGTTATTAGCCTTCACTTTTCACATGTAAAATTACACTTCTGAACGTGAGTTACTAGCAGTGTTGCCAGAAGTAGGGCAAAATCCCTACATGTAGGTATTTTTGATACTGAAATAGAAGCGTAAGGAAAATCGGACAGATTTTTTATTACCACAAAAATGTAGAGATTTGTCGTCATATCGCATTAATTATAAAATAAATACAGAAAAAAAGTTTTAGTAGTGATATTTTCTTGTCCAAAACGGTTAAACATTTTTCTTTTCACTAAAATCGCTTAAAAATATATTTCCAGAGTTATTTTTGGTTTAAAAAGTAAGCGACACTAATATGTATGTGTATGTTTTTTTTAAGATATCACTTAATATAATTTTAAAAAGTACATAAACATCGCACCTATTCAACAATAAACTAAAAAGTTTTAGTTTTCCACTTTTGGAAAATATCGAGCTATTTTGTCTACCTCTTCGTAAAGAAACGATTGGTATAAAAATCCATTTTCATATGCCTTTCATTTGTTTTGTTGAACAAGTGCCATATGGGTATTTCCACAGAAAAGTCAACTTTTTGTCACTTTACGACACCAAACAATAAGTTTTGTATTTTAGAACCATGTTGTTAAAATTTCTCCTCTCCTTCACTAAATGTAAATCTAGCTGCGCTTTACACCAAAATGCAAAAAAGTAAATAATATTTTCATTATTCTTTGAGAAACAATTAAAAATTGTTGGTGTCGTAACGTGACAAAAAATAGACTTTTCTGTGGAAATACCCATAATTAAAATTTTTTTTTTTAAGTTTTGTACTAATTGTTTGTCAAAGCTTTTATATACACATTTGAACAAAATTAATTTTTTTTTACTAATGTTTTTTTATTTGAATGAGAATAAGGCGTTGGGATTAACGTGTAACTATACATGACAATAGTGGTTACTGGAAAAAGACTTTGCTAATCCCATCATTACGTTTAGAGCTAAATTGTCACCTAGCACTAATCCAAGTACAAAATATGCTATTTGTTTTGTCCCATTAGGCAATTGTATTTCGATGCCATTTAGTTCCAGATCTTTTATGACGTCTATTAACCCTTTTAGGCATCTATTTGCTCCTACGTTCTTAACATTATTAGAATTCATAACAGAAGCTAAAAAAATATTTTCAAGGGCTGATGATTGCAAATTTAAACAAGGCAGAGAATAATACATTTATTTTTAGAACCTAACGGATTATTGATTCCAAAATCGTTAGAGTATAAAAAAATCGGAAACAAATTTTATTGGGGCATAATTTTTTTTTTCATTCCAAATTTTGCCTTGAATAAAATTATTAAATGATGTGGATTTTTCTATTTCACTCACATTATCTACCATTTTTCTAAAGTTGTTATTTTTTTCTAAAAGTACTTTAATCTGAAATTTGATTGGAAGTATAATAGCATATAAGCTTTTTTTGGAAAACTGCAATTCACTTCTATAATGAAAGGATTGTTGACCCAAATAAATGTTTGAAATCGTGAAATTTCCAACTAAATTAAGGTTAGAAAGTTTTTTTACGACTTTGTGTTCACTGTCCATTTCGTCAAAAACTACTCCTATATCATCCAATACAGTGGAAATTGACATTGTAAATTTCCGCTTCTTATTACACTTTTTACTGCATTCACTATTGGTAAAACAACAAAATCTTTAATCATTTTTTGAATTGAATTTAATAGTATTTAAACCAATTATGTGATTTCTTGTAAAGTAAACAATTGGTTGCAATTTTCAAAGGTACATTCAAATTTATCATTTACTGCACAGAAATTATTATTTTTAAATATGTAATTTATATTCATTAACAACAAAAAACACTTTGTTACACTTAAAACAGGAAATCATGGTGGCACTCACGTTTTCTAATATTTTTCTTCAACAATTAAATAACTTTTGTTTCACTTTATTATTTTTATTATTTTGTACTCTTTTAATAATCTTTTCACAACGCACGCTAAAACAAAACTGAAATCAAGTAGTTTTATGTTTGCATTACATGCAGTGTGTACGACGGAGAACATAATATTTTATACTCTTCTCACTCACAGCATGCCAAACAATACTCTGCAACATGAAACCGTTAGTTTCCGTTAAATTCATATATGTTTTAAGAAAAATTTCAATTTTATAGGAATATGTTCATAAATATAAGAAACTTTTAATAATTTAAATATTTTGAAACATGCATCAGACCGGTCTTAGAAAAATTATAAACAATGTTCATAAGTAATATAAATTTGTTTTAGATGAGATGAACGCACTGTTTATTGTTGATGTTGTTTTGTTTAAACTTTGATATTATTACAAGTAGAACTGTTGCTATAAGTCTTATACGTTTAACATTTTTATTTGGTTTAATATCTTTAGTTTTTCTAAAATCTTTATGGATGAAGTTTCCTGATGATCTGGCCTAAGCAACCAGTGAAATGCGCATAGGAATAGCTTATCCCATCAACAATAAATTTCAAGTGCTTTTATCAATAATAAAAACTGGGAATTTAGCACGAATAACAAAATCTTTTGAAATTTAAATTTCGTATTCCCAAAAATTGAAATTACTTTTTGATAATAAACGGGCAGGTGCACGGCCTAAAAAACACTTAATTGACAACACCTTTTGTAAGTTGTTGTTTGTTTTTTTTTTTTTTTTTTCTTAACCTACTTACAACTACAATTAATGTTGAGAGAATTTCAACTAATTGTAGCGGGGAATGTAAGATGAGATGAACGCACTGTTTATTGTTGATGTTGTTTTGTTTAAACTTTGATATTATTACAAGTAGAACTGTTGCTATAAGTCTTATACGTTTAACATTTTTATTTGGTTTAATATCTTTAGTTTTTCTAAAATCTTTATGGATGAAGTTTCCTGATGATCTGGCCTAAGCAACCAGTGAAATGCGCATAGGAATAGCTTATCCCATCAACAATAAATTTCAAGTGTTTTTATCAATAATAAAAACTGGGAATTTAGCACGAATAACAAAATCTTTTGAAATTTAATATTATAGAATTTTTTTAAATAAGAATATTATGAACGTTATTCATAATAGTTATGGAAAAATTCATAATTAAATACCGGGATTTGGTTGTCAATTCAAAAAAATAAGAATTTTTTCATAAATATAAAAAAATTTTCATAGATACTATGAACTCCAAAATTTATGAACATTATTCATAAATTCTATGAAAATTATTTTTTTGTGTGTAGAGAAAAATCGGATTTTATTTAGCATTTATAGGTATTTTTTCGAAAAATCCACTGGCAACACTGGTTACTGGTTACTTTGCTTATTGCTTTTTTTTTAAATTTAGAACTAGATGGAGCTAGTAGATTATGTGTTTAATAAAATTTAATAAATAATAGATAATTTAACAAAAAATAATTAAAATAGCAAGAAAAAAAGTTAAAAATACGGCATCTTCAAAATATATATGGGTCTGGCTAGACCACATGTGTTACGAATGTGATATGTGCAGTTAAATATTCGAATAAGTTTCCATATATATCCTTTCCAGGATATTTGTTACAGCTTTTTATAGCAAACTTAATTCTAGAAGGGTACCTGAGTCTTAAATTTACTAAAATGGTATTTAAAATCGAAAAAGGTCTGGCCAGACACATGAGGAAGACGAAGGGTTAAAAAAAACTATAAAAAAGTTCGCGAAAATTAACATTTAAAAAACAATTAGGACAAAAAAATGTTTTCTTTGATAATTAAATGTGATTAATACTATAGTTTTTTATAATTACTGAATTTCAATACTTAAGCCTGTCGAGTGGTCAGGGAAGGGTTAATTTTCACCCAGTGCTCTTAGATTAAAGCCATATAGATTTACCTGTTTGCTAAATATTTTTCACTCCAACATTATTTCTACTATTTCTATTTTTTTTTGGTTGTGGGTAAATTTTCTCTTGTTTTCCAAGTTTTTTTTTTGTTCTGGGTAAATCTTCTCTTGTTGCAAGAGTTTTGTGAATTTTTAGTGATTTATTTAGAACTTGTTTGGATTACAGAGTAATTTTTAATAAAGTAACACACTCTCTTCGTTTTGTAAATACAATTTAAATTGCTTCAAGGCACAAGTTTAAAATTGTATGTAAATTAAAGGCATTCATGTTGTTTCAAATAAATTATTCAAGGCATTTGTACGCATTTTTAAGGTTTTATTTATAAATAAAAATTTTTACTGAATGTTTTCCTCTTTTTCAGTTAGTTTTATGAATCGTTTTATTTTTTACCCTGCACTACAAGTGGTGAATGAAGGCATAACAAGTTGTTTATTCTGTGTGAAACTTTTATAATATTTATCTAAGACCCCAAAAATTATTTGTGTTTATTCTGGGTCTTTGAGTTATTCAAAGTAGATTTAGCTAGTGCTGGAATACTATCGATATTTTCCACTATCGATATTTATCGCTAGTTCAGATTTCACTCGCTATCTAACATTTTGAAAATTTTACAGGAGAAGCAAAAAAGTATTTAAAGTGATACATCGATAAATCGCTCTTAACTGCTCATAATTTAGTTTTCCTGTAAAACCTACCAGTTGTTTTGACAATTAAAAATGTTGCGTATTATGCAAACTGTTAGTTAGGTCTTATGTTAGGTTAATTAAATCTTCTAGAATCAATTGAAAAGTTGATTTTTATTTTTGGTAAGTTAAGCCCATTTGCATTTCAG
Source organism: Pollenia labialis (assembly GCA_949318255.1). Classification (NCBI taxonomy): domain Eukaryota; kingdom Metazoa; phylum Arthropoda; class Insecta; order Diptera; family Polleniidae; genus Pollenia; species Pollenia labialis. The sequence goes on along the minus strand of OX439139.1, from coordinate 185,409,411 downwards.
GTAACCATATGTAGCACGTAGGTTCCAATAAAATACGAAAATATTTATTTGAAAACAGGGTTTAAAAAACTGCTATCCAAACCCAAAACTGTAGAATAAAAAACGAAAATTTGTTTAGAAGTTTTCGCTTTTTGAGTTGGTTTGATAGCGACTGCTTGCATTAAATGAATCAGAAGTAAAATCAATAATGTTTTATGACCGATGACAAATGAAGAAATGAAAGAAATTGCAGTTTTTCAACATTAACTGAAGTTTTTTTTTTAAACGCTGTTTGCAAACAAAACCAAGAACAGAACATTTATAATAACTTTTAATAGTGTTCTAAATTGGTTTGGATTTTGCAGTCAAAACGTAATCGGTCTAGAGGACTTTTCCTCTAATCGTCATTCATTGTATTTTTTTATTTTGTCGATTTAAGCTTCCAGAAACTTTCCGCACCAAAGTTTTCATGCTTTTATATTTAAATTTTAAAAATAGCTAACACCAAGCTTGAGGTGTAGAAATGAATTAGTTTCTACTTTAAGGCGTTTTAATACAGATGGTTTTGGTTTTACAACACTTTAAACACTTTTTACATTTCAGTCAATATGTAAACATATTCAAATGTTGATATAAGGGACACTAGTTAGCATTTATAAGAAGCAGGTGAAGATCTGTCCATAATTTACCATGCACTTGTTTAGACTCATCAGGTTTAGCTGAACAAGTTTTCTTAAATTCTTCAGTATGTACGTTCATATGCAATCAGTTTGTGGTGTACTTTTGCTTGTTCCCTAAACTTAAACTTAACCTTTGCTCATCTTTAATATTGCGAATACTAAAACAAAAGGAAAACCATGTGAACCAGTGCCATAGTTCTCATATAAAACTCGCTCTTGGAAAGCACTTTCATAGGCCTAAAACCATAACAAATAATAGTATTGAGGTAGAATTTGGTATGCCATATTTTTATCGATCACAGATCGGTCAATAATTTACCATAAGCCTGATATTTAGACAATTCTCTTATACTTTGTTTTAGAATACAACTAAAATCGCAGTGAATTAAAATACCCACTTACAACAACATTTAGAGTTGACAAAAAATCAAAAAATTGTAGTCGAGACTGTAAGAAAAGATAAACTTACTGTTTATTGTTGTTGTTTTTGTTTAAGCTTTGATATTGTTACAGGTAAAACTGAGGTTTATAATTCTTATTCGATTAACAGTTTTATTTGTATAATATCTAGATTTTCTAAAATCTTTGTATGAAGTTTCCTGGCGATCTGGCCTAAGCAACCAGTGAAATGCGCATAGGAATAGCTTATCCCTTCAACAATAGATTTCAGTTTCTCAATAGTATGAAATGGGAATTTAGCACATTTGAAAGAAATCTTGTTAATTAATCTTTGAATCCCAAAAAAAAAACTTTGAAAATACCTTGAGTTCAGCTTTTTCCAAATTGGATTTCATATAAATCTCACTACTGAAATATTCTTACTCTCGGTGGAGGGTAATAAGTGTTGCCATATGGCAACATCAATTTTACAGGAGAAGGGTTTTTTTATTATATTTCGTAAAAATTTTGTATGAGGGTTGGCGCTTACAATAAAATTGTTTTTGCTATGATATCGTAATGGTACCTTATGTGAAACTGACATTTTCGGAGATGATGCAAGTGTAGCCAATAAATTTTTTTATTAAAAAAAGCGAAAATTTAAAATTATGTCGTTTAAGCTGTTTTTATGGTAAGGGCTTGATATGGGTTTCGCTCTGAAAGAACTAATTTTGTCTCAGACTAAGAATGAATTAAGTTAATTTCGTATACCCTGTTCTACAGTGAAGAACATTCCAGTAATTAGGTTCTACATAGAGTTTTTTTCCTGGAGTTTTTCGGTTTCCGGGAAAGCAGGAATTTTTTTTAATTTCCCGGCATCCCGCTCCATACAAATAATACAAAGTAAATTTGTTTTTAATTAATGAAAAAAATTTTATAAACAAACGTAAGGAAAAAATGAATTGAAGATCGAGAGCGGAATTTGAATTAATTTGAGGTACTCAAGATATGAGATCAAAAAAGTAATTCATAAAATATATAAAATATTCAAATTTTCAATTTTTAATTAGGCTCAAGTTCATCAAATTTAATTTTCATTAAACTATTTTATGAAGAAAGGAATTTTACAACATGAAAATTAATTAAAATTGTTATTGATAATCATTCATTCTTGACTGACCTGAGATTCGAACCCAGGCGGCTGGTTACCATGACATGTTTCGATCGCAACCACTCGATCTCCTCAGATGGATTTGCCGTCTTACACTCGTTCGTGGGTTCGAATCTCAGGTCAGTCAAGAATGAATGATTATCAATAACAATTTTAATTAATTTTCATGTTGTAAAATTCCTTTCTTCACAAAATAATTTAATGAAAATTAAATTTGATGAACTTGAGCCTTAATAAAAATTGAAAATTTTGATTAAAAACCATAAATAGTTCAACAAAATAACCACAATTCTAAATATATAAAATATTTTAATAAATATATTAAAAATTTTTTACGTCTTATGAAAAACTTTCTGACACACTCAAAGCGTTTGGTAAGTCGTCAAAGAGTATATTTCTGATTTTATTTACTGATTACAATGTTTTTGAAAAATTTCGTTCACTTTTTTACCGAGGTTGGACAAATAGTAAAACGTGCACCGTTGTTGCATGTTTCTGATGTCAAGGTTGATGTCAAAAATTGCATCATCCTGACTACTTCTTACTAACCTTTCCTTTATATCCATCTGTAATCTTTAGGACAATGTGTTTTTCAAATTGTGTGTTGTAGTATTTTACAAGTTTCCTTTTTTTATTTCTGTTTACCCGCACTTCCCGGGTATATTTTCGAGCTCGATTTTTATGCAGATATGACTTTGTTGCAATAAAGGAGCGACAAGCTTAGGTATCTCCTATTTTTATGACTTGTCTATCGACAATGAATTTATGTTCTTTATAACACTCCACTTCACTTAATTTATTAATTATTAACTCTTGCATTGCCCCATTCTGCTTTAAATAGGTTTATTGCAACCAAGGCGAATTTATACAGGTGGTCTTTTTTTAGCTAAAATCATTGTTGGACAAGAAATGGGTTTTTGTATTTTTAACGACAAATTACTATAATAAGATGTATGATGTATATTATGTCACCGTAACCACGTTATGAATTATTAAGTCCTCTATAGGCAATCACAACCATATAACGGTTATTAATATAATTTATGTGCTTACAACCCACAGTTGTATGGTTGCTTGTGCAGCCAGAATATGTTAATATATTTTGCTTAAGTCAACATTTTTTCTTTTCGCCACAGATATTAATAACTTCTTTGTACACATAAAAGTTTAGCTTTTAAATAAAATTTAGTTGCACAATTTATTGCTCTTAAACATTCTTTTTTTATATTAAAAATGGAAAAGTTCTTAATCGATCTTTAAAACTATTTTTATATTTATTTTCTTTCATATAAATTTCACATTAAGATGCCATGCAATTGCAATTGAACTTGATATATTTATAAATTTATGTATATAAATAGTACATACATAGATTTGAGAAAAACTTTAATGCGGCATGAAAATAAAAGAACATTTCATGTTAACCAGAAAAAACATTACAAAACTATTGCAATTGTTAAGTTGAAAGAAAAATAGTAGAATACAAAATGTAAGTGAAAAACCTCATGTTTTAGTTTTTTAAAGTTTTGTAGAAAAACTTTTGACAAAGTTGCAATACCATACTACCGTTTGTGTCTTGGAGAGGAAAACTTTTTTTTAAGGAAAGTAAAAGAAAGTATGTACATATCAGCATTATTTCTTTCCTTATTCATTCTTCCTCATGTTTTTAGAAGAAGAATAAATTTCCTGGTTGTGTTTTTATATACTCGCCCGACAATGGTTAAGGGGTATTATGCGTTTGTGCTGATGTGTGTAACACCTAAATATGTTGTTCCTGGTCCAACCTTTTAGTATGCCGGTCGAGTCCGAGTCACTTTCTGAGTCTTGTTTAATGATATCTGTCCGTCCGTCCGGCTGGCTGGATGTCTCCCCATGTTCCTTGTGCTCAAACTAAATGTCGCAATCTTGAACTTCAAATTTGGTGCATTCTTTTCATAAAGACAAAGTTTATTGAAAATGGTGGGAATCGGCTAATATTTTCACATAACCTCATACAAGCTTCTTTCCGAAAAATAGAGCCTTTGTACTCATAAACCATCTTGTTATGTTGATATTTAGAAAATAGTTTATTGCTGAGAGGGGTAAGAAGATTGGCGAGGATACTCAGTTTTATGTACTCTGCAATTGCGTTTTGTTATTCTCATTCTTTTTAACTTGAAGTTGGGTGCAGGTTTATTTATACATAAAGTATAAAAAGGAGAAGAGGAAAGACAAGATTAAAATAATAAAATTGCTGAACTTTGATTTCATAATCAGGACACTAAAAGCACAACAAAAATTGCAATTCTGGACGATGACTAAATATACAAACTTTTAAAAATAAAAAATTATATATCAAGTCTCACGACATTCCCTTACTACGAATGAGGTTTGTAAGGGAGAATACTAAAAATAACTGTAACAAAAAATTCAGTGTGTGAAGCTGATAGCTATTTACGCTCACCAGTTTTATATGCGTTAAATTAAGCTTTTTTTCAAAAATATGTGGCCTTTAAGAGGAAACTCACCATATAAAATGCATGCCTTCCGTAAGCGAGATGGTAAGTGAAACTTTCACGTTTCTCCTTAACAAACCTGCACCGTTAAAAGCTCAAGTTTTTATTGGGAAAATTTTGCTCTGGCAGTTCTGTGATTGCTCCGTGGGTCCACTCTCGATAATTTGTTTTTAAAAACTCTGTGCCCAGATCTTCGCAGTCGTGATCGAGTGACTTTGATCGAAATTTTACTTTTTGGAATCGTCCTATTCGTTATCGAAAATCTTCTATTGACATTTTTGATTATGTAATTAGATATCGAGTAGTCGATCGAATGCTTTTACTCGAAATGTCATTCGATAGGTTAAGAGCTTTCGTAAAAACATTTAATTGATTTTACAAACAATTTACACATTTTTAGAGAATAATTATTAGATTTCTTCAACATATAGCTAAAAATGTAAGTATTAAACTTTTTTTAGTAATTAGAAAAAAAAATAATAACATTTAGTTTTGCAAATTTTTTGCAAATTTTAGTCATGTTTGCGATAGAAGCGATTTTTGTATTGTAAGTTTTTTGATTCCTTACAGCTTTAACGATTTTTAATATATAGTAGACTTTGCTACTATGCCGCTAATAGCAATTTTTTGCGAATTTCCCCCAATTTAGCAATTTTTACAGAATTTTTTCCATTCCGTATACTTTTATGTACTTTTAATCAATTTTATGGCTTATTCGAATTATTGAAAATTTTCGCGAATTTTCGCTATTTTTGTAAATTTGTTTTTGTTAATTGTTGAAATTTTGTTTTTTTTTAACCGATTTAGCGATTTTAAATAAATTTTAGGATTTGTTACCAAGTTTGCAATTATTCGCGAATTTTAGCCATGTTCGCAATATCAGCGACTTTTTCTGTAAGTTATCTGATTCATTACAGCTTTTACAATTTTTAATAAATACTGTTTGCAAATTTTTGCGAATTTCCGCTAATTTCAAATTTGTTTATCGAATTTTTGCCATTCCTTGTACTTTTAGGGATTTTTAATCAATTTAATGGTTTGTTTGATACATTAAAAATTTCGAGAATTTTCGCTATTTTTTGCAAATTTTCTGAACATGTAAAATTTTTGCGAATTTCTATAGTTTTCCGAATTTTTTAAAATTTTGCGTTGCTCTTTTTGACAGGCGCCGAAAACCGATTAGCCGAAGTGACTATTAACACTGTTGATTTATATACAAGCATAAAATCTACTACATTTTTTAAACAAATTTCGATTCGAAAGCTTTCGAATGCCGCAATCCCGTTTTTGATACGTGACGAAGTTTTATTCGATACGAAAGTTCATTTTATCACGTGTGCGACGATTTGGGCCCTGTGGTGCGATTCACTAACTTTTAACGATCCGACAATCGTTATATTTGTCGACATAAATATTCGTCTGCAGTAACGATAGTGTGATTCAGTAACTTATTTTTAACGATTGTTAACAGCTGTTTTTTTGTAACATCTCTGTCTACAAAATGTTAAAAAAAACGAAAAGAACAAAAGAGAATAAAATAAAAACAAATAAAATTGTTCTTAGCCCCCCGTGTTCACATGTTTTTTCATGAGTAATACGAAGGGTTAATTTGTGGTTTTATATTTTTTTTATGAATTTTACATTTAGAATTTAGTTTTTGTTCCTAATTTGCTTATTTTGTAGATTTTAAATTTAGGATTTTGTTTTTGTGCATACATATACTTATGAATATATCTTTGTATGTATGTAAGTTATTTTAAACATAAAATACATTTTATCGATTAAATAAACACAACCTAAATTATTGTCGCTAAAATATCGACACAAAATTGCTTAAAGTAACTGCTGACTTTTAACGACAGCGAATATCGTTAAAAAATTTACTGAATAGCATATTCGATAAATTTTCGTTATATTTATTTTAACGATTCGATTATCGTTATAAAAGTTACTGGTGTATGGAATCATAATATCTGTAAGATATGAATTAACTACAAAATTAAAATACTTTTTGATTTTATAAAAGAAAAGAAAAACCATTTAAACTTAAGATTTTTTGTTAAAATAATCAATCGCATTATTAAGCTTTAAAAAATCGAATGAAATTCTGATATATTTAGTTATTTTGATACCGCATCATATGACCGAGCTTACTTGGTTATTGTTGACAAAGAGAGAAACAAAATGAACATCGTTTTAAGGAAACAGTTTGAACGACATATTACAAGTTGTACAAAGAATTTTACATCTAAAGTCACGATTGTTGAAAAACTGTAATATTTTATGGTAAAAAGAATTTTTCAGTTTATAAGAACTTATGATCTTTTTTTTTAATTTTCATAAGTGGTTCAATCGAAATCGGTTCTCTCAACATAAGATGTTTTATCTGAAAACACTTATTTTGTTATTTTGCTCTCATCCGTTTTTACAGAGTTTTAGTCTTTCTTGTATTTATTAGGGGTACCCGGAAAATTAAATTTCCTACTTCCTTAGAAACTTAATATGGGATTCCCCAAAAATGTATTTTATTAAGAAATAAGAAAAAAGGAGATAAATAGCTTTATTGGAACAAATTAGCGTAACCCCTACTTTTGTTAAAGTAAGTAAAGTGAGATTTAACATGGTCTAAATATCACAAAATAATCTAACTATACTGCTAGACATAGAAAAAAAATCACAAATATTAATTTCTTTTGGGGTTTTTGAAAATTTTATTAGGCTTAAGTTCGTTAAATTTAATTTTGATTACATTATTTTTAGGGGATTGAACACGGGTCGAATTAAGTAGTTTCAACCACATTCTAATCATCATCTTTGCCGATCTACCGTTCGCACCACTGCGGCGCACATTGGTTGAAGAGTGGCCAAAATTCATTTTTTTCATGTTCGCCGATTTGGATAATTTTTTTGTATTTTGTTGGCAGATATATGAATATTATGATTACGTAATATTAGGCTGATATATTTATTATTTGTTTGGATAGACACGCTCAAAATTTAATATGTTTGCTTGTTTAAAATGGCATGCAAATTTACTGTATATTCAATCTTTTGGTACAATCACAGTAAACTTATCATTTGACTTTGTTGTATATTTTCGTAAATGACAATTGTCAAAGATGAGATCTGCATTAAAAAAAGTTGGAAAAAGTTCCATATAAAAAATTTTGTAGAACAAAATATAAACAACATCAAAATTTCAATGTTCGTCAACTTCAATAGGCTGTATCTTTTTAGCGCTGTGGAGCGCTGTTTAACGAATGATGTCAAATTACAGCTTGAAGTCTCAGCTAAAATTAAAAAAAAATTCAGCTGCACATATTTGCACTTTTTCAAAAAAAACAGTTAAAACTTTAAAGTGATAAAGTGATAAAGTAACAAAACATGAATTTTCGTTCATGCTTGTTGTTGTTGCCATAATTCTGAACTGTTTAAAATGATTACAAAATGTAATTTACATACTAGTCAATAGTGTTAATTATACATTTCATTCTTGAAAAAAGCATAAGCTTCAATTGAATTTTAATCGTTGTTTACTAATTTACATTAAATTAAAGATAGTGCAGTGATAAGTGGTGTATTATTAAGTGATATCAACATTTAATTTTATTAATTATAGAAAATTTAACAATTTCTTATTTAAATATTTGCGAAATATTGATTGATACCAAAATGGATATTGATATTACTGTCGAAGTCATTGCAAATAACAATGAAGATATTACTGCTGAGGATGTTGAAGTCTTTACTAGATTTTTGAAAAAAGACTTTTTTACAAAGTTCAAAGATAGATGGCAAAAATCATTTCGCATGAAAACCAGATTTCTCGATCTAAATGATTTGATTTTTTACATTTTAATTAATTATTTGTATCAGGTATGCTGTCCGAAGAAGCTCAGGAAGCAAGGAATAAAGACTATAGAACCTGTAGATTACCTGCGAATAACTGGACGTTTAGCCACTAATGAAGACGTAATGCATAATCTTTTATTGTCTTCAGACCCATTTATAAACACATTTCGCTCAAAGCTGCAAATCAAAAAATTGGAGTACGATAATGATGTCAAAAAATTATTAAAAGACTATGCTTAAAATTCATATTCATGTTTTTCTATTTGTTTTTTCTGTGGGAGGTGGGCGTAAAAGTGGGCGGATCAGGTATATATTTTCAGGAGCCCATTCTACAATTATAATATTTATTTTTAGTGAAAATTGAGTTGATACAATTAAAATCATGGGAGTTATGCCACTTTTTCAATACAAGTTGTATGGGAGGTGGGCGTAAAATTCATTCATTTTGATTTTTCCATTTTTTCTTGATTCAAACAAAAAATTACTATGTGCAAAGTTTCATTGTCCTTCGAAAACTTCTTCTATTTTTAGCCGCTCGTTATATGAACTTCAACCAATGTGCGGCGCCTGCCAATCTGAAGTCAAATCGAAATTTGTTGTAGTTGGTTATCCATTTTCAATTTAATAACATGTTTTTTTCCTTATTTCTATTTCTTTTACAAATTCTTATAGTAAATAAAAAAAAAATTGGTAAAAATATTAATATTTCTCATGGTTTTAAAAATTCTCCTATTTTGGAGTTATTTTCGAATTTTCCCCTTTCGTCCAGACTTGCAATTTGTGTTGCAGCAATTTTTCAGTTTATTTGTCAATTCTGTTTTGTTGTGTTATTTTCACACTCTTTAACTTGAAGTTGGCTGTAGGTGTATTCATATACAAAATATGAACAGCTGAAGACGAAAGACAAGATAAAAATACAAACATTTCAAAACTAAAATTTATTTATGTGGACACTGATGCAATTTTAAAGCAGAATTTTTTAAAAATTGCAAGTATTATACTTTTCTTAAGCGCCCGATGCATTTACAATATTATTGTTTATGTTATTCGCCACATTATTTCTTTAATTCTTTATATTATTCGATAAACGGCACAATGGTTCCAACTATTATTACAAAAAAAAAACATAACCTTTAAAAGATGCCAACACATTTCACAGTATATTGCACTTTTTTTCGTTGTGCAATAAAAATTAAAAGGATTTTGATTTTTTCTAATATATTAAGGGTCCTCATGATGTCGCTTAAAATTGCCATTTGTGCAAATGCGCAAACTTACGAGTCTTGTTTCATGAAGCCCCTTTTATTACTTTTGTGTAATTTTAAACAATAAATGTCAGTTTGTAAGAAACGTCAATACAAAAATAAATTAAAAATTAAAATTCAAAAATATAAAAATTTGTGTTTAAATTTGTGATTTATATGTATGTATGAGAAATTTGCTTTTAAAAATGCTCAAAGAAAGCCAAAAGACCAATTTACTGAAATTATTGCTAGAATTTATTGTTTGTGATTTATAGACACTTGGATTTTTCATTGAAAACGACGTTAAAATCATTAAAAGATCTGTTTGTATAAATGCACAATTGAACAGCGCAAGTTTACGAGACAAAATTGTTGGGCAAATTTACCAAGTTTGTGTAAATGAATTCTCATACAATTTTTGACAGTTCATTTACGAGGGCGTAAAAATGCACAGTTTGCACAGATTACGAGACTTATAAACGATATCATGAGGACCCTTATTGTGTTATCTTCGAATATCACATACACCTTGGCGATATAGTTCTACAATACGAACAATTTTAACAATTATATTGCAAGTGCATGAGCCGATTTAGAGTTAGTGATCTTTAACTTTTTTCGGAGTTTTTACATAACACAGAAAAAAAATAAATTGTCATATTTACAATTTGTTTCAGTTAAAAAATAAATACATACATACATATGTACATATAATAAAATTTATTTTGTGTCAAAATTTCGAATGGTATTGAAATTTTTTTTAATATTTTGGATTTTAATCACTGAAACGCTAAAAGATAAGCATATTACTGAAAAACTGAATCAATCTTAGAGGTAAGTGAAGTTGTGATTTAAAAATTAAGAGATTTTATTGGGTCTTTCGTTAATTGAAGTTTTCAAATACAATTCTATAATTGTGGCAAGATTCCCTTTTATGAAGATGAACAATATTGTGCATCCAGTTCTACGTCTGAATAAGTATGCTGAAATAAATATTAATGTTGTTTGTGACGTATTAACAAATTTGATTGTTGGTGCCTTCAATTAAAAAATTAATTGTATTGACGAATTTGGTATTCAATATGACAATTGATTTGTCGTAATTTTTTTCTGTATACGAATTTCAATATTTAAATATTTTGAAAGCAAACTTTAAAATTATAATTTTTCGAATTTTATTTTTCTTGAAAATTTTTTTTTTTTTTTTGTTGATATTTCCAGTTAATCTGGAGGTCCATATCACGCAGTGCATTCTTTTCTAACCTTACTTGCGTTATACGGTTCAAGTTATATGCAACGCTTTTTATCCAGCAGCAGCACAAGTAAAATTAAAATTAAATTTGTCAAAATCAGCTGATTTGTTCGAACGCTGCTTGTGACGAGTACAAAGGTAGAAAGTAAACCTACTTTTCGCCTCAAGACATTTACGCTTTTGTGCATGTAACGTACTACGTATAACTACACAGATTCTACTTATTTGACAGCTGCGTATTCAGCGAAAAAGCGAATAACGCATGGTGGGTTCCTCCTGCTTAAGGCTTGAGTTCATCAAATTTAATTTTGATTAAATTATCCCCACTGAAGGAAGTAATTTTCACAACTTGGAATTTTATTAAAATTTATTGATCATTTTCTTGTCATAACTTGTTTAAATTTTGTTTGTTTTCGAAGAAATTTGTTTTTAGCTTTTAGATTTTATCTTGAAATTTCAGTTAAACAAGCCATTGCCCAAAAAATTCACGTAAATCGGCTGAAACTCATGATGTTTGCAAAACGAATTTTTGTCATAACCCAAAACGCACGATGATAATTGTAAATAAAATAAGGTTTTCAGAGAATTATCTTAATATTTTTTATTATGATAAATGGATATGTGACAATTATTTGTGAAACCAAATATCAGCCAATTGCTCGCCATGACTTCGGTGGCATACCTCTATCCGATGGTCCATATTTTCAATGACTGTTAGATATAATTGAGGTTAAATATCGTAAATGTGTCGAGTTATCTCTTCCTTTAACTCTCGAATTCTTCTTGGCTTATTGACGTACACGTTTTCTTTTGAATATCCCCAAAGAAAGAAGTCCAACGGTGTCAAATCACATGATGGTGGCGATCAATTAACATCACCACACCGTGAGATAACACAGCCATTGAATTTCTCGCGCAAAAGAGCCATTGTTTTGTTGACTGTGTGGCAAGTGGTTCCATCCTGTTGGAACCACATGTCGTCCAGTTCCATATCCTCAATTTCTGGCCACAAAAAGTCCGCTATCATCTCAAAATAGCGTGCACCCTTCACCGTAACTGCTTGGACGACCTCATATTCGAAGAAGTACGGCCCTATGACGACGCCAGCACATAGGAATGCATCGGCTTAATAAGTGGACTCTCATTTGCACAAATGCGGCAATTCTGCTTGTTAACGAATCCAATGAGGTAAACGAGTGCTTCGTCGCTGAAGATAATTTTCTTTGTAAAGTCACCATTCATTTCTGTCTGTTCAACCAACCATTCGGCGTGTTTACGACGCTTGATATGGTATTTAGGCTTCAGCTCTCGATTTAATTAAACCTTGTTAGCGTCTAAATTCAAATGCTTATTCAATTTGTGCATCAGTAATATTTATAAAATTCAATTGGTGATTGTCACGACGACGAATCGAGGTTGACGGTTCTTCTGCCAGATTGCCGCGAACAACATCAATGTTTTCCGTAGAACGAGCTGGGCGAGATTGCATGTGTGTTTTTATATTTCCTTCAGACCCGGTTTGCTGAAATGGAATCATATGGAATCATACCTTTTCTTACCTTTTTTAGTAAGAAGTATCTTGCAGCTTTTTTTCAAAACCAAAATCTTTTAATGTAAAAAATAACTTCTCGATTAGACAAACAGATTAGTTTAATATGCTTTGCTTTTATGCAGCGTTAATAAAACTGCAGTCAAAGTAAAAAAACTGCAATTTCTTCAACGGCTCTATTTTGCATTAGCCAAAAAATAGCTGTTGCTTTTACTTCTGATTCATTTAATGTAAACAGTCGTACAGTTGTACACAAATTTTCTTTTTTTGTTCGACGGTTTTTGGATCCGACTGCAGTTTCTTAAACTCTGCTTTTATGTCTAATAAAAAACCAGAGCCTTATAAATCTTAAAGTAATCAAAAGAAAACTGCATGATAGATTTAAACATATGCAATTTTTTTTATATAATTTTTCTTATCGACCCACTCACTTTTCCTAGAACATCCTTCCACACCTAAACAAACAAACGAAAGCCTACTGCGAAAGCAGTGGTATGCGTAGATGTGGCAGTAACAGTTTCTTCTTTTAAAAATCTTTAGAATTTGTGACCTTTTTTGTGCTCTCTAATAATTCTAAAGTATTGTAACGTCATAGTTGAATACAAACTTATTTAATATCGTTCTATTCATCCAGATTATAAAAGAGTATGTGTGTGTTAGTTGTAAAATTATAGAACGCAATAAAATATGAATAATAACCGCAAAGAAGGAATTTATTATAACAAAAGGTAATGAAAAGTAAACAGCCAAAAAATAAACAATAATTTACTTATTTCTGATTTTAATTTTATTAGTTTTGCAAAAAATGTGTGTCAGGGCCGGATTTATGTTTTTTTTTTGATTGGCATGTTAATTATAAAGAAGGCATGAAAACTCAAAGAAAATACTGTAGATGTGGTCTTATGCATATTTAAAAATTGCCGTAAAAGGATTTTTTCCATCTAAAAACAATTTTTACTTTTAAAAATATATACAAAATAATTTGTTTTTTTTTCAATTATATTTACGTGTAAAGTTTTTTTTTATTTTTAATTATTTAAGGCTACAAATACAATTACGAATTATGTTCTGACTTAATTAACCTATAAATAGCAACTTAGACCCTCAGAAGTGAAACAGACCAATATCTATGGCGGGAATCGAACCCCTAACCCTCGCACTGATAGACTAGTTCACTACCAACTAGCCAACCGGGGTATCCAGACAATAATTAAATGAAAACATTTCTTACTGAGCTACCTAAATAAGAGCGGCAAGCGCCTGTTTTATGTCAAAATTTTTAATTTTTACACAGTTTATACGAAACATACCTTTAGATCACAAATTTAACACCACCCGGCTGGGAAATCTTAATTGATAAATCGCTTGGTCGTTTTATTTTAAATGCATTTTAAATGCATTGAAAATAGAATTTTCATGCTTAAAAAACGCTTGCCGCTCTTGTTTAAGGTGCTTTCAGACGGGATGTATTTTACATATGTACTGTCAAATTTTTCATCTGTAAAAGTTGTACACATCGTGTCATACATATGAAACTTTGCATGTGTAAAATGCATGTGGAAATACATATGAAATTTTTTCGATTAGAGCACGAGTTACATCCAGATCACCCCAACTAACAATATCTGCTGGTAAAATGTAGGGTAAACTACAAGTTTAAAGTTACATTTTATTTTCTATTCCCACACTTTACCAGACAGCAACATAAAAAATGAGCAACGTAGGCACAAAATCCTTACGTTGCTTGCCTTAGTAATTTTTAGAATTTAATAAGTTAGTCTTAAGATCCATTTTTAATAACAAAGAACGTTTTAACTTCAACCTTTAGTCTTGTGTATGGAACGACAAATACTTAAATACATAAATAAATAAAAAAAAATAAAATAAAATGAAAAAGACACTAAACAATTTGTTTAACTTCAAAGTTTTGTACATATGTATATAAATTCCACAAAAAAATTAAACTATCTTGCCTATTCACCCTTTAATTTAAGTATTTTTGTTGAATTTTTTTTAAAAAAAACTTAAGAAAAAAAATTTAAATCTTGTTTCTTTTTACAATTTTCTTGCCACATTTTAAACTAAATAAAATTCCCTGGGGTCGTATGAGTGTTGTGCTAATATGCGAAGCTTTTGCTTGCGTGAGCGTAAATTATACGCACCATAACACATGAAATGGCCAATTAAAAATAAATGACTCAATTTAGGGGAAAAAAATAAACAATAACGCAAAAACAGCAGTAAAAAATTCAACTTTTATACTTAAATGATAAAATTAATAAATTCAAAATATGTACAAGGTAAATGCATCATAAAGAGTGTTATGCTGGCTGTTTTTTTTTTTATGTAAAGGGTGACGCAGAATGAGCATAGAATAAAAATTTTGCTTTACAGCATTGAGGCATTTTCCTTCTCTTTCTTTTAATAAGAAATTTAGAAAAACTGCTTGTACATGAAACAAATTACACTTTTTTAATCGTCTTTCCCCTTTCATCAACAAAGTCAAAGGTTTGGCAGCAAATGTTTCATAATATGGCTTGGGACTAACTTTCCTAATTATCATTTAATCGCTAAGTGAAGAAATCGAACTACTTCAAAACGTTCATTTTAAGATAATCAATTTCAATCAGTGTAGGTTACAATAATAAATGCAAGTTTTATGTTCTCAGCTCCTAGAAAGGTGAGCTGACTTTTATTTAAAGTTGTCTAAAATTACAGTTTTAACTCTGGTTTCCAAGCAATACTCAAATAAGGAACATGTAGCTAATTTCAGTAGTTCCCTTTCTGCACTTAGCGATACAATTGTTTTCTTTGTTTTTTTTCAGCATTTCATGAAGAAGACTTGGGGAAATTATAATAAATAATTAAACAAAATTTTGCGAGAAAGCTTTTAACACTCACGAAAAAAGATTTAGATTAACTTGAAATAGCAAATTTGTTAACGTCGTCTATGGACATGCAAACGCCACGGTACCTAAATGGTTCCATAATGTCAGAAATAAAGTAATTGCTTATAAATGGAATCTGGGAATTTATTTCTCATGGTGAGTAATATTTATTATACTTATGTAAATAAATTTTCACATTATTCGAATGTTTATTCTAAGTCAATTTACAATTTTTAAAAGCTTTTATACTTTAATAGTCCTATTCCTTCAATATTTTCTATGCTAATTTATGTAATTGTTTATATTTAATGTACATTTTAATTAAAGTAATATTTTCAATCCATAATTTATATGTAAAATCTTTATGAACATATGTTTTTACGATTCAGTCATGCTAACAGAGTGACATGGAATTTGTAAAACAAATCGGAATTTGATGGGATTCAGAGTGAGACTATGAACGAGGTAAAACTTTAGGCAAGGTTATAAGTGAGACTGTAGGCGAGACTTCAGATTAGGGATATCGGACTCTTATTAATCGACCTGTTTTAATCGGTTATTATAGCTTTGCACAAGCCGGTTATTTTAAAATGTTCATTATTCGCATATTGAATAGACTGGTTATTATTTTGCTGTAATAAGCCCGTTAATTTCTATACGTTATCCTTACATGTGTTGTAAATGAACCTAAAATTTAAGTATTTTTCTAATTGCAATATTGGGAAATCTTAAACATTTTATGAAGAATGTCAAAGCAAAAGGTAACAAAAGCCAAAAAATATTAGGAACGATGTCAACACAAATCGTAAATAAAAAGGTGTGTTTTTGTAAAATTAAAACCAAAAACAATTCAAAATATGTACGAAAAAGAAGATTAAAGTTTTTAAACAGATGTTATCTCTGGAGATATGCCGGGCGGGTTGTCTGCACGTAGAGAAAAAACATGGTTGCAGTATGGTTAAAAAAACATATTATGGTCCCTGCAATGGCAACAAACAATGTTGTGTTGTTTTTAACAAGACTTTTTTCACGATTGATAATAATTTGTTTCTATTTAAAAATAAAGTGTTTACTCCCCTTGAAAATTTAAATATGTTTGAATTTAACAATAAAATGTTTTAATAAAATTAAGTTGCAACTAAACACTTAAACATATTATGTTAACCTTAGCCATATTATTATCACGGCAACCATATTTTGGTTAAATTCATATATCCAAAAGCTATAACCATATTATGAATGCCTTCAAACATGTGGTGGTTAATATTTAATAACACGAAACTATGGACATGTTTAAAGACGAAACATGAGCCACTACATGAGACTATAGACGAGACTGTAGACGAGACTTAAAACGAGATTATAGACGACACTATCGACGAGACTTTAGATAAGACTACAGACGAGACTACAGCTGACACAATTGACAATGCTACAAGCCAGACCAAAGGCGAGGCTATTAGCAAGATTGTATTGCAGACGAACTCATTGATTACCATTTGCTGCAAAAATGTCTTTCCACTCTGTTAGAATGTTAATAATCCTAAAAATATAAACGTTTTTTTTTTTTTTTTTTTTGTATATAAATTATCGTTTGAATATATGTATTGCTTTTATTAAAATGTACACGAAATCCAAACAATTACCTTATTTCAGTCATTAAGCTACCATTTTGGGTATCAGGTCGTTTGCATGTGGTACAATTTATAACCATTTCAAGAATCTTCTTGTTTTTGTTAGTCTGAATTTGTTTGTGTTATTTTCATGTGTGTTGTTTTTCTATCTGATAAAAGCCTGTTTCAAATGATAGACTAATTTAAATAATTTGATTATAAATCGCAAGTGTATGTACATAAATGAATCTTAATGTTCGGGGGTTTTTAGTTGTGTTTTTTTCCTATTCCAAGCAATTGAGAAAGTTGTTTTTGTTTATAGTTTTACTTAATTAAAGCATTTTTGAAAGTGGTCTATTTTATGTATTTGTGGTGTGAGTTAGGTATGTATGTCTGTGCGAAAGAGATGTTCAAAGGATCCACAGGGATTTTATTCAATTTAACATGTGGCGAAAATGTATTTAAGATTTACCCTGGCGCCTCTTCTAATATTTTTCCAGAAAATGGCCTTTAATTATGTTTTTATTGTGTGTCAACAAATTTTTTTAAATTTCTTTGAAATTTTTCTTATAAAAAAAATTATTTATTTTAATAATTTTTATTAGGCTTTTGACAGAATTACAGCCTTATTCAAAAAAAGTTACTAAAGGTTTACCAAGACTTATTAAGTAAACATCGTTAAAGTATTATTCAAAAACAATTATTAGTCTAAAATACATTTAGTAACTCAATATTAAAAGAAAGAATTTTAAAGTACCTTCAACCCTACTTTAAACCAAAATTAATAATATTACAAACACAACAAACTTTGAGAAAACTAACAAAATAATAAAAATATAAATTTTACAATATTATATTGGTATTTAAAATGGAAACACTAAGTTTTATAGAACGAATGTTTAAAATTCTGGGGATAGAGAACGATGGAGAATAGTATTGTCCACAAATCCTAATCATTTTTTATCGCCCACGTTGACTCCTTTTCCAGAAATCTGGAATCATGCATCATAACAGCGTTAACATAAGTTCTGTTAAGTGGTTAACATTGCTCTGTAAACATAACAGAATGTGTCTAGGGTTATAAATTTTAAAATTTAACTTCACACACATAAGTGCATGAACCGGTGTTACCAGTCTTAAACTAAAAAAATTCTAAAAGTCATTATTAACTAATATACGTTTTTTGTATACTAATTTTTACAATAAGGTTATTAAGCGTAAAGTGCTTATTAACTAATATGTTCTTTAAACCAAAATTAACATTTTTTTTTGAATAAGGCTGTTAGTCTTTACTTTCTGTTTTTATTCTGTTCCGTGCCGTTCTGTTTCGAAATTGTAATAGTTACTTTTTATGTAGCAACTTATTAGCCATTTGTGACAATTTTATTGGTTTTGCACCGTCCATTATTTTATTTCAATAAGTTTAATGCACATAAATTTGAAGAAATTAAATTTCATGAATTCTTAAAATCAAAAATAGTTTGATTCCATATAAATGTGTATTTTTTATTATTTATTTTGCTGTCACTTTAAATTACTTTACAAGTTTTTGATTTTAAAAAACTTAATCGCAACAGAACAGAAAAACTAATCAATTTCACAGGTTTTTTAATAACAAAAACAAATCAGCTGATTCGTAACAGAACAGAAAGTAAAGACTAACTGAGCCTTTAAGTTCATAAAATTTAATTTTCATTAAATTATTTTTATGAAGAAAGGAATTTTAGAAATTAATTAAAATTTATTGAAAAAAAGAAAAAATGTACTTTAGACTTCTAGAAGAATTCTTGACCAAAAGTACGAAAAAACAGAAGTAAGAAAGAACATGTAAATCAATTAAAATAGATAATCATTCGAAGCAAATTTTGATCTACCAAAGGTTAAATACAAATTGGTAAAAAGATAATGTTCGACTATTGACTGCCAGCAGCCGTCAATGGCTGTGAGTGGTGAAAACTTATCAATAAATTTAAATTGATTTCAGGTTGTAAAATTCCTTTCTTCATAAAAATAATTTAATGAAAATTAAATTTGATGAACTTTATCCTAATTAGAATATCAAAATTTGGATTTAAAACCATTAACAGTTCGACAAAATAACCACAATACTAATTACTAACATTAATTTATTTTAAACACCAATATTGTTATATAAAATTTGTTATGCTTGATTAAATCGCAGTTGATCAATAAGAGCGTGTTAATTTAAAATTTGTATTTATTCTTTTTTTTTGAAAAAATTTACCCATAATCACTGTTACTCACTGTAAAAATATCATTTGTAATGAAACGGTTGGTTTAAAAGTTATTGTGCTGTTTTCACAAGACAAGTGACTGAACGTGTATCAACAAACTGAGTGCTTCTCATACAAATTTTACTACACGTTCAGACACTTGTGTTGTGAAAACAGTAGCTCGTTTCTGTATTGCTCGCATTGTAAATTTTTCCACATGAAGTGTGAAACAAAAAATTCCATCGTTTCTCGATTTGCGAGAAAAAAGTGTTTCTGTATTTAAATGCGAAAATAGACAACACAGATTTAATTTTAACTGGAATATTTCCAGTTATTAAGTGTCAAATGAAAGCGAAACGTCAACAAAAGAAATAAATATAATAAAAACAGGGCTGCCAGATGCATTTTATTTTACTAAAAAAAATAATTAAAACAAATTTTGATTGCATCTTTCTTTACTTATGGTGTTTTCTTTTGTACAACAAAATGTGACTTTTTTAAAAAAATTCATTTTGGTGTCTTTTTCTTAAAAATTTTGCTCCCGAAAAGGGTGGCTTGTTTTATTCTAAAAAAACTCATGCTTCCGGGAGCAAAATTTTTAAGAAACAGATACCAAATTGCATTTTTTTTTAAATAAAATGTCACATTTTTTTGTAGAAAAGAAAACACCATTAATTAACAACAAATTATTTTGTTAATATGACTCACAATCAAAATTTATATTTAACTGTTAACAATTATTTCATTCAATATTACAAATTTATTGTTAAAATATTTGTTGAGTTTTAACTATTTTGATTAACAAAATAATTTTTTGTATTTACAAATTTAGTTGTTGGTGCCTTTTCAATTAAAAAGTTAATTGTATTGACGAATATGGTATTTAATATGACAATTGATTTGTCGTAATTTTTTTCTGTGAGATTCAATTTAAAAAGCAGAACATTATTTCCACATACGTTGAATTTGTATGAAACCCCGAAACGAATTTATGTATTAAGTTTAATATCTCAATTAGTATGTCGCAAGTGGCCAATGGATGCAGCTTCAAAAACTCTTTTCGATGATACCAAATTTTATTTATGTCGTCCTGGAGTAAATTATGAAAAACTGAAAAAATGCCTTTTTTAGAACCATAATATTTTGAGAATCATCATCAAACATATCAAGCTTAATTTTCAGAGGGGTAACAAAATCACTTTTTTTTTAGTCGCTCTCATATATATAAGTTTGTCATTCCGTTTGTCGGTGAAGAGTATTAAAAAAAAACTAGAAGCCCATCAAAATACGGCTGGGTACCAACTACAAATTACTATTAATACACTCGCAATATTATAACAGTAACGGACTGTAGTTTATTAAAGAAATATTTCGTTCAGTAATTTTTAAATAAATAAACATTTAAAATTCCAAGCAAATTTATTTTTAACTGATTCTAACAGTTAATTAAAAAACTTAGTGCATACTAATACGTTAAGTTAAATTCTTCTTTATGTAAAATTAAATGAAAATGTAATTTAAAGTAACGAAAAGTTCATTTAATTTTTACTGTAAAAAAAATTCAACCGCGAATTCCTTAAACACAAATGAATTTTCAGTTATTTTATATTAATTAACTATCAAAAAATTAACTTAATAATCCATTAAAACAAAGGAATATTCAGTTATTTTATGAAATTTGACTGCCAAAAATTAGATTTTACTTTTCTTTAAAAAACGATGTGCTTGTTTTGTGTAACAAATTCCCATTTTCTATTTGTTAAAATGATTTTGTTAAATACATTAAATTTTTAAAGTAAAATAATTGCGAAACCATATCGGGAATGCTGCTGGAATCTTATGATTGTGAGTTCTTCTCTAAACAAATGAGGTCAGTACCACAAAAGTAAAACAAGCGTGTGTAACAGAGTAAGTAAACAATAAGGTTCTCTCTCTCATTAGAGATACAAGCGGACAGGTGTCTGTCTGTCTGTCTGGTGTTTTTAAGAAATTCGAAAATTACTGAATTTAATAAAAACAACTGAATAACTCTTTGTTTTTACGGAATATTCAGTTAATTTTTTGATAGTTAATTTATATAAACTAAATGATGAAACAGAACTGGGGCTGGACGATGTTTTTCATACAGATTGACATAAAATTAAGCCAGAGAATGCGGTCGAGAAATAGAATCAATTTTATTTTGAGGACGTTTTTTCTAATGCTCTCACATATAGACACTTATTCTCTTTACAATGCTACCATACTTTCATTCAATTTCATACATTTTATAAACAAAGAAAAATAAGAACAAAAGAAAACAAAAGAAGTGAGAGAGAATTTGAAGTTACGGCCGACGTTTTAATTATGGGCTTAAGAATTTTTGCTTGAAGTTGAAGACTCAATTCTGTTTCATCATTAACTGACAATATATTTGTTTTTACGGAACATGGAGTTGAATTTTTGACAGTAAAAATTAAAAGGAAAATAAACAAAATAAACGAAAAATAAGTAGACCGGTTTTTTACTGAATTTTCATTTATTTCAAGGCCCATTGAAAAGGTCTGCGCAAGAAGCCTGATGATCATTGTTTATGTTCTTTTTAGTTGTCAAAAGTTGTTTACATGTGCATGTATACGTTTATGGTATGCGACACATACACGTGTTTTCTTTTTGCTTTGTATATGTGGTAGTAAATTTTTGACAACTAAAAAGAATCGTTTTTTGTTTTTGTACAAGTAAGCAGACCTGATAGATGGGCCTTGATTTATTTTATATTACAAATTCAGTTAATTTTACGTACAGAACATTGTGAGTGTACAAACAATCAAGGTGCCGTTATAGGAGTTTCTGTCTTCGGTCCTTTGTTTACTTTTATTTGCGATGTCTTAAATCTTGCAAATATTTTTCTTTGTTTTTGGTTTGTTCGCTTTAAAAAAAAAAAAAAAATAATATTAATAAATACGAAAATTTGCAAATGTTTGTCTGTGTATACGATTTGTGTGTCATTGAAAATGCCTATACATACAAGTATTTATGTTTGTATACCTTTTGTAACCCTAATAACGTATTCAACAGAATCTTGTCGTTTATGTTGTACATGATGTCATCTTACACTTGTCTGTCTCTATGTAAAAAATATTGTTGAGAACTTTTGGACGTTAAGGACATTATTTAGATTAAAGTTTTGCAAAAAGAATATAAGACAATTTGTAACAAAATTAATGCCTGCCTGTTTTCATAAAACTAAAATTAAATTAAATAAAGGTTCACAAAACAAATTTTCTATGAAAAGTTTATTTAATAAGCGTTTGTTAAATTTAATAATCGCTTATGAATAGGGGCATATTCTTAAAATCCAATTAGAAGCTAGTGCTGCCGTTACTCTTACATATTGGTGCGGTGAGAGTTTGAAATACCGAATTCCAAAATATTAAAATAGCTGAAATTCGAGCTTTTTTCTTATTTTAAAATACCTAATTCGTTATAATTCCAATTTCGTTCTGTCGTATATAAAAGGTGGTTAAGTTTTATCTTTTGTGTACTTTCCATGATTTAAATTTGTCTGAAATTGAGAAATGTCAAATGAAATGCAGAAAAAACCCTTAAATCGCCCCTTAAAATACTTTCCAATGCCTCCTTCTGGATATATCCCTAGCGGTTCATCGTTGCCTCTTTAAGCGTAGTTTCAATTAGCATCGCGCAAAGGTCTGAATATTTTGTGTAAAATTTGTCTCCCGAAAATTCTTAGACATTCCTGTCCGTGGGTCTGATGATCGTTTAGTAGACGCTTAATTTACACGGTTTTGAGAAAAGTTAGGATGTGAAGACCATCTTGGATGGCAGGATGGCAGTTTACAAAACTCGATACGCCTTTGAAAATATAATCTCCGATTTAAATATTTTATGCCTGCCATCTGTTCACATTTGTTTACCTTTTCATACATGTCTGTTGTTTGTTTTGTTTTGTATGACTTGTTAGCCAATTTTAGCAACGCATTTTGCATATCCGAAAATTGATGGGATAGAAGGCACACATCATCCACGTAGTCAGTCTTCGAGGTTGCCAGACAGACCCCTCTCTAATGCCCTGTCATAGAGTTCCTCATCCGCACGTTAAGGACTACATTAAATAAAAGTGGATGTAACGAAACCTTGAGGAACTCCTATGGTTATTTTAATAGGCACTCTTAGACCATCGTCATTGGAGATGTGGCATTGAGTGTTACTATACAGCTCCTTTAGGAGCCTGATTATCTTTTTAGGACCGCCCTTATGCATTAGGGCTTCCCGGATTCCGCTGTGCTGGAGTGTGTCGAATGCACGATTGTAGACAATAGAAATAAAATATAATAGTGGGCGTCATTTCAATGGCTGTTCAAAAATAACCCTTATGCTGTCAACGTGATTAACGCACGTTTTGTTAGGCCTGAAGGCAACTTGCCCTCTTCTTAACTGTGGTTCCAGTACAGATGCAATACGGTTTTTTAGGTGAGCGCTTTTATTTTATTATCTATATTTAGAAGTGTAACTAGAGGGGCAGTTTACAGATTCTTATAGGTTACCCTTCGGAATATCTATGATTAATCCTTCTTTATCCCTGTCGGGTATTTTCTCGTTTATCCAGCATTCAAAGTAATAAATATTAAATAGACTTTGCTATCTGGATAAAATGTAATAGACATTTCTGTTAAAAATGTATTGGCGATGAAAGGCCAAAAATAATGTAATGTAATGATGTAGGCTATTTTTTTAAAAGCATTTCCGAAAATTATTTACATAAATAAACTAAGTTGAGGCAATATTTGACAGTTTTATTAAACTTCATTGGGAAAAATTACTTATAAACGAAAAGGAAAATAGAAAAGGAAATAAAAAAAGTAAAGTGTAGAGTGTGAGTGTGTGTGTGTGTGTGCAAATTGTCAGGATGTGTTTAGCATTTAAATGGATTTTACGCAGTGTTAATATGTAAAATACCTCGCACGAGATATTTATTATGCCAGAAAGCATGTCGTCTAAATTACTTACATGTCATGCTGACATTGAGTTAAAATTATTCCTTTTTTTCTGCTTTCAGTTGTTTGTTGAATATTTATATACATTATTTGTCATTTATAAATTTTCTTCTCTTTTCAGTTTTTTTTTTTTTTGTTCTGCTTGTAGAATTTTGCATTATTTAAGAGTTGACAGACTAATTTAGAATTGTTTTAAACAAGATTATATTCCTATTATGGACTAATTGCTTTACAATATGATGTTTTACAATATTATTTTTGGAACAAGTGATAGGTTATATTTGACAATAACGAATTTTTAAAATTAAAATAATTTTAAATTAAAAAATTTTTTGCTGCAAGGTGTAGAGATTTACAAAAATATCGCCTTAAACCTAGAAAGATAAGGTACGTCTGAGAGACGTACGCTCTTTCAATATCGTGCTCTTACTTTCACATTTGTAAACATACAACTTTCTCACGCTCAATTATCTCAGTTGTAAGCAACGGCGTTAACGTTGTGATACTAAAATATCAATTTGACCCTTTTTCGACGGTCTTGATACACTTTATGACCCTTTTTTTGTTTACCCTTTTGTATCATTTTTAACTATTTTGTGCCACTTTTTGACCCTTTTTGGAAATACCACTCACATTTTGTTTTTTGTCAACACTGCTGAAAAGAGTTATTCAGCTAAACAATTATTTTCGAATAAGCATTGCTTAAAAATGAACTTTGTAACAGACCCAAAGTAGACACTTACAATTCCATGCTTTCTTCTCATAATAAGTTCAAAGCGGAGATGGAGGAATGGAATTCAAGTCAAGATTTTATAACAAAATAGTGAACGCTCATTCCTAAAAAGTTGTTTGTATTCGCAAAAAGTTTGTGTCAAAACATTTTTACTACTTCTAAATTGGATGTTTTTAAAACGACGATGATTGCCTCAAAGTGCTACAAAAAATAGCAAAAATAATTTGTTTATATTTCAAACAAGCATTAAAATTGGTTGAAATCTTTCTCAAAACTAAAAGTAATGGCAAAAATTCGATAAAAATCAGGTCAGGTGCTAAAAACAGGAAAAAGCATTGAATAAAAGTTAAGTTTTTTGACCACTTCTTACTTGAAACAAATATATATAACAATAGTGCATAATTTTTTTGCCATTTCGAGAAAATGGAGTTTAAATTTTTTGTGTTATTAGACACCTGGGAAAACAGTAATATTCAAGAAAATAATCGATGCTTTTTGGTTGTGGTCATTTAAATATGTGGTGGAATAATCAGGCTACAAGTAGGTGCTATTTAATTAATTTACAAGTGCGTCAATTGCAAATCAATGGGATTTACAGTACATGATGTCACTAAGGCTATTTTATTTATTTTATAACTTGTATGAAAATCATTATACACTATTTTATTTTGTATGGTATACGCTGCTTTATTCAATAATTTTACGGTATTTTTATTAAAATATTTGATCTCAAAAATATCAATTTGTAACATTATAAAACAGTGATTAATTCATAGTTTTGTTAATTCAGTGGCATATATTCATTAATTTTCAATTTGGGGTATTAAAAACAAAAAATTATGACAAATTAAGGTATACATTGCGTAAATCAAAAATAACTAGAAGTTCATTCGTCTTCTTTCTCTTCCTCTGCTTCATCTGGCTCATCTAAACAATTTCGCTTCTTTTCAACTTGTAAAAAAAATCACTTCGAGCCACGATGAATTACATTCTTCTTGCACAAATTTTGGAGATCATGCAGCTATCGATGGTCGGCATGAAACTATTTCTCAAGCAATAGTGTATATTATTATAAGCTATTTTATGAGTTAAAGTTTTCATAAATTGTTTTTTTTCTACAGACTAAAATGGAGTATAATGCGTACACACTATTATTCTTTACAATTTTGGAGTGGCAATTTCAAGTAAAATAGCGCATATGAGCTTACACATTTATTGATGGAAAATTTTGAACAAGAAATTATACACTATTTTTTCCAACGACATTTAGACCCACTTTTCGGAAGTAGAATTTGACGAAATGTTTACCAGACATAAAATCAATGATGGAGATTCCAAATATGCAATAAAAAAATAATGGTGTACATGCGTATACACTAATGTTTTATTGAGGGGACGATTTTTTGTTTGCTTATCAAAAACTTGGTCTTATTATATTCATTAAAATGGGAAATACTGCTTATTAAAACCTTGACCTTTTTTAGTTGAAATACTCTTTTTTTGACCCCTTTTTCTTGAAAATCCCCTTTTTGTGACCCTTTTCGAAAATATCCACCGGTAACCTTGGTTAGCAGCACCTAGTTGGTGGTGGCAGTTTTTATGTTGTAAGTTGTGAATCTTTGAGAAATAAAGACAAATAAACACAACTTATGTCTGAGAGACATATCGTTATATATGGTTATATAAGTTAATACAGATAACATTCACCCTTATCGTGGTTGGCGTATTTAAAATACGCCTACGACAGTTTGGTAATAGATTAAAGAAAATAAGTTCACCTTCTCTTTTATCTATTACGAAACAGTCGCAGGCGTATTTTAAATACGCCAACCACGATAAGGGCGATTATCTACACAAAGTACAAAGAAAAAACCCTTTAATTTTTGATAAGGCTAATTGAATTTTATTTTTACAGGCCTGTCATAGAATTCCGTTCCGATCGAAAGTGGTTTTAATTCCGTATTTTGATTCTTCAGAAAACGAAAAACGAAAAAATTTTTTGGAATGAAATCACTTTTGGTTTTCTAAGTGGAATTGATTGTTTCAGTATTTTATAACCGAAAAAACTACTTAAAACTATTTTTTATGGATAAATAAATATTTTGTATGATAAAGATTGAAGAAATAACAAACTTTTGATTTATTTATTTTACTTTATATTGATTTTATTAAAAACATAAAAAATTCTTTACAGTTGCGTTGCCACCTTTTTTTTCCTCACAAACCACATTTTTCTGAACATTGACATACTTAACATAAAAATCATATGGTTTTTATGTAAAGTTGCCATATCGAATTGTAAAACCAGAGTTGTTATAAAAAAAACACATTTAGCAAAATCGTTTGGAATCTGAAGAAGCTAAAACTAAATCGATCGGAATTTAACATACGGAATTAAAACCATTTCGATCGGAATTTGTAAAATGCCTGTTAGTTTTATTTTCTTTATAATTTTCTGTTCAACAATAAAATTGGTCAATATTATCTAAATTACTTATTAATCGACCTTTTTCTTGAATTTGTTATTATTGTCTTAGAATTTATCTAAACAGGCTTTCAAGGTCATTTGTATTTAAATAAAAGATTATTTATTTATAATTCCATCCTACGTTTCGTTGGTATTTTCCAACTTCATTTGGGATTTTCAGTTTATTAATTATTCAATTTTTGTTAAATTTACATTTTATAATAAAAAACACACAAGTTTTACAACATAAAACACGAAGTTGTTTAAAATTATTTAAAAATAAAAATAAAAAAGTAAATAAATATCACAGTTTTTTATTGGTAATGTATCACAGTATTATTTAAGGTGATATCCTTTAAAGGATAGAAACAAACATACCTCTTTCAGACGTATCGTTATCTTTTCAGTACAAAAAAATAACGTACACTCAAAAGACAAATCAATCCATTCGTACGAAAATCAATCCGAAGCGGTATTAATAGTACGGTAAGTACGGATTTTCTTGAATCAAGTACAGAAAGATTGATTCAAGTACGGATTTTCAATCGCAAAATACTTAAATTATCCATATTCAATCCCGATTTCGTACTTGAAATAATCCGAAAATGAGATTGATTCAAGTAAAACTTAGATTATTATAAAGTTTATTTTATCCAGAATTTGTGCTTAAAAAAACAAAAACGAAATTACAAAGAAAAAATTATTATGATTGATTTTCTTACCCGTATTAAACTTTATTAGAATGATAAAACACCAACATCTTGGCCGATATGGTTTTTACTTTAGAAATCTTATGTCCATATTTTACCAAAAATATAAATTAAATGAGAAGCAAGAGTTCAAATTTACTTCTTAGCCCTTCGAAGTACACATGAGTCTGTCCAGACCTTTTTTCAATGGGTATAGAAAATCATGCGTAAGCCGGAGGGTTAAACACAAACGAAAATTTAAAGCTTTTGTTAATTGATTTTTGAAAGCAATCCCATTAACGATTGTTTTAAGTACGTTTTACTGTTACTCGTAATTGAATTTTTAAGTACGACTCGTACTTAAAGTAATCATAAAAAACTTGATTTATCCCGAGTGTTTTTCTTTCTGTGTTGGGTTAATTTCGAAGTACAGCCACAAAAAAAAACAATTTTCAATATGTTCACTTCCCATAAAGCTACTTTTATCGAAAATGTTAAACATACGTTTTATTAGATCGCAGTCAGTTTGCCATGGTTCTGAAAAATCTAATTGTTTTGCAGTTTCTAGAGGTGTTCCACTCCATACTTGGTCCTCTCCTATATGCCATGTATTTAAATGGCATACCTTCCCAACTTCTACATTGTGGAATCCAAATGTATGCAGACGATGCACAGCTTTACATCAGCTGCGAGACATCCAAACTCATCGACTGTATTAGCAAGTAAAACGAAGATCTGGACAGGATAAACCAATGGGCGACAA
This sequence comes from Pollenia labialis, assembly GCA_949318255.1. Classification (NCBI taxonomy): domain Eukaryota; kingdom Metazoa; phylum Arthropoda; class Insecta; order Diptera; family Polleniidae; genus Pollenia; species Pollenia labialis. Next base: position 185,380,430 of record OX439139.1, on the reverse strand, counting down.
GAAATGGACTTTGTTTAAATGCCAAAATAAAGATTAATAATACAACAATTGAACGAGTTAAACTGCTAAGAACCTTGGAATAATATTTTGGTAGAACATTTGCAATGTTACGTAATTTGTGGATGAGTCAGCATTATACTCCCTTAAAAATTCGAATGTTTTTAGCAAAATCTTACCTACTGTCAACACTACTTTATGGTTGTGAACTTTACACAAACTGTGATGCGTTTAGTAAGAGAAAACTAAATGTAACATATAACAATATTGTCGAAAATGTTTTTGGATTGAAACGTTTTTCTAGAATCTCAAGATATTTATTTGATAACCTGTTAAAGTGCCGTTCGTTAATTTTACTTCAAAAGATTATGTATGTATTACTTGTATCGTAAACTTAATTTCTTCAGATTAAATAGGGGAAAAAAGATAACCAGTATTCCACATCGTAATGAGCAATCTAAAAAACACTTTTTTATTCACACAATCAGTCTTTGGAACCATTTACCTCATAACTTTCAAAAAACAAGCAATGCAAAGCACTTTAAACGTGAAATTTTTAAACATTTTTCGGAACAAAGATGACTTAATTTCATTTAAATATTAAATTTAATTAACACTTTCTTTGATTTTTATTTTTACATAATTTTTATTTTAATACTGTGAAAAATTTATAAAACAAACATTTATGTGTGGTTTACAGAACACGATCGCCTTAATCGTCCGTTCAACTTACATTTAAAACAAAAACAAAATTTTGAAATTTGTTTTAAATGTATGTTGAACGGACGAGTAAGGCGCTCGTGTTCTGTAAACCACATATTAAATTTTGCATAACAAATGATAAACTTACCTGTTACCAAGGCCCATTGAAAAGGTCTGTGCAAGAAGCCTGATGATCATTGTTTATGTTCTTTTTAGTTGTCAAAAGTTGTTAACATTTTGCTTACATGTGCATGTATACGTTTATGGTATGCCACACATACACGTTTTTTCCTTTTGCTTTGTATATGCGGTAGTAAATTTTTGACAACTAAAAAGAATCGTATTTTATTTTTGTTCAAGTAAGCAGACCTGATAGATGGGCCTTGATTGATATGTTACTTTGTTGTTTCTGTCATTGATTGTTTAATTTATTCTCTATCATGGCCCAATAAGTAGGTCTGCTTAAAACGCCTGCTGATTTCTTGCAGAGTTGTGTTTTTAGGAATAATACATAGGCATAAATGGGCAAAATGTCTAAAGTTGTTTACATTTTTTAACGCCATTGTGTTTTTTTTAAAAATTTTTTACTTTTTTAATATAATTTTTTATTTTAAAAAATTAATTTTCTTGGGGCCATTATTACAACTTGCCAATATTTGAAAGTCGGATTTTGGTTTAACTATTGGCAAGTTGTAATAATGGCCCTTATTGGGATATTAGAAATTAAATTCAATAATTGTGCTAAAAATGTGAACAAAAATTTTAAATAAATTATGTATAATAATGAAAAAAATATAAGAAATAAATAAAAAAGTGAAAGGCGGACACAATGGATAACATTTATCGTCTCCTTCCCAGTAATGATGCAGCAGCGCCAATGTATTTATCATTTCATGCCGAAAGTGCCATGCCCAAAGCAAGTTAAAAACTCCTATTTGGTATAAACGATTCAATAAACAAAAATTAATCTGAATGAAATCTGCATTGAACTGCTCATTAAAGACTGCTTACTTTCCTCCGCCGCCTGCATATGGTGTAAAGAAAACAACATCAGAATCAAAGTTTTTAATTAAATTACAGAAGAGTAATTTACATAGACGAACATGTTGACCAAGGGGACACTTCTTCTATTTCGGGTAAAGCATATCTGTTGTTTTCTTTACAACCATATGCTTGCGGAGGAGGTTACTTACCTTCTTTAGTAAGCAAGTTTAAATGATTATATTCAGATTAATTTTTGTTTGTAACATGATTTGGACATGGCACTTTCGGCATCAAATGATAAATACATTGGCGCTGCTGAATCACAACGGAGGAGGAAATGATAAATGTTCTCCATTCTGTCCGCCTTTAAGTTTTTTTATTTATATTTTATAAAATTTTTAAACCCAAACAGCAAATACTGGTTGTATGTTGCAAAATGTAAAAATGCATTTCATTTATATTGATTCTATTCCGCCCAATTAGTTCTAAGCAAGGTATATTTACACAAGGTAAACTCGTTGCCCCTATTTGTGTGTCAGCTGTTTACCTAAGTTGGACCACCAATGTCAAATTCCGTGTATATGAGCCAAAATTTGTACATGTGTGCGTTAAATTTATATGAAGACAATTTTGACAATTCCGTTCCACTCGGTTATTTTTATAGAGCAGCATGTCTACACTCCCAAATGAGTCTACCTTGTGTAAATATACCTTGGTTCTAAGCACTTTTTTCAAAATAAACATATTTTATGAAAATTTCGTTTGAAAATTTTTCATTCAACAAAAAAATACATGAAAAATACAAAACACATATTTCTTGATAACTGACAACTTTTTGACATTTTTACCATTTGTATACACAAACAAAACGCATGTTGTTTTTTCTATTGTTACATTGTTGTAGTTGTGCGCAGACCTACTAATTATTTATTAACAATATTTTCCCAATGCAGTTACAGAGACTTGGTCTTGTAGCGTTGGCGTGCTAAAAAAATAAATAAAAAATAATATAAAAAATAAAAAAATAGTTTTACCAAATTTTCACAATTTATAGACGTTTGAACCGCTTTAGAAATTTCACAATGAACCCTCTACTGAAAGCGGGATATGTGCGGCAGTTCGGAGTGTGGCAAAGCAGTGGGTGTTTATGGCGAATTCTACCGCAATGTCAGAAATCTTGTGGCTAATCTTTAAAGATATGTGGGGAACTGAAACTTTTTGCTTCGAGCGAATGGGGACAATCATTATTAAACTCCCGTAAAAGGCGACAAAAAGGTATGCAAGAACTATTTCGTTATTGTTAGCAACTTTTTAAATATTTAATAATCAAAGTAACTTTTGGGAAAACCAAATGTTTAAGTAATAAGATATTGTTTGTCGTGCTTAATTTCCAATTTTTATTCTTGATAAAAAAAAACACTGAAATTTATTGTTGGATGATAAGCTTATTTCTATGCGCATTTCACTGGTTGCTTATGCCAGATTACCAGGAAACCTTTTTCCAAAAACTGTAGAATAGCTAAAGATGTTCAGGGGTGTCATAGAAACCAATTTTATTGGAATTGGATTTGAAACCGACAAAAAAAAATACGTTGGTGTCATGAAATCCAATACTGTCGGTTTTTAGTGTCGGCTTTTGATGTCACAGAAACCAATATTATCGGTTTTTTATTGAATACAAACCAAGCAGCTTACAGCTCTTGTTTTTTATTGGAAATACATATAGTTGTTAAAAGCTTAATGTTTTTATTTTATTTATTCAACAGTTAGATTTTTTGCATAGATGGAAGTACAAAAAATTGTTAAAATAGTATTTTTTGCATGTCTCCGGCAGCGGGTTGCTGCAAACTCGCAAAAGTCTTTCCCTCACTTTTTCAGCAAATATGCAACAATGGCAATGTATTATTATATAAATTTTATGGCTTGTTTGAAATATTAAAAATTTTCGCCAATTTTCGCAATTTTTGCAAACTTTTTTATGCTGTTTTCCGACATTTTGTTATTTTAAATATATTTTCCAATTTCGAAATTTTTTGCTAATTTTAGCCATGTTCTCGATATAAGCGTTTTTCCTCTTATATTTGTGGTTCTTAATAGCTTTTACGATTTCTAATAAATATTAAACGTTACTATCATGCCGATGTTAGCAAATTTTTGCGAATTTCCGCTAATTTAACAATTTTTACCGAATTTTTCTCATTCCTTGTAGTTTTACGGACTTTTAATCAATTTTATGGGTTGTGTGAAATATTATAAATTTTCGCTAGTTTACTCGATTTTTGCATACTTTTTCCCCCCAGTTTTTCAGATATTTCGTCGCAAACTATATAAATAAATTTTTTTTGTACTTTTAATAAATTCGCTTTATGTTTTTGCAAAAAAATATAATTACACAAATGTAAACCACAAATTCAAATAATATAACCATGGCATTTATTTCATATGTTTACTGTATTACCATTCTAATTGTCTTTATATAATTTTCTTTTTATGAAAAACAAACAAAAATTGCATTTAAAGCAGTAAAAACATGTTCCAAAACATTTAAACAGATTATTCAAATATCGGTTTTATTTGTGTTCGAATATAACAAAACCGACTTGTTTTCATGACACCAAATGAAACCAATATTGGTTTACAAAACCGACAAACAGCAAAACCGACTTGGATTCTATGACACCCCTGATTAGATATGCAAAAAAAAAACCTGTATGAGAATTACAAGCACTAAAACTTTTATTTATATATCAAAGCTTAAAACAATATTGACAACAGTGAGATTATCTTTTCTTACATTGCCCCCTGCAATTGGTTGGAGTTCACACAACATTCATTGTAGTTGTAAGCGGGTTAACAACAAACAAAAACCACTTGCTTTATTGTTTTGCAAGAAAATCAAAGTAAACAACTTGCCTGATCAGTTTTTATGCCGTGCATTTGCAAATTTATTACCAAAGTAATTTTTGGGAATACGATATTTTTAATTAATAAGATTTTGTTAATCGTGCTTAATTCCCAATTTTTATTCTTGGAAAATACACTGATATTTATCCAATAAAATTTGGGAACTAAGTATTTATCTAGAAGTTTTCCGAAAATTCCTGTTCTTATTTCAATTAAATAACTTGTATACATCTTAAGTCTTTAGGCGTCACAAAAATTTTCCTTCCAGACAAGGAAGTTCCGTACAGTGGAGCTAAACTCCGTAATTATGCATAACAATTTTAAGCTGATGTGACATAAAATTATAACTTCCAAGAAACCTAATAGCTAAAACAATTACTCCTAAATTCTGCTCAATCTTAAATTGTTTAAATGCCATTGGACACTTCGATAACAATGATCGAAAAACCCGGCTTTTTGGGGGTGATATTAAATTTCTAAATATTTTATTTCAAAATTATATTTTCTATGCCATGTAGAGTAATCAGTACTAAAAAGTTTTACATGAAACTTAACCTCATAGCAAAATTTCGTTTTGGTAGGGTCATGATTGCACATATATTCCAAGTTGGGTACCACTCTCGAAAATCTGTGGCTTCAACCAATCGGGTTTGACCGCCTGTACTTTCCTACTTGTTTTTGTTTAACTTGTGTACCCTCGTAATCACCTTGTAATTAAGAGCCCTTTTCCCCTCTTATTTCTGTTACAAGACTTATGCCCAATTTTCAGGATTGTAATTAAATCTTTATTAAGTTTATTTTCATAAAAACTTAAATCGTATTTAAATACATATTGGGTTTTTGAGTTTTATTTGAAAAGTCTTATTTAATTAAGATTAAAGTGTGGTAGCACTACTAAATACCAAAAAAAAAATATAAACAAGTGCATTTATTTACAAGGTGGTCTGAAAATCAGATGACTGTTAATGCTTTGCCTGTTGTTGTTGTATTGTTGTGATATTGAGTCCATCTTGCTAAAATGTTACAATGGAAACTTAAGTTGAAATTAAGTGTACCACATCGGTGACTTAAGTTCCACTTAAGTTTTTAGTGAAGAAGAGAATTTTGTATTTAAAACGATTTTAAAAATAAATGTGTTTTAATATCAATCCTGAAAATTGGGCATAAATCAAATAATTGTTTATTTATTCAAATCAATTATTTTTACAAAATAAATTAAAACAAGTCATTCACTATCTGTGTAATTAAGGAAAAATACTGTTTGTAATCATTAACGTTTAAAGCCATTTCAATATAATTATGAACTTAAATTCGTGTGTTCTTAATTACAAAAAATTTCCCATTTTTGTTAACGAGATCCATTAAAGATTTTCTTTTGAAAATATAGATGAGTTTCTTACGAACCATCTGTTGCTAAAATATTTATTTATTTCTTTTTCACAATATTTGCAAAGTTTGTTGGCTCTTTTTAACGCTCACAAGACGCTTTGGGTTTCTTGAAGACATTGAAAACGCATTAAATGATGTTTGTGTGCTTTCAAGATACTCATTATGAAGATGTATGTAGAAAGTTAATTGTAGACTTTTTCGTGCTAAGATATATTAAGAATATTTGTGTAATACTCTTATAAGTTCATGCACCCTGTACATTACAACTGTTTAAATCTTTAAGATTTTAAGCGAATTTTAATGTACTGAAGACAATTTCAAGGAAAATGTTTAAAGAAATACTAATTAAATCGAAATCAGTGATATTTCCTTAAACAAAATGGTTTTCATTGTTCGTATCTTCTGAATTTCTAAAAAGAGATGTGGGCCACTATTTACAGCTCTGCACAACATTTTAGTGTACGAAAATTATGTGTATAATTTAAAAATGCGGGATATTCGTCCCTGTTGAATGTTGTTAACATTAGGCTTGTTTTCTTGCTGGTAAAGTTTGGTAAAAATGGAAATAAATTAGATGCGCACTCAATGAGATGCAAAAGGGTACAAAGGACAAAAAATTAAACTTTTAATCATAAACTTTTTTGTTTGTTTTTGTATTGAGTACACTTAACACTACTTGAAGAAAAAGTTTATGTTTTTTTGCTCTGGAAAAATAATGAAATTGTTTCCTTAAAATTTTCGAGTACGATTACGCTTTTCGGTAGAAAGATAGAAAAACGCCATTCCGAAAAAAATTTAAATCTTCTGCGGATGTGTCACAAATGACGTCACACGGACACAACAGCATTCCTATTACCTTACAATTTCTAGCTGGCTGCCAGCTCTTTTTCTTTAAAAATCGGGAAATCATACGATTGTCGTTATCTGTATTTCTATCATCCTTTCGAAATATTTCATTTTATAATTGAGGATAAATGAAAGATGCGTATCCTTCAAAATGACGGTTGTTAAAGACACGAACAAACAAGATTAATTGATTGCAGTTCTTAAAAGCCCTGCTGATAAATTTTTTGTAGCTTTATCATTATATTATTAAAAAGTTTTTGTAAGTTTTTTGTTGTAGTTAATTTGTTTTATATAAGACAGTGCAGCACTAAAATCTTGAACCAATTAGGAACCTCAAAATCTGAAAGCTTATTATTGTAGAAGAAAACCCCTAGCTGGGTTTTAAATTATTACCCAAGGTTTTTTTTTATTGATTTTTAATGTTTTCGACTGGGGCTGGACTTAAGTACGATTTTCAAAAAACATGTATTGATTTTTAAGTCTTTATCTCGCGAACTATTCGCAATATTGCTTTTCTCTCTTCGAATAATGTTTAGCTCTTAAGCAGATCTAAAAATTTTACCTTGCGATAAAATCAAAAAAAAAGGACAACATCATACTCAAAACAGCAAAACTGTCAAAAAACGTAAAATTTAGTCATACAGGCCTGATCTGCAAATCACTTTTACTCAAATCACATGTGCCTACTAAAATCACATGATTAGTATTTTAGTTTGTTTTGGTGTGATCTTCAATTGCTGAAAGCACACCGGGAAACGCAAAAACGGTATGACCTTCAGAAGACCATAAAATCACACGTGTGATTTTCAAAAATACGTGATTTGAAATCACAGGCCCGATAGATTTTAATTGTTGATGATGAAAATAAAACGACACTTCAAATATTTTAAAAAAGATACTTAGAAAAATTGATGATTTTGAACATAAGGAATAAACAATAAGGACACCTCAAATCTTTTTAAATATATATTGAACTTTAATCGTCGCTTTCGAAACTAGTCTCATCTCATCTGAAAACATGTTCTCTACCGTTTCCCTAGCTTTATTTTCTTATGAAAATACTTTATGGCTAAACCAGCATACTTTCCCAAGCATCGCATCTATTTTTCCTTTTTTTGAAACGCTTTCATCGGTATGGTTGCTCGGTGGAAGCGCTCACCTTGATCATCAGATTCTGTTGGCAATAGTTTTTCGAATTCTCCTATAAGATTATTTCAAAAGTGAAGTGATTTAAGCATATTTTTTACAAAAGCTATTTTTAACAAATGGGAATTATTTCCTTCCGAAGGTTACTTTATATTATATTCAACATTTTTTATTTTTCGAATTTATTCTGAAAAATTGAAAGGAATAGGACTATTACAAAAAAGCTTTATAAAATACATAACTGAAATTTAGCTCATAAAATAAATTCGAAAAATAAAAAATGTTAATATAAAACTATTTTTAGTTTAAACTTTAATTAAGAAATTTATTAATTTGCATTTCGATTTTGTTGGTTTTATTTTGGTCTTTTATTTTGGAGCTTTTATTTACCTTAGAATTTTGCTCAGTCAATTCATATGGCAATGCTAAAAACTTTAATCGTTCACTCAAAAACGCCAAAGAGGATTAAGGCTAGATCAATTTTATTATAAGATTAACAAATCTTACTATTGATTCTGGTTTACACTTAAAAAACCCGCTCTTAAAATTTCAAAATTTGGATTAAAAACCACAACACTAATAAAATATAAAATTTAAAAAAAAAAATATCAAAAAATTGTTGCCACTATAAAAACTTAAAAGTAACATAATGTTGCAACTAGGGATGCCAATCGGGACTGGTTTTCGCAAATCCCGGGATTCGGGATTACAAATAATCAAATCCTGGGATTTACGGGATATCGGGATTCGGGATTTTTGAAAATTAAGAGATAAATAAATGCTTTTTATAGATATTTATTTAAAAAAAAACGTCTTTAAAAGAAGTTGACAAACAAAGGTTTTATAATAAATTTATTATTTTAAAGTTAAATATTACTTAAATTTGTAAAAATTTTAAATTGTTACTTTTCTTATTAAATGACTAATTTAATAAAAAATATGATAAAAAAAAACAACGAACGATTTTAAACAATGTGTTACTTGATTCAATTAAAAAAATAATTACCATAAAAGCTATATTTGATTCAATTACCTCAGTTCATTCAAGCTTAATAAAAAAAAACAATTAATATTCTAATTGAACAACGCAACATTGAAGTTGATTTATTTGTAAGACTCTATTAAAATTTTATTAAATGAATTAAAATAAATCATTGAAATTTGAATTCGAAATTAACTAAAAAATCAATTTATTTAGTTAACCATTAAAATCTTATTTTAACAAAAACTCATTTTTATAACCACCACTACTTGCGGTAGGTAGTATGTAGTGTATAAAATACATTACTTTATATTGTGAAATCGCTCCATTAATTACCGTAGGTTCGATGTCAACTCTCGGAAAGCGCTTTAATAATCTTAACCCTGTAAAGTGAATTAATCAAATAAATATTAAAGATCAATATTGTGTTCCCTATCCTCTCATGGGGAATGTCATAATGAATTTCTTTTTATAAAAAAAGTAACAATTTCGGGATCGGGATTTTGGGATTGGCATCCCTAGTTGCCACTACATATAAAAGATATCAAGCATCTGCACCTTTCTACCACTTTAAATATCATTCGTGCGTTTAAAAAGATAAAACTAAAGCAAAATATAAAAATGTCATAAATTCACACAAACTAACATAAAATACTAGTTTTTAAATATATTTAGAAAAGAGATTTAAAGAATTCACAGGACGAACAAAATATTAAGTAAGTCCTTAAATTTCCCAGGAATTGCAATCAATTGTGAAATATTGAAACGAATTGACTTAATTCTGCGATGACTAAATTCTCTCACTGCTCCAATAGTTTTTGGCTTGTCCTTGGCTTTTCTACACACTCTGCCATTTTTTTTTTTTGTTTATATTTCAAACCTTTCACTACTCTCAATTAAATTAAATTGTTTAAGGGAAAGCAAGGAAAAAAAGAAAAATAGGAAAATATAAAGCGGACAGAACTTACACTGATGTGTCATTTGTTGAGTTATTCCAACTATTTAATGCTGTTGTATATGAAGAGCAATTGCCGCTAGAATAATCGGCAATGGCATTGCCTGTGCTAATGGCTGGATAAGATGACGATTGATTGCACTTATCGTAAAGAAAGCTTGTTGCTACATTCCCCATGGAAACAGCTGATGACTGCCCTGCTGCTGCTGTAGCCTGCTGTTGCTGCTGCTGCTGGGATAGATTCCAATTAAGGGCCGTAACAGAAGTATTTGTTGTCATTGCTGCAGCACTGGCATCGTGTGCCAACGAGTTCGATATAAAGTCAACTTGTAATGAGTTTGACATTTCTGTTTCAAGAAGGTTGTATTGTAAAACACCATCATTCTGAGGTGCCAGAGTTGTGGTTACTGGATTTTTAGTTGGAATGTTGAGGTCTAACATTTCTTTTGTTTTTGTTGGGTCTGTCCAAAGTCGTAGTTTTGTTTGCAGTTACAGCATTTTTAATGTAATGACGATGGTTTTGTTACATTTTCTGAATGGGGTTTTTCTAAAAGTGTCTTTTTGTATCTTTTTGCTTTTTATTCTGTATTAAATTCTCCTAAATGTTGTTAAGTGGTCAGTTTTATCTGAATCCTCTAGTTTAATTTGTAGTATAAGTTTTCCTTTATTTTTTCCTTTATTTCTTAGGATATTTTTCTGTATTTAATATGTCTGAGGCAATTCTTGCTCGACTGTTGTAAATTGTAATGGTATGTCCTTTTCCTTGTTGCCTATTACAATAAATTTGTTCAATTATGTGTAATGCTGCTTCTAGAAAGAAACAAAAATTAAAAAATAATAAGTAAAAGAATATATGAGTATGTAAAACACAAATGTCAAGTTTTCTTTTAATGAAAATGTATATATTTAGAAGAGACAATTTTAGATGGTAACTGTTGAAATAAAATAAATGCAATATGTTTCATTTAAGAGAGTGTTTTCAGTTAAATATTACTCTTGAATGAGTTTGGGAATTGGGGAAAATTAATGTGTTATTCTGGATAAAAAAAATTGTCTTTAGCAAAAGATTCTTAAAGTTCAACTTAAAGACCAACCCGACTCAGCTCGGCAAGCGTAATTTTTTCTATTGAAAAGGTTTAATGCTGAAATTATATACTTAAATAAGACCATTAACCCCACAAACAAGACACAAAGAATAGATATAAAACCGTGACATTGACCCAAAAATAGCTAAATACTCAACGCATTGTAAAAACTGAATTTTTCAAGTGCAAAGCGATGAAACCGCACAGGTTGTTTCATAAATTTTTCACTTTTGTGTGAAAGTGTATTAAAATAGAAGAAACTAAAATATCTCATACATGAATGAACAATAAAAATATTTTTTTTCTTCATATTCATGAATGAAAAAAATTAAAAACTTTAAGATTTTTTATTCAGCAACATTTTGTGTATTTTATAGTGTTCGTACACAAAAACTTCTGAATTCTAGTTGTTTATTTACTTCCCCTTAATTCCACACCATTATTTTTATTTCTTTTGTTTAAGTGCTGGACATAAGTTTAGAAGATTCTCGCATTTCTTATTGCGATGAACTTAATTGGGAGTTGTCTATAAAACACGAAAGTTTTTTACAAAATTCGTTTCGAAAACCTGAAATATAAAACTGAATTTTTTTTTTTATAAAGATTCTTACTGACTTAAGCCAGAAATATTCTTAACACCCCCTAAGATTTATTTCTTTTTTAGCAATTCTGCCAAAACATCTGTATATTTTTAATAAAATTGTAGCTTTTACTACTGAAGTCAGGGTTACCAGATTTATCGTTCCGAAATAAGCAAAGTGCCGATTTGATGATGTTTTTTCTAAAAACTGACGATTTTTTCAGTCACCGAAGCCTGAATAAAACATTAAATTTTCTGACACGTTCGTTTTTTAATCTTGAAAAGTTTTACAGCCGTACCTTAACAAGAGCGGAAGGCGGAACGTTTTCTTTCGCTTAGCTTTTACGCTGATATGCCACACCAAAGCAAGAGCGTCAACGTTGTGCCACGAACAGTAGTGATAGCTTTCTTGTATTATAATACCCCCAAACTATAAATAAATAAAAAGATTAAAAAATAGATTAAAAAAAATAAAGCAAAATTTCAATTATTAAATAACAATACCGGCAAACTTAGTTATTAAAAGAGCTGTCAATATCGGTTATTCTTATTGCAAAGCGTTGAGTCCACTCCATTCAAAAATTAGAAAATGATACTTGACATTAAAGACTCGTTAGATAATCTTTTCCCACGTTTTATGCGATTGAAGAAGCGTCTTTTGCTGTGCTATGGAAGAATCTCAGTCGTGTAACAGTTTTTCCCTTGTGAGGAATCTTCTGCGTTAAAAAAATGCGTTCATCGACGATCAAAGACGCTCTTCTTGAGACTCCCAATTATGTTTTTGTTTGAATGTTTTTTTTTAGAAAAATCGAACAAAAATTGTCAAAAAAAAAACTTAATTTCAAATTGTTCATTTTTTTCGACGATTTTTCGAAATGTAAAAGCCGATTTTTGTATTTTTTTCTCAGGAAATTGACGATTTCCTCACAAATTTATCTGGCAGCCCTGACCGAAGTGCATTATGTACACATACCAAAACTAAATCTTTCAGAAAACATTTTATTACTTCTGATGATGTTTAAATATGTATATTTTATTATTTCCTTTAAATGAACTCTAAATGAAATCAGCACACGAAATCTGAAAATAGAAATTGTAATAAAAATTCGTAGGAAAACACTAAAATACTAAAACAAAAATACTCCATGCTTGAAAGTATTTTTTTTATGGTTAAACCTACAGAGAGGAAAAGGAAACTCCAAGAATAAGATTTATTTAATGGCCTTTTCTGTGCTTAAAAAGAAAGAGAAAAAAATAAAAAAAAGAAAATCATTTGATTTCTTATCAATTTGATGACATTTTTTTTGTTTGGGGAGAAAACGCTAAAACAAGAGACAAAATCTCGCATACACTAAAAAATCACAACAGAAGAAAATAATTTGTAAAATAAATCCCGTTGGTTCTATAGAAGACAAACTACACGTAGAAAGAAATTGTGGTTGGAGGTAACAATATTCTAAGAGCTACATACTATGGTTGGATTTTAACTATGTTTATGTTTATGTTTGCAGGTTAAATATGACCATAGTATGGTTAAAACCCACAAACATTTTCCCAAAATCATTTATAATATGGTCAAAAGTAACCATATATTGGTCAATTTTAACAAAATTGTTTTCAAAATTAGCCATTATATTGGCAAAATTTCCAAGAAAAGAAAAAATTAACCATACTTTGGCCAGAATTTACAAAAATAGTGTCAACCTTAATCATATTATGGTTATTTATTTCATCCATTTTTTTCAATTTGTTTGTTAAGTGTCAAATTATAATTTTATTTAATTTCTTATTCCTGTTAAGTGTTATGTTCCACTTTTATAAAAAAATATCCCTTTTGATTCACATTCCATACTGTGACGACCTGCATTACCATTTTTTATGTTATACTATTTTATTCTACGTAAAATTATGTATTTTAATCAATAATTAAAATAAAATGAATGAGAATTTTAAGCAAACCAAGTAAAATTCAAACGACCAGAATATTGTTGCTTTCTTATCATATTTATTAAACATACAATGTTTCAAAATATTTTAATTTCGAACATATTATTGTTATTAAATATTAACCATAATATGTCGGGAGGCAACCATAATATCTTCTGGATGGATGAACTTTACCATAATATGGTTGCCGTGATAATAATATGGTTAAGGCAACCATAATATTTTGAGGTGCGTAGTTGTAGCTTTATTTTATTAAAACATTATACTGTTAAATTCAATCATATTTTAAGTTTCAATGAAGGTAAATACTTTATTGTTGAATAGAAACAAAATATTATTAATCGTGATAAAAATGTTTTTAAAAACAACACAATTTTGATTGTTACCGTTGCAGGGAGGACCAAATATGCATACTTCAACCATGTTTTTTCACTGCGTGTACCGAACTGGTCTTTAAGGGGAGGCCAAGTCATACATTGTTGTCTCCATGGTAAAATGAATAGTTGAATAATAATTTAAACAAACTTGTTAGAAAGTTAAGTCAGTCAAGGCCGACCATATGATATCCTACATCGCAGTATTAAAAAAAATTTCGAAAGTGTACCCTTTTTGCAACCCATGGGAAGCATGGGCCCGCAAGAACAAAATCATATTATAAGGTTAAGATTTATGTAAAAGTTCTTTGGGCCAAATATTATGTATTTAGATATCTGCATCCATACGAGATTTCAAATGATTTTACGAAATTTCCTACCAGCACAATATTTTGTCATGATATGCGTCGTAGCTATTGTTAAGGTTATTTTTGGAAGTAACGGCATTAAAAGCTTTTTTCAGGAGTACTTTTTATATCCAACAAATATTGGTAAGACGATTTTAATTTTAATAAAAAAAAATTTTGGACCAAATTTGATCTAAATACAGCATAATAACATGGTTTATGGGCACAAAAACTCTTGTAAATCAGATCACACACGATTTAATTCAATTGTCAACTGAGTCGGTTGCTGTCCAAATTAAAGCGTGTATGGCTTTGTCAATTGATTAGTTGTTGTCGGTTGTCGAGTTGGTTAAAGAAACATCAAAAGGTTTTAATTTTTTCAAGTGAACTACCAAGTTTTTCAATTAAATTGTACTGTATGTGCTCGAGTCTCTTGATTAGCTGTCAAAATTAATGTTTGTAGGTTTCTTTTGCAAAAAAAGTTAAGTAGTTAAAAATTGTCTTTTATTTCCTTAAATTTTAGTAATATCGATAGTATCGATAGTGTAATATGAACTATCGATAAATATCGATAGTATAAAATACGATAGTATCCCAGCCCTACTTCCAGCTAGCCTACCGGACATGCATTCCGAAAATTTGACCTTAAGAACTTAAAAGTTCTCGAAAAACGTGCATACTGCTATTACATAGACTGATAATGGTATAAGAAAAAAGTGTCGTAAAACATGTCAAAAAAAGTGACAATGCAATAGTTCGTGTGTGCCGCCGTCAGGTTATCAAAAAATACTATTAAAAAAGACTGCGTGAAAACAATTAACTTTGGGGCATTACCAGGTATAAGCCACACATATAAGAAAAAATGAAAGAATAGTCTAAATTTTGCCAGTGAGCATTTTAAAAAGCTGAGTACTCTAAACTTTTTTTTATTATTGAATCTTTCATGGCGAAAATTTTAATTGGGGTATTCACAAGGTGTGCTATCATGATATATTGTCATGATGTTCTAACATTTCACAATGGTTTAAAAATATTGTTGTTGCTTTGTAAACAAAAAGTGTCTTAAATTAATAGAATTTTGTTTGCCATATTTATTGCGTTGTCGTTCTTAATCAGAAGAGACCTGCGCTGAGCGGCTGAGCCGAGTCGCATTAGTTTTTGTAGCTGTCGCCGTTGATGGTATAGTTTTATCCGGCTAATATCCAAATTAAACCTGTGACTAGCAAAACACTTAAGGACTCTGATGTTTGGTAAACAAACAAAGAAAAATTTGTTCATGATTTGAGTTTTAAAAAATGGAAAATAGTCAGGTAAGATCTTATTAAATTTATTATTCCATGGATTAGAATTAAAAAAAATATTTTGATGTTATAGGTAAATATTTATTTTAAGTCAGCTGATTTATATTCAAAATAGCACACTAATGAGGGGTTGTTCACAACAGTCATATATTTTCATGTTAATATTTTAAGACATGACTTTATGACACCTTGTGAATACCCCAAATATGTATTTAGAGCTTAATCCTAATTCTTATTTGGATTTGTAACCGCTAATTAATCGCATTCAAGAGCCAAAAAGCCGGAGGCGTAATTTCAAATGTTTTGAGGGATTGGATAACAAAATCCGGTACGTCGTTTTTAAGTTACGATAAGATGTATGGAGCAGCCTCTTCAAAAATCTTAAATTTAAAAAAATAAATTTTTTTTTAAAAAACCTTACCATAGAATTTAAAAAAATTATGTTTTTTGTAGTTAGTTGACTATAGCGGATCAAACAAATATAGTGGTTATTCAATTAATTTTTGCTTGTTGCATAGTATTTTGTGTTATTTTTTGGTCTTGTTTCACCAATTTTTGATATAAATTCCCCATTTTTTTTTGCCGTTTTTCGTTTGGCCGATTTTGCTGGCAGCACTATTTTAAATAACATGCACGATTTTATTATATAATTTTATTATTTCATTTTATTCTATGTGATAGTCATCGAAAATGTAGTCTTTAATTCTTTAATTTCGCAAATTGCTTTTCCGCATCTACCACAGCTGAAACCATTTTTTTAAGTTAAATTCACTTAGCGCAAATTTAATTCTGTTTTAATTCGATTTAAACTTGATTCATTCGATTAAAAAAAAAACAAATCATTTATCGAATTTACGTTTCTAAACAAATTTTGTTTTAGGGCTAAATAGGAATCTTTTTTGTGCAGAAGAGAAAAACTTTTGCGATTAACCAGAAGTTAGTGCCGCAGAGAAAAAAAAACGCCAGGCACATCACAATGGAGAACAGGTTTAACCTCATTTTCACCAGGTAACTACTTCTTTAATGAACTGCAGGGTTAAATGTTAGTACATTTGAAAAAATTTATGTATTTGTTTGTTTTTTTTTCTTGTTTTCTGATTAAGTGTTGTTACTTGTTGTTATGTTTTTATTCTAACTACACTTTTGCTTCCGTTTCCTGTAATATATTTTTTTATTTTGTCATTTGCCTTTCTTTCACACATTTAATAAGAAAAATTGTAGTTTTGTGCAAATGGAAATGTCAGTGGTAAAATAGAATATTAAATTTTAAAACAAAGTGCCACTTTGACACGTAACTATCGTTAAGTTGTAAAAACATTCAGTGCGTTCTTTATTACTTCTGGTATTTTTGTTAAAATAAGCAAAACAGAATAAATAAAAATGAAAAAAGACAAAAAAAAAGAAAAAAAATATGTAGCTGCAAATAATATGTCAAGGATAATTCAAGTAAAAATCAAAGTTTTTTTTAACATTATAATTTAAAAAACAGTTTTCACACATACATAATTAAATGCATAATCATTTAGTGCCGTTGAGTTTTTAAAGGACTTTTAAACTTTTACCAACAAATTTTTACTTTTTTAAAACAAAAACCAAAACTTAAAAAAAAAAATCTCTCTTTTCGGCTTAAATTCTTTGTAAAGATGTTTTTAAACGAATTGTAGCGAAAATTTTGCATTGATTTATTTAAATATATTTAAAGGACAGCTTTTTAACTTTTGTTTAGATATTTGAAAGCATACCTTTATTTTTTAATTAAAAGAATTTTTACCAATATCAAATCAAAGACTTTTTTGATCTTTTTTATATTGAAATTATTCTTAAGGTAATCAAATTTAATTTTCATTTAATTATTTTTGGTAAAAAAAGAAATTTTTTAAAACTTTTTGATAATTTTATTCTTGACTGAACGCGGGATTAAACTCGGGACGAATTAACATGTTTCGAGAAGAATCATATTCTAATTATCAGAGTTCTTTGTCGCAGCGCCGGTCTATAGACAAACATCAATCTTTAACGCACGATGTTAATTGTAAATAAAACAAGCCAAAAATATCGGACAAATGTTCGCCACGGCTTTGGTTGCATACCTCTATTCAATGGACCATATTTTCAATGACTCTGAGACATAAAAAGCTCAAATGTCGTCACACCTCCTACAGACGTACAAATTTCCCGATTGATTACACATTTGGTCGAATATTCTGACCAAAAAATATCACGAAATGCATTTTTATTTCAACGCCAATTTTCGTTAACGCGCTGCTCAATTGTGTAGCTCTCCATGGTTATATTTGTCAAACACTGAAACAAAGAAATGTCAAATTAAGATGGGAAAAAAACTTGACGTTAAGGTTTGACTCACAATTAATATTGTGCATTACGGTTGGACCACCCTTTAATTTTAAACTTTTTCAAGAAAATCTAATGTGACTTTGGAAATCTGACTATACAGAGTGGCTGAGTATGTTGTCAAGTTTCCTATATGAAACTCTTCTTTTATGCTGTTAAAGAGTAACGTAAACGAATTTATATGATAAAATTCTTTTTAGTCCGTCTTTTCGTTCGTCAATAGAGACATTTTTCATAATAATTATGTTCTTTTCATTCTTAAATCACTGATATATCACACCAAAATATTTTTAAATGTAACGCTTCAGTCAAGAAAAACACGTTAATCTGTCAATGCTTAAATTTTTAATTTAAAATTTTTTGTTAAAAAAAAATAAAAATGGGTTTAAATTAAGAAAAACACTTTAATCACAGGATCACTCACATTTCTCACTAAAAATTGTTTTTCCAAACAAAAAAGTAAGAATTAAAAAAAATTCAGGTATGGACGTTTATTTGCTCTCACCCATCATTCCTACTAAATATACATTTGTTTTCCTTATCATTCATCGATTAGAAAACGAAGTGTGATAAATTTCGAACGATTTTAAAATCCACTTTTAAAAAATAGTCTAACATTTTTGTTTACAATACAGTTCAATTCAGATAAGTTAAATAAAATTTCAAATAATATAGAGAGGGAAAAAGAGGAAAATCTATTAAAAATCATATTTAAAAGGTACTGAAAACAATATTGTTGGGCTTAAATCGTTTCGTTTTCAAAATCTACTGCCATCACACACCTGATTATCGATTCTGTTCCGCCTTAATGAAAATATAGCCTAAATCGCGAGAAGAGCCAATATTTCCTACCAAATATTGATTTTTTCCCTTCTAACTTTGAAAGAAATTATAACCTAATATGGACATATGCAGGGCAAACTTTTTCTATTATTAAAAATTTTTCAATATTTTGAAAAATATACATTTTTAACATCATCAGCACTTGTTTCACTTCTTTAAACTTTCTTATACACGTGTCTTCTAATTATAGTCAAATATTTTAACTCTCAAAGAATTCTTTCAAACTTAACAAATTTTATTTTATTATCAATGTGGCTTATTTTAATCATTAATATACAAAAGAGTTAAGTGTTATCATTGACGACCCATGAATTGTCCTTTAACGTCATTGTCAATGTTTCTTTAACAAACGCCTTTTGTTCTCTATCGAAAGTAAACCGGCGCCAAATTATCCCTTTTTTATTATGCCTGAATGATTTTAATAAAACCTGACGTATGATTAATTTGTTTTGCTACATTTCCATCACTCATGCGGCTTGTGTTAAAAAAGTTTTTTTCAACATTTTGTACAGTTTTTGTTCAATAGAACTTATAGCATTTTTTGTTTTCTAAGCAAATTGTAGGTTTATGATCATTAAACATGAAATAAATATTTGATATGAAATGAAAATGACATGTTGTAATTGAATGATTTAAGAGGGTCATTAGTGCTCTTAGAAAACGAGCTGTTCAAATGAATAACGTCTTTCCGCAATTGGGGCATAATAAAAGAACATATTTTTTTTTAATTAAAAAGATGCCTCGAATAAATCCTTATTTAAGAAAGTTGTTAACTTGTCATAAAAACGAGTTTTAGTGAAAATTATCATTAACATACTTTTCGACATTTAAAAGCCATTTACGGAACGAAAACCACATCTTATTTTAATTTTTTTTAAATTTTTTTAATTTTAAAAGAATAAATTTCTTTTAGTAGAAAATGTTTAATGAATAAGTGTTTACAATCTAACATTCCTTTCTCGATTTAAGCGTTTTTTATGGGCTGGCAAGCATATTTATTTCATATTTTTAAGTAAAAATAGAAACTACAGTAATTTTTAGGGTTCTTTTCATATTTTAAAGAAAAAAAATTAATTTTTGGCCGAAATTTTGTATGAAAAGGTGTTCACCCATTAGGGTCACTGCACTCAAATGAGAACAGCTTCCAAGCAGAAACAAAGAATTTTAAATCGCTGTACCGTTTTTTATTTTTACAACAGTAGCTAAAAAAGAATTTGTGTTTCTTTTTTATTTTTAGGTACAAAAGTAAAAGTCTGATTTTTGTCAGGAAACAGTGCAGAGGTACTAACACTATTTTGGTAATATTGAATTTTTTTTTTTTGATAATTTTTAATTTTTATACCCTCCACGACAATTAGTTGTGAAGAGGGTATATTAAGTTTGTCATTCCGTGTGAAACTTTCTTATTATTCATCTCAGACCCCATTAAGTATATATATTTTGAGTACTTGAGTAATTCTAAGTCGATTTAGCCATGGCCGTCTGTCTGTCCGTCGAACAACTCAAAAGAAATGAACAAACTTGGTGCCATATTGCTTCTAGTTATCCTAAGCAGTTTGGGTTTGAAATTCAGCAAAATCGGTGCAGTAGGACCAGAGCTATGAATCAAAATGTGGAACCACCACCTAAAAAAAATGATAGTTTTGTTTCAACAAATAACATAAGGTACAAGGCACAAAATGAGGTAAAAAGCTTATCATTTGATGAAGAGGTGTTTAGGATGATATAACGGTTTCAAGCCTATCAAAAGACAAACCGGGTATTATAAAAGTTCTCAAATTAAAGAACTAAATAAGTTTTTTGTATATATTTTTAAATATTTTTGTATAAAAAAATGATTTTTATTAGGAAATATTAATCCAATTCACAAACTCTCTCGAATGCCTTATCGTTAAAAATATAAGATTTTGTTTAAGTGTCCCGGTAGGCTGGTAGAGACCAGAGAGCTGCAACGAATACTAAAATTTGGAGTATATTCAATCATTTACTCTGAATTGTTATAATTCAAACCGTTTTTGTTCAACAACAAAAATGATTTTGGACTCAGATATATTTATAGCATTTAAAAAAAAAAAAAAGTTATTTGTCGGACCCTTTACATGTAATTGTTAATAAATGCTCTTTTCATGATTACAGAATCATTTCAAAAACTTTTTAAATCCATTCTATATAAATATACCCACGCAACAATAGTGGAAGGGGTATTTTGCGCTTATGTTGATGTTTGTTACACCATGAAATATTAGTTAATGTATTAGTAGACCTTTTAGTGTTCTTAAGGTCTCAGAATAATTTTCTGGATCGATCTAGCGATGTCCGTCCGCCCGGCTGGCTGACTATCCATGTTTATCCTGTGCGCAAAGTGCAGATCGCAGTTTTGGAGATTATTTAATGAATCTTACTGTAAATGGTGATAATCCATCCATAATTTCACAAAGCCCTCAAGCTTGCTTTTTTCCGGAGTCGAAACTTTTTGGCCATACACCATTATGTTATGTTGCGATAACTTTTAGAATTGCTATTATGTCATTTGTACTGATATGTTGTAAAGGTGCTGGCTACGAAATAATGGTGGGAACAGATTTTTAAAATTTAACGGATTAAAACTTGAAAGACAACTTTAAAACGTTAATAAGGGGATGATGTTTTTGAATGCGATACTAGCGATGTGATCAACCGTCATTTTTTTTTTTTGTAATATTTTGTAGCACAAATTTTTGTGTTGGTAGATACAATTACACTTCCATTAAGCAATTAAACCAATGTCAGGTCAATGGTATAAAAGGCAAGAATTGACAAAATTTTAACCTCACTATAAGCTTAATAACTATACAGTGAAAACGTGGCTAAGCAAAAACTTCCTAAATTCTTATGTGCAGCTAAATTTTTTTTGTTGGATTATAAATTAATTTTAAAAAGAAAATATTTATTTTAATGTCCATCCTTATTATCCTTATAATCATACTTTCCTCTAAATATTTCTTAAATGAAATTATAAACTTATACACTCATTTACTACTCGCCTTAATGCTTCAAATTAAACATGCATGCATTTAATAATTTATTGCATAAAGTCTTGTTTCATATGAATTACTTTAATTAACATTTTACAATTTATATTTTAAGCATTTCTTGTCCGTCCGTAAACTTTTCGAATAATTATATTTAGCAAATACATACATGCAAACGTGTTAAAACATAATTGTAAAGTTTTGTTTAAAAAAAAGTTTATAGCATTAACGTAGAATATACTAGAAATTACTCAACTACACAAAATTGTAACAATTAAGAAGGTGTAGTCGGGCAAGCCCGACCATTTGATACCCTTCATCACAGCATTAACAGACAAGTTTTCGAGAGAGTATCATATCTGGGTACCATGGGCATTCCATGATAGAAAAATAAGTTATGTTTTGAGGTTAAATTTCATATAAGAGTTCTTTTTGCCGTATACTATCTATAGATATCAACATCATTAAGAGATTTGTTCGCCCTTAAACGATTTAGATAGGGAGTTTATATGGGACTTATGGTCAGTTCTAGAACATATCAGTACAAAGTTTTGCCATGACATTGTAACTACAGGGTATTTTTCGGTATTATTTATTTATATATTTACATATGTTTAAAGAATATTGTTCCTTACAGACTATTCGAAGAACTGAAATTTCATCAAATGCGCACGAGATTAACATGGACAGACAATCAGTCAGCCAGCCGGATGGACGGACGTGCATTGTTAGATCGACTCAGAAAGTGATTCTGATTAGATCGGTACACTAAAAGGTGTAACAAAATGTCCAATATTTTTATATGTTGCATAAATCATTACAAACGCACAATACTTTCCACTATTATGGTTGTGGGGTATAAAAAGATAATAATAATTTTCATAAGTGCAAATATTTGTTCGAAAATTGGTTTCGTTATGAAGGAATGAGTGTGTTTGTAAAAATTGCAATAGTTAAAAATCAGAAGAATTTTTTTTTCATATTTTTCCTTAAAGTTCACAAACGCTTAAAGAAGTTTTTTTGTGTTTTCCCAGCAAACACAAAGTAAAACACTTGATTTAAAATTACTTTATCCTTTGATATCAAGCTAATATTTTCAACATTTTTTAATAAAGATATAAAGTTGTTTTTCGACCTTTTTATCAATATAAATCACAAATAAATCTTCAAGCTTGAGGTCCTTTTTGTATAAAATATTCTTTTTTTTATTTTTCCAATATTTCGTTATTCTTCAAATAACATCACCAGGGACTGTCTATGAAATAATAAAAATCAAAATATAGAAATAATAACATCAAAGCAAAAAAAAAAAAAGAAACAAACGAAAAGTAAAACAAAAAATAAAAAACATTAATAAATAACGATAAAAACTAACCAAATAATATTTAACGCCTCAAAAATTGTAGTAAGCTAATGTGTTGCTACTACCGTCGTCATTATCGTACTAAAATAAAAATTAAAATAATTAATATTGCACTTGTTATAATTATTGCTTCGCCTTAAGGCCCAACCATAATGGGCTTAAGTTGGCTTAAGCAAATGTGCGAATGCATTTTAATTATATGAGCGGAATCAGTTTTTTTTTATTTTTTTGTTTGTTATTTTAAATACATTTGAGAGACTTTTTGTTAATTTCTGACAGTAGGTTAAGCAAGGCTATGCATATTATGGTTAGGCCTTTATCAAGGCGAATTCAACTACAGGAGGTTTCGAAACTACAACAATCTAACAGCAACTGAAACAACATAGTGTTTTTTGCATTGCATTGTTAGTGTTTACTGGCCGAAATGTCAACCATTATTAGCAAACCTGTAGTTAATTCGCCTTGGCCTTTATTAACTAAGTAACGAATATGTTGAGCCGAACTCTCTTCGACATCGGCTTTGAAGTTCATCCTAGTTGATGTTGGTATATTTATTATGTTTAGCATCTTCAGCATTTATACAGATATTTTAAATATGCTGATAAAATATGCTCTCAGAAAAAAGGGTTGCCAATGGGATCACCAGCTTCGAATATTGTAGCAGATATTGTGATGGAAAAATTATTAGATATGTGCATGGGAAACCTGACAAAAAACCCGAAAATCTTGACAAAATATGTGGACGATTTATTCAGTGATCATCCCAAAAGAGTTATTGTAAATACAGCTAACAATCTAATAAAAAGAGTTCTTAATATAAGCGATGAGGAGTTCCATAAGAAAAATAAAGGAAAGATAAAACAGATATTCCACAACAACAATTTTCCGGCAAAACTTTGCAAAAAACTGATACGGGATTTTTTATAACCTAATCCCAAAAACATTAGAACCAACGAAAGTCCCAACATTTTTAAAGATTTAACTTATGTTTCTAAAATTTCAGAAAGATTGGAAAAATCTAAATTTTTTGATGCCGAAAAATACAAAATGGCACACAAAACTACACACAATTTAAGGAAACTTTTTAGTAATATGAAAGATAAAATTGATAAATGGCAAAAATCTTACGTAATAAAAAAAAATAACTTGCAACGGAAACTAAACTGAAATATGCAAATATGTATGTATAGACACAACCAAAAATTAATAAAAATCCAGAATTGCTGCATATAAATCAGATCAAAAATTAATAAATACACAAAAAAAACAGCACTTACGGCTTTTGTTTTTTTTTTTTTTTTTTTTTTTTGTTTTGATATTTTTATTTATGTATTTTGATTTTTTTAATAGTTTGATTTAAACATTTGAATTCGAATTTATAAATATTTGAATTTAAAGATTTTGCAAACCATGTTTAAACAAATGTGAACATTTTAACGCGGTGATTAAAGTCAGATGTCTAAAGTTAGAAAGCGAATAAATAAAATATTTAAAAGGGAGAGTGAATAAACTATAAGTTATCTGTACGATCGAGCTGCAGGGCAGATCAAAGACAATCCTGAAAATAAAGAGAAGGGTTTTGTTTTTCCCAGAATTTAATGGAAGGAGAGAAAGCAAATTGTATATTTCAGCAGCAGCGATGGTGCCGAATATTTAGCTGACTGTCCCTTTTTTTCAATAATACTATTGGGGAATTTACAAGGTAGTCATAAAGTTGTAAAGTCATATTTTTCAATTTTGTATTCCAGAAAATAACTTTGATCACAACAATAATTTTTTTAAACAATTGTAAACCATTATTTAGGACTTTATGACGATATGAATTGATAGCACACCTTGTGAATCCCCTATATTTTTTTTTCTGTAAAAAGTAAAAGAGAATATAAAAATTGTTTGTTCAAAATAAAAAAAAGGGAATTCGATTGCTTAAGAAGCTAAATCTTTTTCCTGTATTGCAAATTTATTGTGAATCCACGTATTTTAATTCCTTGTGTTTATATTTACTTTTAAAGTTTTATAAAATTTAATTAAGTTTTTTTTTAAGTATTTAGTTTTTTATTGAATTTTAAATTTTAACAAAATTTTTCACAAAATTTTTCACAAAATCTTTGCACCAAATAGACACCAATAAATAAACAATAAAATCACGACTCGAATATGTCTCCTGTATGAATTCGCCTTGATATAAACTTACAAAGCAAAAATTGTTTTCCATTGATGTTAATTTTTGAATGCATCCTGAAATTTATTAACATATTTTCAACAATTTCACAATTTGAAAATAATTTCACCTTTTTGTTGAGAATTACTTTAAAACGTTCGGCGTTTAAGAAAAGGTTTAATTTGAAATACTTTCATTTTAAAATCAAGTCTCCGCGTTTGTTGGGGTTTTCCTTTACTTAATAGGATTTGTAATTGAGTGTGTGTCTCCTTCTGCATTTTCTACGTTTTTAAGGAAGTAATAAGAAAGAAAGTTTCACGATGATGGTGATAATAAAGTTATCTGTAATGATGTCGTTAGATTTGACAAAGAAAAACTTTCGATGGCTTTTGACAGCTACAAGTTTGTTCTATTAAAAATTTATAAACGAAAATAGCATACATTTCTAGTGAAAGTAAAAGCATTAATTTAAAAAAAGGTACAAGTTTTTTTATTGTTTAAAAGAAACAATAATTTTCTTTAAAAACAAAAAAGGGACAGACAAATAAAAATTATTTAATTTTCAAAATTGATTTGTTCTGTTTTGGTAAAAACTTTTAATATACTAAAGTTACATCTACCATCTTAACTTTTTTTCTACTTTTAACACTAAAAGTCACAGAGAAATGGTTTTTGGTTAGTGAAAACTTAACACAAATTTTGGAAAAACTTTATGGCCAACAAATTCTATAAAATATTAATGTGAAGCGTGGTTTTCGATATGGTGTGCAAAACGAAAGCAAAAAGTCAAACGTTATTTTAAATATTGTTTTGGAAACCCAAATATGAAACAGGGTTTTTCAACAAGGGCATTTTTGTCAAACAAGGAGCTTTGATTGAAATAACTCCGACTTTTAATTTATCGGAAAAAGTATAGTTTTGCAATAATAAATATAAATAAGAAAGTGAGAATAGTCAATCAATCCCGAATAAATGATATCCTACACCAAAGTATTTTTAGACAAATTTTCAAGATTGTTCCTTAAAAAGAAGAAAATTATATTTTGAGGTTAAAATTCATGTTAAAGCTCTTTGTGTCGAATATTTTTCCGATATCTTCATCTGCAAGATATTTGTTTGCTTAAAAGTGATTTTTAAAAAAACCTACGGTTACTTTGGGACGTACCATCACAACATTTTGTCATGAAATATATTTGGTATTTAAAACTTGGTACATAATTCGCACTCGGACCAAGCCTATTGCTAATGGTGAGAATCGGTCCATAATTCCATAAAGCTCCCATACAAGCTTTTTTCCGGTATAGAGTCTTTGTGTCCATTCAGCATTTTTTATGTTTGTATGTTTCGATAAAAAATTGGCGCCAATAAATTCTATAACTACTGCTTTGTCATGTGCTGGTAGCTCCAGGATAATATTATTAATATTCATAAAAAAATCTTGTTGTTGTCAAACTGCTTGTGCCATTTATTGTCCATTTACTTGTTAATGATTAAACCGATGGGAAACACCAGTGGAAGAATTGCTTTCGTTAAATAACTACAAAAAAAAGATAGAGCGAAAACAGATTGATATTTTGTAAGCAAATAATTTTTTTAAACTGTAAAATATTTTTTTTTTTCAATTTTAAAAAGTTCTGCGGAATTTTCAAGATCTTTTTTTATCTTTTACTTGGCAAATTTTACCATATTTGTTAAATTTCGTTGGAAAATACGCTGAAGGAAATGTCGATAGTGAAATTGAAGTGATTTACTATTGACTTTGTCACCGGTACTACTGACCAACAGTAGACCTGGCAAGATGAATCTCTGGTTTCAATATCTTCATATGGACCACAGTTCTAAAGTAAATGCCAATAGGGTATATCAACACTTAAAATCCACTAATAATTCTACATCTATGGACAGTATTTTTTTCTAGTTTTCTGCACTAATATTATTAGCAAAAAAGGCAGTTAATTAAATCAATAATTAATAAAAAAAAAGTCGAACTTTCGATATAAACTGTTGCATTCTTTTTACTTATTCTAGCTTTAAAGTAGAGGCCTGCACAATTCCATTTGAAAACAAATTCAAATCATTAAAACATTTTGAAATTCTATACTGTAGCGTCCCTGTCACAAACAAAAACAGAAGATAAGTGTAGAAAACCAATTAACGTAAGTGTGTGACCGTGTAGCGCAAAAACAAATGCAACACTATATTGAAAGTGCGAGTATAAAAAAGTACACACAGCAATGAGAGTGAAAACAAAAAATTGCAACTACAAACCTGTGTGTGCGTACCAGAAATTCTTGCAGTATGTAACTACTAGGAGTACAAGCCAAAATTTGTTTACTAATTTAAACGGTTTTGAGATAAACAATTAAGGCCTCGTTACTCTTACGTAAATGTTGCGGATACGTAAACGTTGCGGTCGACTTGAAATGTTGGTAGTTACTACAAAAACGTAAACGTGTCATATGGTGTTGAGGTGTATGTGTGTACTCGTACATATGTATGTATGTAAATTATTATATGTTTTGATTTTGCTCACAGCCTTGTTGCAAGACATGTTGCTTACATTCTTGTTTAAAATCGCCAATACATACCGATACCGGCGCTTTTGTACAAAAAAATAAAATACCTTATACATATCTGTGGCATTTTGACAAAACATCTTAAGTCGTGATAAGATAGCAAAAAGCTTTAAAAAAAACTCGCTGAAAAAATCATTTTTATCAAATAATAAAAAAAACCAAACTTAAAGAAAAATTTCGTTTATTATACAAAATTTTAAAAATGTAAACAAAAATGTTTTTTGAATGAAAATTCGTATGATTAGCAAAATTTTTTTCGACTTTTTGAATTTGACTTAAGATGTTTTGTCAAAGTGCCATAGATATATATTTACATATCCAGCACAACATTTGCTTTAAAAAATTTGATTTTTTATCTAGTTTTTATTGCGCCTGAGAATCTAGTTTTGGAGTTATGGACCTTAACATATGTTTAGCCCTTATTAACTCTTCAAATGAAACTTGATACAACCAGTATGTGTCTAAGCAAAAATTGAAAAAAAAATATTTTTATAATATTTTATTGTAAACTTAATTTAATTTTCTAAAGATGCTAACCAAAGGTTAGCGCAATAATGAGAAAAATAAATAAATATAATATATGTATATTTTTTAAAAAGACCTCAAGCTTAAATAGTTCAAAATAATTATAAAAAAAGAAAGGTCAAATAACAATAAATAATATATATATTTAATATAATAAGGTCAAGGCGAATATTCGGAACTATGCGCTGATTTTTTTCTATTTGCATTGTCAAAAATGTATGCAAATAATTATTTTACAATAAAATCAATATTCGAATCAGCCGTTTTATGTTTTGGCTCATGTGTTTACAGCTTTTAATTAAATTTTTATTTAATAATTTTATAAATTATGATTTTTGCGTTAAAATATTGTTAAAACTTGTGTTGTAAATGAAAATTATAGAAAAGAAAATAAGAAGTAGAAATACAGTAAACATACAAATGTACATATGAAATAAATGCCATCGTTGTATAACTTGCATTTGTTGTTTATATTTGTGTAATTTTATTGTTTTGTAAATATATAGCGAATTTAGTTAAAATAAAAAAACATTTGTTGTTTCAAACTTATAAATAAATAAAATGACCATAGAAATAGTGAGAAAAAGGCTTTTGCAAATTTGCAGCAGCCCGCTGCCGGAAACATGCAAAAATACCATTTTAACATTTATCAATTTTATTTACTTCTATCTACGGAAATAATCTAACTGTTGGATAAAATAAAATAAAAAATTAAAGTTTTAACAACAATATTTATTTCCATCAAATAACCAAGAGCTGTAAGCTGTTTCTTTTATTTTCAATAAAAACCCGATAACTTTGGTTTCTGTGACACATAAAGCCAACATTAATTTCAGTTCGAACAAAAAACCATAACATTGGATTTCATTACATCAAATTAAACTTAATGATTTGATGAGAATCTCATTAATAAAATTTAAAAGTAAACCGCTGGTTAATAAGTTTTGTTGACAACACTGCTTCAAAACAAAAATACAATTCTTAACAGCTGATACGTAAAAACGGAGAGAAATTTTAAGGCCTCGTTACTCTTACGTAAACGTATACGTTGCTAATCAGCTGTTCCGTTTTCCTTACCAAGCTACTGTGCAAATAGGTACTCTTACGTAAACGTAACGTTGCGTTGCGGACGAACCTGATAAAATTAAAATTTCTCTCCGTTTTTACGTATCAGCTGTTAAGCATTGTATTTTTGTTTTGAAGCAGTGTTGTCAACAAAACTTATTAACCAGCGGTTTACCTTTGAATTTTATTAATGAGTTTCTCATCAAATCGTTAATTTAAATTTTATGTAATGAAATCCAATGTAATTGGTTTTTTGTTCGAACTGAAATTAATGTTGGCTTTATGTGTCACAGAAACCAAAGTTATCGGGTTTTTATTGAAAATAAAAGAAGCAGCTTACAGCTCTTGTTTATTTGTTGGAAATAAATATTGTTGTTAAAAGTTTAATTTTTTATTTTAATTATTAGTATTGTGGTTATTTTATTGAACTATTTATGGTTTTTAATCCAAATTTTTAATATTTTTAATTAGGCTTAAGTTCATTAAATTTAATTTTCATTAAATTATTTTTATGAAGAAAGGAATTTTTCAACATGAAAATTAATTAAAATTTTTATTGATAATTTTTCATTCTTGACTCAATCTGGGCTCGAACCCAGGTGTTTACGGACAGGTTACCCTGACATGTTTCGATTGCAACCACTCAATCTCTTCAGAGGGCTTGCCGTTTAACACTCGCAGCCATCGACGACTGCTGACGTCATTAGTCAAACATCAATCCTTAAACCAAATTGTATTCAACCCTTTTGGTAGATCGAAATTTGCTTTTGAATGATTATCTATTTTAATTTATTTTAACATGTTATTCCTTTACTTCTCTTTTTTCGTACTTTTGTCAAGAATTCTTCTTGAAGTTCAAAGTACATATATTTTTTGTTTTTTCATTTTTTTGTCTTTCTTTTTCTTGTTGACCTTTTCAGCACAACTTGAAGGACAAATGCAAACATAGAGCTCGTGCCTTAGCTTTAACAATTATTAGTATTGTGGTTATTTTATTTATTTTATTTAATCCAACAGTTAGATTATTTCCATAGATGGAAGTAAATAAAATTGATAAATATTAAAATATTATTTTTGCATGTTTCCGGCAGCGGGCTGCTGCAAAAGCCTTTTTCTCACTTTTTCTATGGTCACTTTATTTTTTTATAAGTTTGAAACAAGAAATATTTTCGTATTTAAACTAAATTCGCTTTATATATGTACAAAACAATAAAATTACACAAATATAAACAACAAATGCAAGTTATACAACGATGGCATTTATTTAATATTTTACATTAGTATGTTTACTGTATTTCCACTTCTTATTTTCTTTTCTATAATTTTAATTTACATATACAACAAAAGTTTTAACAATATTTAACGCAAAAATCATAATTTATAAAATTATTAAATAAAAATTGATTTTATTATAAAATAATTATTTGCATACATTTTGGACAATGCAAATAGAAAAAAATCAGCGCATAGTTCCGAATATTCGCCTTAACCTTATTATATTAAATATATATGGGTATGGTCCACCGTGACTTAAAAAATCAAATCACTATCATAATTTTTTTAAGCACAAAAATTATGTTGGATTAATTTTGTAGTATATTTTTATTTTTAATTTTTCATTTTTGAATAAAAGTTTAATTTTTTTGTTAAAAACTTCTGAAAATATATGTAAAATTACTAAAATATGTATGAAGGTAAAAAGTGTCACGTGCGTAGTGTCACGTGCGTAATTTACAATTTATTTTTTTCTTCGCCAACCCATGGATAGTTGCTTTTGAACAAAACATGATTATAAAGGCCCATTACTAACCTTTATAAAAACATTTTTTCCGAAATAAAAACCTCCTACAATTCACTTACTTTCGCACTTTTTCTTACGGTCCTAAAAGGCACTTCTATTTTTGTCACGTGAGTAAGTCAACTTTGATTGCATGGCATTTGGGTACCCAGTGCTCAATTTAACATTATATATACTTTTTAGAAAGAACTCATCACAAACAATGTAACGATTCTAGAATTCATTCTAAAATTCCATTCCACTTCTATTTTTTTAATATTCAAACACAATAAAACGCGTACAAATGTCGCGTGCATAACCAGAGAAACACCCATATATTATTTATTTTTATTTGACCTTTCTCTTTTTATAATTATTTTGAATTATTTAAGCTTGAGGTCTTTTTTAAAAAAATATATTATATTTATATATTTTTCTTATTATTGCGCTAACCTTTGGTTAGCATCTTTAGGACATCAAATTAAGTTTACAATAAAATATTTTTTTTTTAATTTTTGGTTAACACATATTGGTTATATCAAGTTTCATTTCAAGAGATATTAATAACGACTAAATATATTTTAAGGTCCTTAACTCCAAAACTAGATTCTCAGGTGCAATTAAAACTAAATAAAAAATTAAATTTTTCAAAGCAATTTTAGTGCTGGATATGTAAATATACAGTACCAGCTCGCTTATCCGAAGGTGTGTAATCCGAATTGAATTTATGACGTATTACATCCTCTATAGTTCGCATTGATTGCAAGTTTGCCAAACCGAATTTATATTTATTTTATTTTTATAATTTTAAGAACCGAAATTCCGTGCAAACTTTGAAAATTTGCAACTAATTTTACCGCAAGAATGACGTGTGCATTTCTGAAAAGGAAATTCTTAGCTGGATTATTAAATCTGACAATACTTCGTGGGAGCATGTGCACTGCAAGAGAAGCAACCCTACATCAAAAAATTTTGTATTTAAAAAAAACATAACATTTAAAAAAAGCTTAACTGCCGTATTCATTAAAAACTAAATTGGTCTTGAAATATATTTTCAGAAAAATTTGTATAGAAATTTTGTTCGAAAATACGTTTGATACAGAGCGAATTCATACAAGGTGGTCTTATTTGAAAACGTTTATAACACTGTAAAATATTTTAACGTTGTGCCAAATATTCAAACAAATATTTTGTTTTTAATTGTTAATTGTGTGTTTTGAAATATAATAACATTTTAAATTTCATAATTTTAATCGATAATTATAGAATTTAGTAAAGATTCCACAGAACCACCAGAATGGTATACCATTTTGACACAAGGTTAGTTATCAGCTGTTGCTTACGTAGCAAGATAAGGTCACCTGGTGTAAATTCGCTTTGGTTTGATATCTAAATTATGTTTTTAGAATACAAAACTTAATTTGTTCATTCTTGATTAATAAAAATAAAATAAATTAGTTTTAAAATCCTAGTCTGCGTTTTATTTTCGGATATAGTGAATTATAATACATAATAACAGCACATCCAGTAATCCGAATATCTCGTTAATCCGAATCAGGGTCTGCAATCATTAATTCGAATTATCAAGCTTGCACTGTATATCTGTGGCATTTTGACAAAACATCTTAAGTCAAATTCAAAAAGTTGAAAAAATGTTGTTAATCATACGAATTTTTATTCAAAAAACAATTTTGTTATTTTTTAAAATTTTGTAGTATAAACGAAATTTTTCTTTAAGTTTGATTTTTTAAATGTTTTATTATTTGATAAAAATGATATTTCATCGAGTTTTTTTTAAAGCTTTTTGCTATCTTATCACGACATAAGATATGTATAAAGTATTTTATTTTTTTGTACAAAAGCGCCGATATCGGTATGTATTGGCGATTTTAAACAAGAATGTTAGCAACATGTCTTGGAACAAGACTGGGAGCAAAATCAAAACAAATAATAATTTACATACATACATGTGTACGAGTACACGCATACACCTCAACAACATATGACACGTTTACGTTTTTGTAGTAACTTCCAACATTTCAAGTCGACCGCAACGTTTACGTATCCGCAACATTTACGTAAGAGTAACGAGGCCTTTAATTTTATCAGGTTCATCCGCAACGCAACGTTACGTTTACGTAAGAGTACCTCTTTGCACAGTAGCTTGGTAAGGAAAACGGAACAGCTGATTAGCAACGTATACGTTTACGTAAGAGTAACGAGGCCTTTACTGTCTGAAATGTAGTTTCTTAAATTATTTTACCCTCACAATACTGCTTAAATTGTGTGACGTGTCTCATATAAAAATTCTCAACAAAAAATTGCTTCAAGACGAAAAAGTTTTATCTACACTCTTATTATTCATGTAAGAATTTATTTTAAATTTGGCCGAAAAATATTATATTGCAAACAAAATCGTTTGGTCTATAATTTCCAATGGCTCCCAAATAGGGTACGAAAATGTGTTGAACTACACTGATTCGTCGCAACGAATAGTAATGCATACCATTTGTCATTGTGGATGTACAAAAACGTTTTTACACACATTTGATTTTTCTCAAAGGCAGAATAAAGTATAGACGCTTCCCAATACAAAACGGAGCTTCCAACGAAGCAGGTTTGTAAGGGAGAAACATAAGAATTTCGCTTACCATTGCGCTTATGGAAGACATGAATTTTATTTATATGTCGAGTTCCCATTTTGAAGCAATACATTGCTGACACATAAAGCGCATTATTCAGCGCATATAAAAATTGTTGGATGTAACGATCAGCTTTACACAATGAATGTTTCGATACAGTTATTTTTTAGTATTCTCCCTTACAAACCAGCTTCGTAGTAAGGGAATGCCGTGGCACTTGTAATGTTATTTTTTTTTATTGAGAGTTCTTTCACTTACTTTACTGCATTTCTGTATGTCCTATTGCGTATCGCATGATTGTGTGCTTATTTTTTTAAATGTATCATAAGTGCTTCGCAAAATGAGTAAATTTTGTATTGGGTTTGTTGACAGACAGTGTGTGTCACCAACCCAATCGACAAAAGTATCGACTTGGAGATCAAGTATCTCCCCAGTTTTCTGGAGGGTATTAAAAAAAAGAATATAAAATAAGTTAAAAACAAATCAATTTATAGTAATAAGATTTCTCTATGACGAGCTAAATCCAATTTTTATTATTGATAAATACACTGAAATTTATTGTTGAGGGGAAGCTAGTTTCTATGCGCATTTCGCTGGTTGCTTAGGCCAAATCATCAGAAAACATTTTTCCAAAGATTTTTGTAATTATAAAAAGCAAAAACAAAACACTAACAATAAATTCTTTTCTTTGTATACATTTTTGGGAAATTAATTTATCTAAATCAAGTAATTTATTTTATTTCTTATTCCATTGGAAAAACACCATACTTTTAAAATTTTAATTTATTGACCATAATAAATCTTTCTTCTAAAAGCCACTTTTTGGGTAAGAGATAAGCTGCTAGTTTAAGCGGCCAATGGTGGTGGTTAAAGCCTTAACTTAAACTGTCAACATACACATGTTTAACATAAACAATTGTTGCAAAAATATAAACAGAAAATAATTGATTTTGTTATTCGTGCTTAATACCCAATTTTTATTATTTGATAAAAACACTGAAATTAATTGTTGATGGGATAAGCTGCGCATTTCACTGGTTGCTTAGGCCAGATCATCAGCAAACTTCATCCATAAAGATTTCAGAAAATAATTTTTAAAATAAAATATATTGCTAAAGTCCTTATGACACTACATTTTTAATGCATTGTTCAAGTTTTGGTGAACAGTGCAAATATAAAGTAATAGAAAAATTTACCAAGTGCGAAGGGTTCAGCTGTATTAAGATAAATGGCAAACTGTCAAACATTTTACTAAAGTTATCGATAAAAAATGAAGTTATGTCAAAAAAAATGTAAAATTGTTCAAATTAAAATTGACATTTCAAGCTTGAAATATTAAAAGTGTTGCTGAATCAGCGATTTATGGGCAAATTCAGCGATTTACAGCTTTTTGTTTTTAGGTTTCTCATAAACAAAAAGTTGGCAGCATTTAATAAAATTAACAGAACAGGGATGGCTAAGTTGTTTCAATTGTACTTTGTTGTTGATACTTTTTTTTTGTTGGAACAATTTACAAAATGCTCAACGCCATCCCTGAAACAAAACCATAACAAGAGAAAAAAAAACTAAAAAACTTTGTTTAAATTTTTTACAGTTTGCTCTTTCCAGCATTTACTGTTTCTTTCTATCAATTCTATATCAATAAATGAATAAAAAATGTAGTGTCATAAGGGCTTAAGCACTTTTATATAATTTTTCCTTTCTATATTTTTTCATTAATATATTTTTTTCTTTAAACGTTAAAAATGTTTACCTTGTAAACGATTCTTTAAAAACATTCATTTTGCTTTGATAAAAAGTTGACATTTTCAAAAAAAAATGTTGCTATTTATTTGTGCTCAGTACGGTAACACTACATGGTTTAAGCCACAACTATCAAATTCAATTGATGCTAGATTAACTTAATTCTCAGATTAGCTAATTATAGAATTAAATTAACTTTAATCTCAAACCCAAAAAGTGGCTCTAAAAGGAACTAAAATTAAATAAACAAATTTATTTTAATACAACAAAAGAACATACATAAATCATTTTCCCTAATGAAAAAGTTCAATAAAGCTTTGCAAAATCATAACAATCAATCAATTGTTGTGTCTACTGTTACAAAAAACTCCTTTAAAATTCTTTTAAAAGATTAATCAAATATATTGTTTTGGTTTTTTTTTAACAAAAAGTTCTTATAAAACATTTAAGGAAAAAATAAATTTTATTCTATAACGAAAAGAAAATGGATATAAAATTTATATGAATAAGATTAAAATTTGTTACCTTTAAATAAATAATTCACAGTATGAAAAACTTTTTACCTCTGTATAAAGGCGTTCTCAAGCTTGTTTTCGAATTTTTGGATATGATGTTTTTTATCGAAATATTGTAAAATATTTTATCGAATATTCTTCGTATTTCCATTTAAAAAATGATTGTTATTACTTAACCCTTTAACTACCGTACTATCAGGAGTGATTTTTGACAAATCTAAGTAATATTTTCGTGTAGATGTGAACTAAAAAGCTCAAAAAAAAAACAAATCTTCTATTCCTCAGAATAAAGATATATCCTGGGATTATATCACAAGGTTTTTTAAACCTCTTACATTGGGACTAAATATCCCATCGGAAGTTTTTCTATGACTATAATATTTTCTGTGAGATTACATTCTGTATCAGAGGCCCGCAAAACTCAAAGATCAGAGTCACTGAAATTTATTATCGCAAAGATTTCTTCTTCCTTCAGTCTTCCACCAAATCTGTTTTTATTCACTTTGCAAAATTACAAATGGGCTTACATTTGAATACCAATGGGATAATATATCCCATGTATGTGTGTCAAACAAAATCAATGGGATATATTTATCCCAAATGTAAAAAACCGCATAAAATAATGGATTAAGAGCAACAATATGCTTACTCGTGTTATTATAATACAAAAAACTTTTATTATTTGCAAAATTACATAAAAAGGAAAAACACTTTTTGACGTGGGAAAATTAGAAACCGCGTGCGAAGTTTCCGCCCAATAATTGAAATACAAAAACAATATACTCAATTAAAACACAGAAAACCGCTTATTATGTGCAGAAAACAATTAAAACTACCAATGGGACAGAATGTTATTGAAGTTCAGCGTTAATTGTATTTTTGACGATTTTTTTTTAGTTTCGACTGGTTTGCATGATCCCCATGGTAGTGAAAGGGTTAACAATACAGAATTCTCAACAAATGACTTCACACAGAGAAAAAATATGGTTGGGCATGGTTACGGCAACCACACTGTGTTTATTGTAACAATATATTGTTGTTGTGCACAAATAATTGTTATTTTTATTAAATATCAGCAATATTATAGTCACTGTAAACATATTAATGTTTATCGCAATTATAAATTTGAGTATTGTTAACCGAAAAATAATTATTTTTCTAACAACTAAATTATGATAACTTTCAAAACATATTATATTACTCACAACCATAACATGATATTTAATAGCCATAACATGATAACTTTATATACATTTATCATAATAAGTTTAAGATGCAATCAAAATATCGTTACTCTAATAATATTTTGGTATCGCCATTTGTAAAATAATTTTGTATTAGTTGTGTCGTGTTTTACATAAACATATCGAATTATTTGTTAGTGAGTGGCTAAATAATAAAAAAATAACCATTAAAATAAACAAGAAATTAAAAACAATAAAGAAAAGTATATAAAAATAAATAACAAAATAACCATTAAAATAAACAAGAAATTAAAAAAAAAATAAAGAAAAAACAGTAAAAAAGGGTTGTAGTGTCACAAATTAAAATATCTTTGCTAAAAAATTTTAATAATCTTAAAGAGGTGGAAAAATATGTGAAATATTGGTGCAAAATATTAACCATTACTGGTAAGTTTTGTGTTATTTGTGTTATTTTAAGAGAAAAATAATGAAAACTCCATAAAATAATTTATAAATAATTGCGACCTACGACAAAAAGATTACAGTAACTATATTATGTTTTTTATTTTATCATAAGTATTTTTTCCCAATAAAAATATTATGTTTAAAGTTGTATCATATTATGATGTAAAAAATTTATGTATAACAGTTCATATTACTTTGCATCATAATATGATTACTTCTAAACTTATTATGATTGTCATGACAATAATATGATTACTTCTAAACTTATTATGATTGTCATGACAATAATATGATTACTTCTAAACTTATTATGATTGTCATGACAATAATATGATTACTTCTAAACTAATTATGATTGCCATGACAATAATATGATTACTTCTAAACTTATTATGATTGCCATGTCAGTAATATGATTACTTCTTAACTTATTATGGTTACCATCACAACAATATGATTACTTCTTATCTTATTATGATTACCATGACAGTAATATTATAACTTCTTACCGTTTAATGATTAACAGGATAACAATATGGTTAAGGGAAAAATATTATGATGTAATATTACGAACATATTTGGTCATAATATGATTTAATAACAATCAGAATATGGTGACTACAATCATGAATCTTATCATAATATGTTGCTCTTAGAATATGTTTACCACAACCATGTTTTTTCTTTGCGTGTTGTCTCTAATAACTTAGAGTCCATCGGTATACTTAAACGTGGATCTGGGATAAATATTTTTAAGTGTTACTGGCATCATCACAAACTATTGTGGTGTGAGGAATTTTATCGTGTTGTTATGGAACTTCCCACTTTTTTTGTAATTAAACGATTTTTTTAAAGAAATAATTAATTTGCATAAAAGCCCCCTTCTATAATAATTTCCCGCATTAATTTATCCCAGTTTATGGTAACATTAAAGAATATAAATGGCTTGAAAAATTACATAATCACTTTTTTAATCAAATGGAGTTTCACAAATGTTAAAGACAAAAAGTTAAAGAAAACATTAACGCAAACAAAATTTTGTTGATCGCTATACATTTCTTTCATTAGCGAACAGGTTTATGGAAAAAAATGAATTTTTTTATTAGATTCTGTAATTAAAGGTTTTAAGCCTGAAACAAAATACAACCCCAATAAAATTTCAAAGAAGAAATAGAGCTTTTAATGCTTTAGAGAAACAAAAAATGGTATAATAATAAAAGGGGCATAAAGGAAACAAATAATGCATTCATAATAAGTATTATTGATGGCAGGTGAAATCCATAAAAAATTATTTCTGATAATGAAGTAATGGTACAAGGTATTTTTTTATGGTTTAGTTAAGCTTTTAAGCAAGGGTTTAAGTTATAATAAAAAAATGCTTAGCTTCACTTTTTTAAATAGGGACGCGAACATCTATTGAAAAGAGGAATGATATAATTCGCCTTTTAAGAAGTGCAAAAGCCAACGATAATTTGGTGAAATTGTTGCACACATTTCTTCAACTGTTTGAATCGATAACAAGGATAGAAATGCATTAAGCAGATTATTTAATTATGCAGATAAGAAGTGGATAGCTTGGCAAGATAAAGAAAACCCAAATCCTTGCGCTCCATAGTAAACTATCGAATTTAAAAAGTTCTTCGGTAAGTCCTATAATTCTAAACTGTTCGAAGAGTTATACATGACGGAAATGTTCATGAAAGAATCGTCTGAAACAAGCTAATGATATATTCCGCAAATAAAAGACGTCGAATAAAGTTAAGCCGATGATAATTTTTGTAGGTTAAAGGAATTTAAAGCTGTTAAGATCAGATGGAAGATTCGTTTTGTGGAGAAGACCCTACACAGAAAAAATTATTTTTCCAATTCAAACAAAAAATTTGTAGAATCAAAACATTTTTTGTCTGAAATCGGTCCTATAAACAAATTTGCATATTCAAACAATTTATTTGCATTTTGTTTATTAAAATAAAACACTGATTTTTCAAACAAGTATCCTTTGTTCGGCCTTTAATGTATTAGTGGTGTAACAATACACTAAAATGCAAAAAAAGAATGGAAAGAAGAATAGTAGAAAAAAAATCAAATGACAAAACAAAATGAAGTAACCGATTATCGGCCCCCAATATGGTTTATAACTCAACTCAGTTGAGTTTGAAGTTCAAACTTTGAACTCAAACAACGTAACTTTACAACTGCTGCTAATAAGTGCTTAATGTTTTTTGTTAATTGCACTAACACAGGATTGTAAACAAAAATTCAAAACAGTAAAATTTCAAATAACCTAGATTTGAGTTGTAAGCTACAATAATGTCATTTATTCCCCTTTCCGGATACTTGTACAAACTTCAGATATACGCAGTACAATTGCCTTGTCTGATAGAGCACTTAGTGGCAGAAGCAATTTAAAGAGAGACATTATTATATTATTATTAAACGAAGAATATAGGAAATTGTTTATCTGATTCCAGAAATCTTAAGAATTTTATTTAAAACAAATTTTCTTATCGCCCTAAATCAGCCAAACTGGATTTACTTGGTCTTCAATGTTATCCGTTGGAAAAAGTTACCGCCGTCGTTTACTTTTTTTTTGATTCTTTTTTTGTAAAGTTCGGTTTTCACCTTACACAAATAATTTAATTTCATTTAAAAATTTTCAGTTAATTTTTTCTAATAAACACCCAAATTTTATCGCCACACTACTCTTTTTTTCGGTTTTGTTCGTTAAATTAAAATTTTTGTTATTAAATTTTAGTAGACTTTTGAAAGTTAACTTTTCAATTTATTTTACAATAAACAATAATCGTAAAATAAAGTGAACCTTATAAAAGATTGGCGATAACTAAATTAAGTTAAACCAATCAATTGGCCAACTAACCTACAAATATTTCTGTTTAAATGTTGGTCCTTTTTTCTTCGAGGGATTATAAAATCACCAACAGTCATTTGATTTAATAGACAATAAAGAGAAGAGCATCGTTAAAGTTAAAAAAAAGTTTTACTTGTAATTTTTTTCTTTAATTTGACCGGAGCAAGGCGAATTCAACTACAGGTGGTGTCGCAACTACAACAATCCAAAAACAACAGAAAAAACATAGTGGGTTTTGCAATGCAGTGTTAGTGTTTGCGGCTCGAAATGTCAACCATTCTTAGCAAAACACTAACAAATCAAAACAAATAGGCTCGAACTGTGAAAATCAGAAGGCGTTTCGACGCCACCTGTTGTTAATTCGCCTTGGACCAGAGTAATAATTGTATTAAAACAGTAAAGGTAAAACAAAAAAAAAAAAGAATAAAGAGAGGGACAGAAAAAAAT
This sequence comes from Pollenia labialis, assembly GCA_949318255.1. Classification (NCBI taxonomy): domain Eukaryota; kingdom Metazoa; phylum Arthropoda; class Insecta; order Diptera; family Polleniidae; genus Pollenia; species Pollenia labialis. The sequence goes on along the minus strand of OX439139.1, from coordinate 185,339,353 downwards.
TATCATAAATTTTTACTGTTAAAAATGTTATATGCTACCAAGTTGGTAGCAACACGCAACACGAGCATTAGTAATAAATAAAATATATTGCATACCTTAAGGTGTTTTTCTTTATAATAATTTCCCAAAATTAATAATAAGTTTAATAATAAAGTTTAAAATATATTTTTACGGCCATAAAAATGACAAATGGTTTTTGTGCAGTAAATTGAATTTTTTTTTTTTTGTTTCGTTTGCTTTATATGTTTAGGGAATAAATCCCATAAAATTTAAAATTTATAGCGTGTTAACGATTTACCTTTCAAAATATGTAATTTAAACCAGATTTATTTTATTTTATTTAACTCCTTAAGTTTTATTTTCAAATTAACTCATTCAATATTGAATTTTGTATGTTTAGGCATATTAAAGAGTAGGAAGGAGTGCAAGCGAGTGTGAATATATTTTATGTTTAAAAAAATCCCAAACATGTAAATTTAAAAGGTTTGTTTCTAAAAAAAAAAAAGAGAAATATTTTTATTGCTGCCAACAACAAACGTGAATAATAGATGTTCTTCCCATAGTGATTTAACAGAAGGTAAGTCGGTCACCGCAATAATGGGAAAGTAGGGGATTGGCTAAATTTTTATTTTCGAAAAATATACCTAAAATAAGAATTGTCAATTCGGGTCTATATTAATAAATTAACAAATAGACTTTGGGAATTTATTTCTCATGGAGAGTACATTTTATTATAAAAATTTTCATATTTTTCGAATGTGTATTCTAAGACAAATTACAATCCTCAAATAAGACTATTAAATTAAAACAAAGTTTATAATTGCAGATAATTTGTGGCTCAATGAAGTTTAAGTGGTGGAATACCCCACAGTGAAGATAAGACTTTTAAAGTTTAAAAGCTTTTGAGAATTGTAATTTGACTAAGAATACACATTCGAATAATATGAAAATTTATTTAATAAATCAACTTTAATTTGATGATTAAAAATTTTGGAGAAAAATTCCGAAAAATGGAATTTATAAATATTTTCCTTTTGTGTTGTTTTACATAAGAAATCACTTGAAATAAATTATATTTTGAAGACTTGCACTGCTCTAGGGGAAGTTCCCTTTCACCAAACACCAACCTTGTCTCAGTTCAGTTTTAAAGTGCTACACTCATAGAATAATTGAGGCTACCAGCGCAGAAGTGGTGTAACCCACAATTTAATTAGGTTACTGTTCTGGTGTAAGATATGTTCTTTGTACTGTTCTTTACAGTGCACTAGTCGAGATAACCAACAGTTTGTAGAAAAAAAATTTTTGCACGGACCGTTACAACCAAGTTCTATATTTCACGAGTAGTGTTAACTCCTCAATATCTCATAAAAAGTAGTCTGGGGTTACACCACTTTTGCGCTGATAGCTTCAATTAACCTTGATATAGTTGATGCGCTAACATCAGAATGGTGACATCAATGTTGTTACAAATGTTATCAATTATGCAAAAAGTAACATAAAGCCAATGACGAACGCCATCATACAATTTTGTCATATTTAGTTGTTCGTCGTTTATGATAGGACATCAATGCGATGCCACATTTGGTGTATTATTATCATTATTTTCATTTTAAAAAGTAAAATAAGAAGCAAAAATTCCAATATTCTTTTGTTTAAATTATTTTGTTAAATTTATAAAATTTTCAAAGTAGAATGATTACAAAAATCATATCAGACTGCTGCTGGTGTCTTACTATTCAGACTTGTTCTGTAAACTAAAACATGTGTAACGGGTAAGTAAAAAATAAATTTTCTCTCACTTCGACTTAAGGCAATCCAAATATGTAACTCAATTTAATGCCAAACTGCCTAATTAATCCTGTCTCCGATGTTACTGAGTCATCGAATTGAAGACATGATTTATTAAAATGATTCCGCTTCGTTATTTCTGTGATGCCGATGGGTCATCCCATTGATGATATAATTTCACCTGATGACAATTTGGCCAAGTGATGTTAAGGCTCACATCACAATGATGTAAAGTTTCACAGTGCTTGGCCTAGTCCTGATGGCAAAATGCTTCAGCGTTATTATGCCTTTTCTATCAGTGTAGGCACCGGTTCTAGTTCTAACCACTTACTTACAAGGGGACTTGTGACTTTAACACGGTAATGTTGCACGAGGCGGCTTATTGGCACTTTGTAACACGTCAATGAAATAACCTTAAAATAAATCTGCTCTTTTTAAATTTCAAACGGTGCGATTGTCAAAACAAAAGCAATAATATTGTATTCACTCTTCACGGGATAATTGCAAAAATTACCGGCAGGGTGCATTCGTCATTTTCCGATTTTTGTTAAGTTCAAATATTGCACTCGTTTTTGTATTCTTAAAGTGATCCACGCACGACTTTCCCCTTTCTAACCCAATAGATACGCTGTTTTATATATGTTAGGGGTATTGTTACACCGAAACTGTCGTTAAATTCCTTTATTAATATAATAAAGTTTCTATTTTTACATACAGTTATGGATTTATGAAATCATAATGAACAAAGTCAACATGTTCCAAATTCATTATTTGACATTACTTTATGATGGGAATAATGTGCATAATTTCGGCCAAACTTTTCAATTCTTTTTCTAGGTATCAGTAACCCATGGACACAATAATATTTATCTATTATGTTTCAAAAATAATCCCACACGTGTATCTCAATAGCTGTGACTACGAATACACACAAATAAAACAACACGCACACACTTAGACGATTAATTAAGAAAACAACCAGCTAGCATTTTCAATCGTCTAGGAGTCTACTGGGAATCTCATAAAGAGTGTGTTTGATCGTCGACGAGCTTATTTTTATACCCTCCACCACAATTAGTTGTGAAGAGGGTATACTAAGTTTGTCATTCCGTGTGAAACTTTCTTATTATTCATCTCAGACCCCATAAAGTATATATATTCTGGGTCCTTGAGTGATTCTTAGTCGATTTAGCCATGTCAGTCTGTCTGTCCATATGTTGAAAACACGCTCACTTTCAAACAACTCAAAATAAATGAACAACCTTGGTGTCAATTTGCTTGTAGTTATCCTAAGCAGTTTGGGATTGAAATTCAGCAAAATCGGTGCAGTAGGACCGGAGCTATGAATCAAAATGTGGAACCACCACCTAAAAAAAATGATAATTAGAAACCAATCTTATTGGACCTGAAACCGACGTTGGTGTCATGAAATCCAATGTTATGGGGTTTTTGTTCGAGGTGAAATCATTGTCGGCTTTATGTGTCACAGAAGCCAATGTTATCGGGTTTTTATTGAAAATAAGCCAAGCAGTTTACAGCTCTTGTTTTTTATTGGAAATAAACATGAAATCTTAATTGTTTATTTTATTTTATTCAACAGTTAGATTTTTTCCGCAGATGATAATAAATAAAATTAATAAATTGGTAAAATAGTATTTTTTTGCATGTTTCCGGCAGCGGGCTGCTGCAAGTTTGAAATGTCTTTTTCTCACTTTTTCTATAGTCATGTTTTTTGAAATAGATTTCATTATTTATAAGTTTAAAAATTTTTTTGTATTTTTAATAAATGGGCTTTTGTTGATTATCAGAAGCTCATTGGTAGATTATATAGTTGTGTCAACGATAATGTTTAAGGTAAACGTGAGTGCCTACCAGTGCCGGGTGACAGGTCATTCGGCACTAAGACCGCCCCCATGTCTGAGAGCAAACAACTTATTGAGGTAGCAAATTTAATGTAAAACTCGGCAGAATTATACACTGACCACTTGTTTTGTAAACGGATCAGCGGCTTTAGAGCAAAAAAACCTCGATTGTTTTAGCAACAGAATCCAGGGAGATCAGCCAGCAGCCGAACTTACCCTTAAGGTGGAAAATCAATTTGTACAGCTAACATTTTAAAATCTCTGTTCTCGCGACTTTGATTTTACACTACTTACCCGTGATACCCGAATGGTCCTCACCTACCGAAGTTCTAGGGGTTCCTGACTCCCGAGGTAACAGATAGGATCTCTGGTCAGCATCGATCTCAAAAGATCTGTCAGTTTGCACGAATAATAAATATTTCACGAAAATTTACGCACTATTTATGTACGTATGACTTAAAATGTTGGTATCAGATTAGGGTAATTTTTAATCCACATTCCATGTAAAAACTCAAATTCAACAATTAAAGCTCAAGGATTCTTAATTTCTTTCTAACAGTCAACAGCCATAAGGCCAATATTTGCAACCGTTTTAAGGTTATCAATGGCAAAAAAAAACTCATAGTGTTGTTAAACAAATTAATATCCAAATATGCTATAAAATGCAAAATAAAGCTTTTTTTATCTGCTAAAACCTTTCCCTGAAACTCTCTTGAAACTTTTTTGTTAACTATTGCTCGAATTCTATCCGACAAATTAAAAAAAAACATAAATTAGCTTATCGCTAATAATTCAGTGAATGTCAAAACGCTGGATTAACTAATGGCGATTTCTTTTCTGAGAAATATGTTGCATAAATGTTACATGCTCTACACAAAAGAGATAGAGCATGTAACATTTATGCAACATATTTCTCAGAAAAGAAATCGCCATTAAATTTATTTGCAGTTTTAACTTAACAGCTTTTAATTAGTGTCATGTATATATATAATACGCATTTTAAAAATAATAATGCGGCAGCACTACCATAAATGTTGTGAAAATCATATGGTTTGTGTTGGTGTAAACGTCCAATTTGATGTGTTTGGAGATGGTTTATATGTTTACTGCTTTATTGATTTGCTGGTTTAAGTATATTTTAAACCAAGAAAGGCTTTAACATGCACAGATTCATTAGCCCCTACGAAATCGGCATCCCGTGCAGAAATTGTCTGTAGAAACTCTGAGGAGACTTGACAACAAATGTTTACTGGGTTGACACATACATGTATTCATTTCGACATTAAATGTAAACATCTCTCCACATGATAACGATGATGGTTATTTCGAATTTTTGTATAGTGCGGTGTTAGGATCCCCTATTTATTTGTTGATTTGTTTAAAAGAGACTAGGGTGATCGATCGAATAGTATTCGACCGGTTTTAACCGGTTACTTTAGTTTTGCCCAAGTCGAATATTTTAAAATGTCAATTTTTCGAATATCGAATAATCCGGTTATTTTAGTAAAATTAACCGGTTACTTTATTAATGTGTAATTTATATACGTTTCCCTTACTTTTGTTATAACTGTACCCGCAATTTAAGTATTTTTCTAATTGAATATTTGGCAAACTTAAACTTTTTATAAAAAAATGTCAAAACAAAATGAAACAAAAGTCAAAAAACATTATGAGCAATGTAAATACAAATCGCTTATATGTATAAGCGTGTGTTCTTGTAACAAAAACCAAAAACAATTTAAAGTACTACAAAAAAAGTTCAGCTTAAAAAGTAATTAGCAATTTGACAGTGTTATAAATACTATATATGTATATCTCTATAAAGGTGTCATCTCTGGTGATATTTCGAACTGACTTAAAAGACAATGGTGCTTAACGGCCCTAAAATCATAAGTTGCAAAGCTTCTTCAACGTCACGACTTATTAATCACTTTTAGTTAGTCTACAAGTTTAACATAAATATACGCCAAGTAAAACTTTACCCTGTTCCAAGTAGTTTTTAAGAGACTGCAAATAATACTTTACGAAAATATGCTGCCAATAATGAATTAAAAACTCTTAAGTAGTTCTAGCATATCTTCATGCCTTAAACAAGAACATATTGGCGGAATCAACGATATGGAAAAATTCATCGGTTTTATTTATTAAAACACCAAGAACTTAAAATAAATTTGAAGGAATCAAAAATGTCCTAGAAGGGTTTAAATTGCGTGATCGACGAATTGACAGATATTTCATTTAAGAAGCATGTTCATGTTACTATTGTTTCTATAATGCTGAAACAAAAAAAAATTGAATTATATAATCCTGGATAAGAGGTTCTGTTTGTCACTTATGAAAAATATGGCTGCAGTTTACTGATTCATATAGACATACTTAAAAATAATAAATTTATTAAATTCCTATATTTTTTTAACCAAAGTTTTACAAAAATTCTAAAGCTACGTTCACACCTATTAAATATTTGACTCCTACACGTAACCACTAGTTTTCTTAAAGAATTGTTTGCTTTTGCAAAACGTTTGACTAGAGCAAACATTATTTAAGGGTTTCTTAACTACATTATACATAAATACAATTCATAAATACAATTCATCATCTTAGACATAAAGTTTAGCAAATAAATAGAAAATATTTAAAATAATGCTTAAGTTTTATCAGTTTACTGGTCACGCTTTTTTTTGATTTTATCGTCAAATATTTGTTAGTCCTGAACATACCTTAAGTCATATCTATGTATTTTGTTGGTTCCTTACCTTAGTGAATGCTCTTGTTTTTATTCTAATTAACTTTTTATTACAAAAACTAATTTGATTTTTGTATTTTTATGTTTTCGAATTAAACCCGGTTAACCGGTTATTTTTAAAATGCTTAACCGAAAACCGGTTTTTTTAAAATAGCAACTATTCGGAATATTCGAAAACCGGTTATTGAAAAATGTCGAATAATCGATCACCCTAAAAGAGACAAAATAAATGCGAATATAATAAACAAATATTAAGAACAATTTCTGTTTATTTCTTTAGTTAGTTCGTGCCGTTTTTATACTCGTTTTGTGCAAGGCCTGGCCAGATGAGATCAGGAAATTAGACACAAAATCGATGCTTATATTAAAGGTGCCGCAATATTAACATAAGTAAATTCTACGGTAAAAATATCACATAAAGGCAAAAGTTACACCAAATACTTAAGTTATCATTTTTGGCAGTTTGTACGTAGCATACTGTTTAATAGTGAAGTTGGCTGCGATTGTTGATAAACAATGGCAATTGAGCTATTTTTGGGTCAATCTAGCGGTCTTATCTACATTTTTTTTATCTCTTTTATGTAGGTTTAAATAAACAATGAAGTTAACACTACTGCTCGTGACACAACGTTGACGGGTTTGTTTATGTATGACTTATTAGAGTTAAAGCTAAGCGGAAGAAAATGTTCCGCTTTCAGCTTTTATTTAGGTATGGTAAAAACTGTTCTAGACGTGGAAGCAGCTAGTGCGTCACTGTCGTTATCTTTCGAAGACTAACAGGCCGACATTGTTTATCTGAATAGCATAGCGTTGGATTGCTACAGTCTTTGCAATTTTTAGCACTAGTTATATGCTATCGTTTATAACCTTAACATTTTATCTGGCGCAGAACCAAGGAAAAAATGCAACGTGACTGGTGGAGAACCATATAAAATTCAGACGTTTTCCTGGTAGAGACCAAAATACCCTAGAGCGACTTCTGGAAGCTGTCGCCTTCTTATACGAAGGTTTAGGTTCACCGAGGAATTGTAGATGAGGCTCTAAAAACTGGGTATTGGAAATATGGCTACATATTAACCATAAAATTAGTTTTAAAATTAAAAAAAAAGTAGATTTTGTTTAGTGTGGAAAATCTTGCAAAAACCACAACATTTTGTTTGTTAGTTCAAGATTTCAGGCTTTACTTAAAATAAATGTTTGTTATGTTAGAGACATGGCGAATTCATACATTTTTTTTAAATATCTTGTATTTTGTTTTTGTAAAAAGTAAGAGTGAATGTCAAAATTATTTGTTGAAAATAAAAAAAACAATTGCTTCAGAGGTAAATCTTTTTTCTATATTGCAAATTTATTGTGGCCTCAGTTATTCAATGCGCATTTTTAATTCCTTGTGTTTATATTTTATATTCACTTTTTTTTACAATAATTAGTATTGTGGTTTTTTTTGTTGAACTGTTTATGGTTTGAAATCCAAATTTTTGATATTTTTAATTTGGCTTAAGTTTATCAAATTTAATTTTCATTAAATTATTTTTATGAAGAAAGGAATTTAACAACATTAAATTAAATAAAATTCCTTTTTTTTTTGTTTTATAAAATTTAAATAAGTTTTTTTTCAATTGTTTAGATTTGTATTAAATTTATTGAACTTATTTTTTCACTAAATGTAAACTAAGCTTGACATTCAGCATAAACACAAATAAAAAAAAAACAATAAACAAATGACTCGAAAATTTCGCCTGCATGAATTCCTCTTGGTTAGAGAAAATTATTAAATTCGACTGAAAAGCATATTCTGCTAATTCGGATTAAGCGTTTGATTAAAAAGTTCTTTCGGTCTGGCATCGTGATTTTCTAACGGCTTGTAAGTTAGAAAAACATTTGTTTATTTCTAAGAAAAACACATTATTTTCTATTGTTTTACATTTATGTAGTATTTGCTCTGTTGTTTATTGTATTTTTTCAGATGGTTTTATTTCTACTTCTGTTACTCTTCGGCTATTTTCTTAACAGATTTGTAAAATACATACGAGAGCGTTTGTTTATTTTACATTATTCAAGCATTTATTAATGTGTTATTGTTGTTGTTGTGGTTTTGTTTCGATTGTTTTTTTGCAAGTTGTGTCTTATTTATTTTGAAGTATTGTAAAGACCACAAATAAAAAGACTTATGGCTAATAAATCACTGATGGTTTAAACCCTGGTTTAGTTGAACTTAACTTGAATTTAGATGTAGTTTAAACTCAACAACTATAAACCAGTGTCCTATGTATTATATCGACCCCTTTGCGCGAAATTATCGTATGTTACAAAAAGCAAATTTTACAGGACAGCCTTTTTTCTACTTTTCTCTGCTTTCGCTTGCAATATCAAAATAAAAATATACATTACATTTTTGCCGCATCGAAGTGGAATTCGCCTACAATATTTTGTCTTGTGACGTCTCTTTGAATGTAGCACAATATTGCATCAAAAACTCAATTTCAAAAAAATTGGCATACACGATAATTTCGCACAAAGGGGTCGATATGTTGTTAAAAAAAAATAACATGGGGCCGCACTACGATAAATCTTTTCAAATTCATATGGTCTGTATTGGTAGTTTAAACGCCCAATTTTATGCGTTTTAAGATGGTTTATATGTTAAGTGAATAATATACATACTAGCTTAACCCGGCGCGCTTCGCTACACTGCTTTAACCACGTTTGAAGACTCTCCCTTCAATAGTTTTTCAGTTGAGAGATATTTAATATATGAATCCTATTGGAGGTATTTCCCCCCTGCGCCTAACCGTCTTATTTTTATTTTCAAAAGTGAAGTATACTATTAGAGTGACTTCTAGAAAGTTTGAACATTCTCACTATCACAGCTCTTAGGATATGCGATATTAAACATTGGCTGCTATTTTGTTTAAATTTTGGGGCTAAAAGATCCTACTACCAAAATTTCAACAAAATGCGTGCAGCGGCTCTTAAGATATGCGATATTTAATATTGGCATCCAATGGGGGGTACTAATTCCCCTGCCCCTAACAACAGCCTATTTTATTGTTAGGGCTCACGTGGTGTATCTGTAAAAATTTCAGGAAAATCGGTTCATTAGTTTAGGAGTCTATAAGCCAACATACAAACAAACAAACATTTTTTATTTTTATATATATAAAAGATGTGTGGGTTAAAACACATTTTAAACCAAAAATAGAGTTTAACTTACTCTGATTTTTTAGCCCTTACAGTCTGTTCATCGATTACGAACGTTAACGTTCGCATAGAAAATTATATTTAAAACAAAAAAAAAAACATTATAATATTTATTTTTGTTTTCAATGTAATTTTCTATGCGAACGTTGACGTTTGAAATCGTTAAGCAGGCAGTTATTCTAATTTATTTGTTTGTATTACTGCCTACTTTTTTTCTATTATTTATTCTGACAGCTTAAAAAAAAAGGTTTATTATTGTTTCAATGTTGTTGTTGTTTTTAAATTTGGAATTTTGAATAATGATGATAATGTTGGAAAGCTTTTAAACGGTGGTAAATAAATAGCAAACATTTTCATGATTTATGTTTTTATTTATAAATTTTAAATTTGTATTTATGGATTTAAATTTGTATGATATTAATAAGAATTTTGAAAAGTATGGGCATTTGAATGTAACAAATTGCTTCTAATAAAATGTGTTGTTATAAAAATTGTTTTATACTCTCCACCACGCATATACAACATATGTACATATACAATTAACAGCGTCAAAAGTTAGTCAACATTGACGATAACTTTATATTTTTTTTGTGTTGCCACAAGAATAATTTAAACTTTTAGTGCCCATTTCGACAGTTTAATCGGAATGGAAAACATTTTCGATTTAAATTGTGAAAAATTGTTGGTGCTTATGTTTATGCTTGTAAAAGAAAATACGATGATAGAAGGTACTAAACTGTAAACCATAATAATTATAAATGTAAAGTTGTTGTAAATATTTTTGGAAAACTAAAAATGATTTACCTAAAACTTGCAAAGCTTATTGCCCGGGTATTACACAGTTTTTTGGGGCCTCATCCACAAGTACTCTGTTGACCTAATCATTTGGAAAGGAAGACGAAGAGCTTCCACAATACGCTCTAACACTATTATCGTTTGTGTTTTCCACAAAACTACCGAACCGAACACTAAGTAGCGATATTTAATGTTTATTTTTGATTAAATTTTCCCAATCACTATTTTCTGAATAGGTTTTTTTTTTAAATACCATTCTTCATACAAAATAATTTAACGAAAATTGAATTTGATTCACTTTAGCCTAATTAAAAATATTAACATTTGCATTAAAAACCATGAACAGTTCAACAAAATAACCACAATACTAAATATGGTTTTTTTTTGTTTTTGTTTTGCCGTGCGTTGTCATGACAAAATATTACGGATTTATGTCTAGTCGCATATTTCAGTCGCTTTTCGGCCAATGTTCTTTAAAGGTCTTTTTGGTGCGTGCAAACGTTTTAAAATTGCAGACAGCAGGAATTATCCGAACAGAAACCCAAGGTGCCATTCAAATTGGGAATATGAATTCTGGTAACTTGTATCTTCTAATGAACTTACTTTGTTTACTTTAAATAACGTTAAAAGACAATTCCAAAACATTTAAATTCCTTAAAACCAAACCGCTTACGTCACAAAAAGTTTTGTCGGCTTTAATATGTACTGCTAAAATGTGTATTTTTACAGCAACAAAAATCAAAATCTCATCACAAAATCAATCACTTTGTAATTAGATTACATTTTAATCGGTTGCTCTAGTTGCTGTCCAAAACTGAACAGGCAAAATTTGGTAGCCTACAAAATTATAATAATGTTTAATTCAATTCATTTCGCTCGAAAAACAAAGTCAGTCAGTCCGTCCTACACACTGATGTGTCATCGAGCAAATATTCTTTACAGTTCAATGTATGTTTTTTATTGCTTAAAACTAAATTTTATTGAAATTGTAGTTAATCATGTGTAATTTAATACATTTTTCCCCCTCATTGCTCAATCTGTTTGCTTTGTATGTGGGGGATTAATAACAAATTTGGTTTTTTTTATACCAAATGAACATTTTGACATGCAAGATAATGAACGACTCTTAGACATATTGACAGCTGTCACTTTTAGAAATTTATTACATAATTCTGGGGTTAACTGCTGAAGGGAGCTATTAGCATTACATAACTTATCGCTTGTATGCACACCGCTTCTAAGCAATAACAATTTTTATGCATACTTACTTGTGCAATTATACAATTTCACCTAAATGTATGTATGTAAATAAAAATGCTCTTACTACAATAACCTTGATAACTGGATTCTTTGGAATCTGTATGATTGTGTGTAGACCCTTTTTGTGTGTCTCGGTGTGGATGGGCTACAATTGTAGCAATCTGTAGGAAAAAAATGTATTATAACTACTCTGGTTTGAGTAATTATAATATTAGGTGGGTACAGTGGAATGGTTGAGTCGGTGCGGTTGGTTCTTTTGGCATTTAAAGCTTTTCTTCGAATTTAACTACATAATTAGTTTTCCTTTAATACGTTATAATTTCAGGTTAATTTACGTTTACATTATAATTATGCCTTATTAACTTTACAATAATTAAAGTTCAGATTAAGTTTGAATAAACAATATAAGGGGTCTTTTTACAACAGTTTCCTTTGATGATTCTTGTAGAAGAGACTTTAAGTTATTTTTCTGTTACACTAAGAAGGGGATTTTTTTATTTTTTACGATATTGCCATTACTTTACGAAATTTATATGTATGTATCTTTGTATCGAAAATAAGTTCAGTGATGCCATACAACAATCGACAGTCTTATGCTATAAACACATTCGAGACAGCAAGCTACCGACTTCACTCCCAGCGGTAAAACTCAGAAGACCTTCTTACTTCAGGCCTTTTACAAGGCCTGCTTAAAAATTGTTTTGATTAAATTCCTATTCTTATCTAACTGCTAAAGAATGCCTCATAGAAGGCCTCGGCTCTTTGGTGTAAAAGATAAGATACACCTTCCACACTCGCTTCTATGAGAAGGGAGTAGAGAAGGAGTAACATTTTTTGTATTGTTTTTTTTTGCACAAGCAAAAGCAAAACAATTATTTTTTTTATCCCGTTTCCATTCTTATGTACCTTCTAAAGAAGCGAGAGCGGAAGGCCTTCTCCGCAATGACAACGTGTGTAAAAAAGATATGAGTATGGAATGGAGCGAGAAGGCCTTGTATATCCAAAAAAAGGAGAACAGAGGCCTTCTAGAAGGCATCCGTACCCCTTCTTTTTCCCGCTGGGACTATGTCAAACATAGAATACATGTGTGTATATGGAAATGATTATTTTCACGACGACACGGCTACATGGCTGCAGGTTGTTGTCTGTGCTTACTTTGTCGTTGTAGTCAAATTAAACTAATTTCTATTTTTGTCTACTACAAAACAGAAAAAGTGTTGTTAATATTAAAAAATATTTAAGGAATAAGTGCTTGAAAATATTTTTTTTGTTTAACAGAAAAGAATACGCTTGAAATTGAAAAAATTATATAACTTTTTAGTATCCTTAAAAGAAGTTCTATAGGAAGATTTTTTCGTGCTTACGCTTTCCTCGTTTAGGAGTTATAGGACTGAAATTTGTAAAATATTTTATCTATATCTCTTTAGCTTTAAAAAGAAAAATTATTCAAAGTGTTTTTCACATGGCGATTAACCAATTTAGAGCCAATTTAATATCTATATTCGTGGCTGATTTTTTATAACAAAATTAGCTTTTAAAATATAAATAATATCGATATAGCAATTATTATCTAACCCTTAGATATTTGCTTAATAACGTTTTGCGGGTTTTCAGCGTTGCGGAACACTTATTAATTATGTACACATTGCAATAATTAAATTTGTAACTAGTACATTAATTACTACCACATATTTTTTTTACTCAATAAATCTTAATAAATTTAAAATTTTACATGATGGAGTTAATATGTTTGATTAAATATTTTGACAAAATTTTAAGTGTTGTTGAAAAATCTATCAAGAAATATTAATATTTGAAATTGGTTAACAGGCTTATAAACCGGAATTTTTAATTCATCATGTGAAAGATATTTCGAAGTAGTTTCTTTTAATACCAATACTATTTAGATCCAGTTTTCAAAGTTATTGATAAGGGGAACGAACGTTCGAAAATGCAGTTGTTGGGTGTCTCTTGCGCAGAAGTAAAGTTTAATGTTCATAAAAGCATCACTTGTAAGAAACTTGGCACTCTCATATTTCAAAAGTTTTTTTATGCTGTCATGCCGCAGCTCTGCAGCAAATTTTTTTCTGATGCAATAAATTTTGACATAAAAAAAAATCGTTTTATTTTTCTTTTGTGATGTTTTTTCTTGTAATTTATAAGAACACTGTCACTTTTTTTCAACATTTTCAATAGAATTTGTCATCGATGTTGTTGATAACATTTATTTATTATTTTATGTTTGCCCATTAAAATTTAGCTCGTGTTCAAAAATTCAAACTTTGCACAGCTGTTGTGCAGTAAAAAAAGTATTAAGGCCCAACCATAATGTGCTTAAGTTGGCTTAATCAAATGTGCGAAAACATGTAAATTAAAAGATGCAAACCATATTGAACTTAAGGCAACTTTTTACTAAATTTAATGAAACTGTTTTTTGCTTAAGCAAGGTGCGAATCTAATCGCACATTCTATACGGAATCAAATGTTTTTTTATTTGTTGTTTTTTAAAGTACATTTGAGATACTTTTTGTTAATTTTTGACAGTAGGTTAAGCAAGGCTATGCATATTATGGTTGGGCCTTTAGCATTACAACTGCAACTGGTAACCACGCATCAGCAACAACATTTTGCATCACTGCAGCTGTGATGCATAGCTTTTATATATTTACGTACGTACCCAACGTGTTCTGAAACTTTTATGACGTGCGATGACGGAACAAAATTTTTATTTTATAAGCAGTATATATTTTTTTATGTAACCTGCTGTTAAAATTATATTGTTTATTAGTTCCAAAAAAACAAACAAAATTAAAATATTTTAAATGATTTTTAATAAATTCGTTTGTTTTTACGCTATAAAATGTATTATAAATAAGTATTTATGTATATATTTATTGGCTTAAATTAAGTTTGTTACGAGTCTTGAATAATGCATGTTTTTCCATTTCATAAAAGTTTAAAAAAATGATAGTGGCACCACTGAAATATAAATACACAATAAAAAAAACAGCTGTTTTTAATTTTTCAACTGTAATTGCACCCAGCAGCATTTGTAGTCGTGTGTTCGTGTATCCTGCTGTGGTGAATGTGTTTAATGCATTACTGTTTATAAAGCTTATGTTAATTCTATTTTAATAAATATGTAATGTTAAATTATAATTTAAGTGGCCACATTACCAAAACCAAAATTATTCCTATCCATAAATTATAAGCCAATCTTTATAAAACCTGACCTTACTTTATTACAATTCCATGTCGAATTTAAATAAAATATCATGATTTGTTTCACAAGTATTTTTTTATTATTAGGCTCATCGTAAGTTAAAGATCGTTAATCATTAAATGCGGTAGTGATTTGAATGCCCTGCACCACCAATAGTAGTTAAAAGGGTAAACTAAGTTTGCGATTCCTTGTTAAACTTTTTCATTATTCATCTGAGTAGTGCAATTCATAAACTTTTAGCACTTTTAAAAGTGTTAACTTTAACCACATATTTTGACGTTTGCACTAACCACTATGTGATTCACAAACTTATTTATAACCTCGGTAAACAGTGGCTTAATTATAACTAAAAGCCAACTCATTTATCGACTATAGAGGTACAATGATAAATAAACACTTTTCTAAGCGGATTTAACCACACCAAAAATTTTGGTGCTAATAAACCACAACTGGATTTTAACACCAGCAGATGTCGTTAAAAGTGTTAGAGAATAGCAAAATCGTTAATTTTGTGGTTTACATTTTTAAAGGAAACAATTTTGGTTTTAAAAGCATAGTGAATCCCACTTCAGACCTCATAAAGTATATATGAATATAGAATATACATTGTATATTCTGGGTGCTTGAGTAATTTTAAATCGATTTATACATATCCCTCCGTCTGTCCGTCTGTTGTAAACACGCTCACTTTCGAACAACTCAAAAGGAAAGAACAATATTGGTGTCAAAAAGCTTCTAGGTATCCCTAGGAGTTTGCGATTGAAATCCAGCAAAATCCGTTGAGTAGGATAAGAGTTATGAATCCAAATGTGGAAGCACCACCCTTATAAATTGATAATTTTTTGAAAAATACTAACATAAATGGTGGTATAATGCTAATTCGATCTACATGACTGTTTAATTTCGTTAAGATCGGTGCATAATTTATCATTGGCGCCTTATAAAGCCTACTCTCGGGGAAAAAAGTTAAGTACACCTAAAACCGTAACGAATAAGGCTATTGTAATACGTCACAGTTTTATGGGAATAGGAATCACAATGTCAAATTTCGCGAAGGTCGTGAAGGTCCCCAATTAAGTAGCCTTCTGAAACCCCCTTTAAAAATATCAAACACTATAACAAATTTCACTTCAATATCGAAGTTTTTTCTAATTGAGGTTTTTAAATACCTGAAATCACTCTACAGAGATTTGTGATTATTGGTGCAAAATTTGCCATGGGTTCAATATAAATTTCCCTCTCGAAAATAGTTTCAGTTCGGCTAAAACTGTTGCAAATCATAATATTTTACTAACATTTGTTCAGAAAAAGTTTTATATGACTAAAAATAAAGGCATACAGCTATATAAGGCAGACTCAAAATGTAACATATTATTTTTTATTAATTAAGCAAGTGAAATTAATCGTGTTTTTCTTTTAATCCTGTGATTATGTAGGTAACTCATTTAAAAGCACCCAAAAACATGAAAAGAAATTTTTTGTTTTTACATGACATGACGCATTATGAATTAATTAACAATAAAGTTCTTAAATTTTAAAGAGATTTTCTAAACAAATTTTTAAATGAACCTTAGCTTTTTTTATAACATTTTGTTGCAGAATAATTAAAAAAATATAAAAGTCTATTTGATTAAGCTTTTTTGCTGACCAAAGTTTAATTAAATGGTGAGCTTTAATAAAATTTTGAACAGGAATTTTAATATTATTTTCGTTTTATTCACAACATGCAAACGTTGTAGTTTTGGCTCTTAATTAATTAGTTTTTTTTTAAATGCTTTCGCAAAACTCATTAACAGTTTACCACAAATAAGTTTTATTTACTTGAAAAAAATATATGAATATTTTTAAGCAAACAAACAAAAATTAATATTAAATAAATAAATAGAGGCTGTGACTACTCAAATATGTACACCCAAAAAGAATATAAAACGATAATGGTGATTTTTATTAATATTTCCCAAAATGTACAGTAGGCCAATTTTGTTTTTTTTTGTTTTGAAATATATCTGCAAATTTTATAGCTTCGTTTAAAATGAGAGCAACAACTTTTTTCCAAATTTTTTTCTTCTATCTTATTTTTCCCAAAGCATTTTAAATATTTTCCTTTCATTTTTTGAACAAAAATGTAAGTAAAGTTTTTTAAAAAATGTTTTCTTCATTATTTTCTATGACGGATTTATAAAAAAATTTATTTAGTTTTGAATAAAAATGTTAAACAATATGTTTAAGAACACGATACGTAACCATTGTTTTGGACAAAATTTGCAAACGTTTTCTTAATTGAAAATGTGTTTGCTTGGGAAAACATTTTTGCTTTATGGTACCTTTGTGATCTCCATGTTTAAAAGTACCCATGGGCAACGTTTTAATTGTTATGAACGATCTTTTACGAAGTTATAGCAAAATTACTTTTTGATTTTTTCTTTACATTTAGAATAACAAAGTGAACATTAGGAATATTTAGGAAAACAAACTTGAATAAAACTATTACGGAAGAGAAGGTATGATCTTATTAGAATAAAAAGATATTTTCAAAAATAAACTTTTAAAAATTAACATGGCTTTTCTACAAAACTAATAAAAAACAAGTTAGAGTGATTTATTCGGCTGTGCCGAATATTTGATAACCTCCACCGACAGATCGAATAATTCAGGAGTGGGCTCTATATGATATTTATATATTATTAATGTATCTTTATAAAAGCGGGCGTCAACATTAAAATTGGTTCCGCATTAGACCCATATTAAATTATTGACCGACTATCAGAAAGTTGTATGCTTTTTTTTAGCAATTTTAACTAGATTGAGTAAAATATCATAATTCGTAACAGTTTTAGCCGAACTAAAATTTATATTGGAGCTAAGTTATAGGACAATCATCCCGAAATTCTGTAGAGTGATTTCTGGTATTAAAATAAATAGATTTCAATAAATTTCAATACAGCAGTTAAATTAGTCTAAGCGTTTACAGTGAATTTCAGAAGCCTGCTAAATTTACACTTCGAATCACTTAAATAAGGACTTAAAGGCACAGATTGGTAATTTTTTAAGCTGTTAAAATCATTTCTCCAGACTTCTTCAAATATTAATTCGTCTTTAATGTACGAAGGCGGTCCGAACAGACGTAAAGTTTTATTACTTTTGTAAAAAGTGGCAATCTTATATTACATTTTTTAAGTTTTAACGCGACACGTGGCTAAGAAATTTTATTTTTAACCATCTAAAGTAGCCGAATTACATAGGACTAAGAAATAAATTGGCCACCTTTATGTCATTAACTGCTTTCTGTTGAATGGTCTTGCATGGGACTTGGATTTGCAGTGGATGAAGATTCAAAAAGAGAAAGTTTTCTGTCTAATGAAATGTGCGTTTTACAGAATGGTGCTCTTTTACAGAGAGTGCTGTTCTCACGGAAGGTTTTTTTGGATCCCGTGGGGACTGTTGTTATAACCTAAAAACTCGAGAAGGGAGCTATTCAATTACATGGGAATTTGCACTTGTTGAAATTCGGAAACGGATCATTTTTAAAAGCGGTTGCTATTTAATAGCTGCCGCTGGCTATTTCTTAAATAGCTCTAGCTCCCAAGCAAGGGGCGAGAGTATAGTAATGCCAGATTATACACTCAAACTGGTACCGGGGTGTGCTGGTGACGCTCAAGCTCTATTGCTTATGGCAAACGCATAGTTTGTCACCCAAGTGGATGAATTACCTCGGAGTGGCCGTGCGGTAGGAATCCACGTAAATCTTTTTCAAATTTTTATTTCAATTTTTAAAAATGCTAATTTCAGAATAAATTTGCATATCATTTAACTTATAGTTTGCACATTTACTTAAACAAAAGTTTAAGGATTTCCCTTCTCTACTAGAACCATTATGGTTAAATTAAATCCTTAACACCATCACATTGTAATTAACAATCTGCCTGATAAGAAGACATTAACAACAACTACTCAACAGCTTAAGCTCTGCATTAAAATGACTAAACAAACATCCAGCCCATGTAAGTTTATTGAATGCCATTCAAAAATTATAACAGTGATGATGCCAGTAATGATGTTGATCGAATAAACATCATTCAGTTACATTCAAACATGATTTTACACAAACGAACGAACACATTTACCCAGTCATTTATTCATTGCCTCATTCATTCTTTCATACATTGCCATTGTTTGCTGTTGCACCAAGTGCATACTTGTAATTGCAACAAGTGCTAATAATCATTCATTTCTCTTCTGACTTAATAAAGAGCAACATCATCATCATTTTAATTGTTGCTGTTGTTGGCGTAAGTCAAATTTAAGTCACTGAACCTGTGTGTATTTATATTCAAATACATTACAGGGGGTTTGAGGCTGAGCTGAAATACCGTTGACCTTACAACGAAGCTATTTGTTGATACTTTAACCCATTACCACCCACTGTACGCAATATGAGGACATTTGTTCAACTGATGGCAACACTTTGAAAACCCGTTATGTCTCTCAATGTAAGAACAAATATATATATACAATAAAATTGTAACGTTACTGACTGACTCACTGACTGATTCATCATCGCACAGCCAAAACGCCTGAGGCTAAAAACTTGAAATTTGGACCAGACATTGGTCACTCTCCAGATCGATCCACTAAGACGGGATTTTTAAAAATTCAAATGTTTAGTGGGTAAAAAAGGGTAAAAACAGGAAAATACGGTAACCTTATATCTCCAAAACTAAAAGAGATACAAAAAAAAATGTAATACATATCGTCGTTCTTTAGAAAAATAAGCGGACAGGTGTCTGGTACTTTTTTTAAATTCGGACCTTTTAGGGAGTAACCGGGTAAAACCTGAATTTTGGTACTTTTTTGACACCCCATCTATCTTTTGAACCAATAAACATGGAACCAAAGTTTATACCACATTCGAAACTTATCAAAAAAATACGAATACAAATTTGGTACTTTTTCGAAATTCGAACATTTAAGGGGTGAAAATTGTAACTATTGTTGGTATTTTTTTTACAAAACATTTTCCTCCATTCTTTGACATATTCGTTCTAAATTATGGGCTCCCACTACAATACTGAAATTTTGGATACTTCAATGGGGGAAAAATAGAACCAAAAAAGGAAATACGGGATATTTGATATTTTTTTAACTATCGTTAATATTGGACCTAGAAACATAAAATTCTTTATATCCAATGTATCCAAATATGGATTCGAATAATTTAATTCCCTTTCAATAGTAAACCTGATATTCTGATCAAAAGAGTTAAACGTTGATAATAAAATATCTATCTCATTTTCATTAACTATAACAAATGGTTTATTAGTCAATTTTCCTAGACATGTATCTAATAATTTCTCCATCACAATATCAGCAATTATTGGAGATGCTGGTGAACCCATTGGAAGCCTCTTTTCCTGTGCAAATATTTTCTTATCAAAGGAAAGAAAATAGGTTATTGATAGATTGGTATAAAAAACCAACATCATCAGGTAGAATCTTAAATTATTTTTCTAAGCATCCTAAGAGGATATTATTAACACAGCTAATAATCTAATATATAGAATATGGACGATAAGTGACAATAGATTTCATAGGAAAAATAAAAGAACTATTTGAAATATTTTACAAGATAATAGTTTTCCTAACAAACTAATTCAAAAATTAATAACACAATATAATGTAAGAAAATCTCGAAATATTAGTGAGATCTTAGCACCTAAAATATATAAATCATTAACTTATGCACCTGAATTTTCAGAGAGGTT
Source organism: Pollenia labialis (assembly GCA_949318255.1). Taxonomy (NCBI): domain Eukaryota; kingdom Metazoa; phylum Arthropoda; class Insecta; order Diptera; family Polleniidae; genus Pollenia; species Pollenia labialis. Next base: position 185,318,716 of record OX439139.1, on the reverse strand, counting down.
AGAAAACTCTCATATTTATGACAAAGGGAAATATAGAATGGCACACAGGGTAAACAATACTATTGGTAGTTTATTCACAAGAATGAAAGATAGATTACAAAAGTTGGATATGTCAAATTTAGTTTATAAAATACCTTGTGGTGGCAACAATAATGAACAATGTGCAAAAATATATGTAGGAACAACTGGGACGAAACTGAAAACTAGAATAGCAGGACATAAACATGACCAAAAATATAGAAATTATAATTCAGCACATGGTACAGCTTTATCGACTCATTGCAGGGATTTAAATCATTATCCAGATTTTGAGAACACATCCGTTTTAAACGTGAAAGGTTTTAAGAAAAGAAGGTATATGTTAGAGATGTTACAAATAAATAATGTTCCATTTGAAGAAAGGATTAATTTTAAAAAAGATACTTAAGGTTTAGCCCAGATTTATAGATATTTATTGAATAAGAATAAATAGGTTGACGAAAAGGGAAATAGGTTTAGATCTTTGGTTGTTTTCTAAAATATAATTTTGATGGCTTAAGTTAGATTTGTAGAAATAAATTTTTTGACGAAATAGGGAAATATTTTAAAATTGTTTTTTGTTTCCTCTTTTTAATTTTTTAATATTTTGATTTTATGAAATGAGGAGCCGCAGAACAAAACGTACTTTTTCGCATTTTTTGACAAATTGGTTTTTTGATATTTTTATAATTTTTGGGTTGAAATCTTTAAGAAAAAATCTAGTTAGCATATTTTTTTTTTTTTTTTACCAAGAAATTGGGTTCTAAAAAAATTGGTGCATAACAAAACGTACTTTTTTTCTTTTCAAAACGTGCTTTTTTCATTGTTTTTGCAATTTCTTCGTGTATATTCTTCTTAATATTCTTAATTTGTTTGACGTTTATTTATATCATTTCATTTTATTTAAAATTAACTGTTAAATAAAATTTGCTTTTGTTGTAATGTAAATTTGTATTTCTTCGACGCGTTTTCAAGAATATCCACCAACAATTGCAATAATTTAACTTTTGTTTGGTGAATGAGTGTTATGAAAAAAATAATTAATTCAATAGTATAATTAAAACATGGAAGAATTACAAGAATCTGTAGAAAATTTAAACATAGGAATACGTAAAAAGCAAAAATTTTTTAACAAAACGTACTTTTTCATTTTTTTTTTAACAAAACGTACTTTTTCGATATAAAATTGGTTTGATATTAAACATCCTTGACATTTAATGTGTTGACTTACGGCAGTTTGATTCATCTTTTGGTAAGTAAAAAACTTGTTTTCATTTCCAGGTTCATGCAGTTTTTTAAGGGGTCGAAATAAATAATCCTCAATTTCCCAAAAATTTTAAATGTGTGAAAAAGTACGTTTTGTTCTGCGGCTCCTCAAATGTTATTGTTGAATGTTGAAAAAAAATTTTTAAATTTAATTTTAATTTTTATTAATTGTCAAACACAATTTTTGGTAAATTTTTATTAAATTTTATAAATATAATATCCTGAAGAAGATTTCCAAAGGAAATTAAAAAACGAAATAAAAAATAAACGAAATATTTGATAAAAAAAGTGACCTTTAGCTCAAGTATTAATAAAGAAGAATATAATCTTAAAAAAAGGTCGAAGAAATTAAGTATAATAAAATTATTAAATTATTTAGTTAAATACATCAAATTTTCAAAGTAGAATGATTACGAAAACCATATGGGGTATTGTGCTGGTGTGTTATTGAGTGTTCTGCTGTACACAAAAGTCGCAATTCAACAAACGTGAAACGAACATCTGTAACGGGTTACTTAATAATATTCTAACACTTTGACTTAAGTCAGTTCCAATGACTTTGACTTAATGACAAACTGTCATTAAATTGATGCGAAAGTGTCCTTTCTCGGATGTTACTGCGTCATCGCACTGAGGACATGTTCGTCATTTCTGTGATGCCGATGTGTCATCCCATTGATGATATAATTTCATTTTGACCCTGATGCCACTTTGACCAAGTGATGTTAAGGTTAATATCACAATGATGAAAAGTGTCATGGGGTCCAAAACGAAGACACTTGTCATAGCACTGATGTCAAAATACATCAGCGTTATTACGCCTTTTCTATCAATATTGTTGATTTCGTAGCTGAATGCGCACTGGCATCTTTACAAAAAAGACAATATGTTTCATTCCACAATTCCAAAAAAAAAGTTCTGGCTAATAATAATTATGGGACAATAGCCTAAAGGAATCTATTTAGTATTTCAAAAACAGAACATTAAAAATTGTATAAAATAGTAAATTGAGAGCAAATAATTTAAATTATCATAAAATGCGTGGTAATCATTATGCTTATATTTTTTTGAGTGATTGCAGACTTTTATATCTTGAAAACCTCTATTAACAGTTTCTGAGTGCATCCGGAGCAAACAACAAAACATTACTAACGAAAAATTTTAAACATATTGTGAATTATCAACCATACTATGGTGAATGTAGTTATCCATCTAGAAGCCACAACCATATGGTTTCCTTCGAAAAAAAACACTGATTGAAGTTTGTTATGTGGTGTTGTAAGTGAAGAATATCGAAAAATAGTTTTTCATTATTTTTGGGTTTAATACACATGGGATGCTAAAGAAGCGTACACAAACGGACTGGTCGAGAGATTGTTGATATATTATTTATTAATTAGGAGTAACTAATACAATTGCAAAAAATGTTCATATTATATGTTATATGTTATGACAAACAGTTAAGAGAATTTTAACACAAAGCTGTTTTTGTACGAACATTCTGTATATGGGTTACACATAGCAACTTTTGTTAACTACTTCTGAACGAGTAAAGATATCATTAAACGGTTTGGTTGATAGATGTATCATTAACAGAAGTTTGAAAAGGTGTAAAAAAATAATTTCAAAATTTTGCACATAGCTGATTTTTTGGAAGGTCGAAGAAATTAAACTAAATGATTTTTTTATTTTAAAACATATTTGAAAAATGTTAAAAATTTTGAAGTCGGAGTCGCGAGTTTTTATGGGTACTTCGACTCCGACTCCGGCACAAAAAGCCCAATTCCGACTCTTCAGCTCCGACAGCCCTGGTTTATTCGTTCTTTAATCTTAGAGTTTTATCATGAATCTAAAAGTTTTACACAAAATTTTTACTCCGAACAAATCTCTCTACTCTAATATTTGTATATACATAAATATGAAGATATCTATTTTTATTCTTTTTGCAATAACTTTAACAATAATTCTTAAAATGATGTCTAGATTATTAAATTAAAAAAAGTTATGCACTTTTAAACATATTGAGTTCAATTGGAAACAAAATAAAAAACAGAACTGTACACAAAGTTCGTTTACATGACATTTTGAGGCACAAAGTATGCACAATAAAATGTGCCATTTTTGTTCTTTGTTAGCAGATTATCAATTGAAATACAATGAAAACATGTAAATGTCTCAAAAGATTTTTGAAAAGAAGAGCAAACGATATCTTTTGAAATGCAATATTTACCCAACAAGTAAGTACAAGTTTATTTACACAGTACACAATTGCAAGGGGAAACGTATAGGGGAAAATAAAGATGTTCTGTAGTTCAATGTACACAGGAAAAATTAATGTCAATTAAAAAATTTGTGATACTAATTAAAAAAATGAATTAAATTTGCATCAGTTATGATATAATTAAGCTTTTAATTCAATTAATAAAAGTTTTAATTAAAAACAATATTATTTTTGATAAATGGTTTGAAAAGAATTTCTTCTGTGTACACACACACATATTTATTTTTGAAAATCGATACTTCCCTCTAACCCACTGTCTATAGTTTTATTTTTCTTGGTTAAAGGTATGTAAAAGTGCGCTTAGGATAACAATAGATGCGCTAAGAACCCAATATGTACTTCAAAGTGAATTTAAGCTCAATAATACATATTTATATCATTGACTGAATACACAACAAGAACAACAATTATTTTATTTCTTTTATGTATTTACAGATGAGAATAACAGCAAAAGATAAATAGAGAAGGATGTAAAAGCTCCAACAAGCGGAAAATGGAAATAAAATCACAACAAAATGATTATAAGTATTTGTAAATGACATTTTGTTATGAAGTTTTTTTTTTAAAAGAACTTGTCAAGTACAATTTCATATTGAAAAGGGTTTCCAGTAAAAACAGGTAAGAGTGCTATATTCGGCTTTGCCGAATCTTTAATACCCTCCACCCACTGTTCGAATATTTCAGGAGGGATATCTATATGATGTCTATTTATTATTAATTTATCTTTATAAAAACAGACATCAGCATTAAAATTGGTTGGTTTGAGGTTTAGTTCTATATTAAATTATTTAGCAATTTAAACTAGCTTTAGTAACAGTTTCAATTCAAATTGTTATGATGTTATGATAGCAGTATTTTTATCGCTTTTAGGCGTACTAAACTGTTTTCCGGGAGTAGTGTTTATATGGGACGGATCTTCACGAAATTTTACAGCGTGATTTCCAGTCGAATAAAACAAATTTTTGCAAAATCTTATCTCATTCCGTGCCTTGTTCCACCATTTATGAAATTTTTTGTAACAAAATTATAATTTTTTTTAGGTGGTGGTTCCACATTTTGATTCATAGCTCTTGTCCTACTGCACCGATTTAGCTGAATTTCAATCCCAAACTGCCTAGGAGAACTACAAGCAATTTGGCACCAAGTTTGTTCATTTATTTTGAGTTGTTTGAAAGTGAGCATGTTTTCAACAGACGGACAGACAGACGGGCATGGCTAAATCGACTAAGAATCACTCAAGGACCCAGAATATATATACTTTATGGGGTCTGAGATGAATAATAAAAAAGTTTCACACGGAATGACAAACTTAATGTACCCTCTTCACAACTAATTGTGGTGGAGTGTATAAAAAAAAATTTGCAAGACTCAATATTTGACAGACAAGGGTTAAGGTAAAAGAAGCCTTTGCACTTGCAAATCTCTTTTACGTCTAACTTTCTTATACTTTGAGTTCATAAATTAAGCTTTTTTTAATAAAATGTTTTTTTTAATTTTTGTTATGCTTAAAACATACTTTTGTTTTGTTTTAGTCGTTACGTCCAATTTTTAAGTTTGATTTTAAATTTCATTTATATTAAAAATTATTTTATAAACAAAACTAGTTTTTCAATTAATACAAGGCAGATTGAAAAGTAGATGGATGGCCTTGTCACATAGTGTACGTTTTAAAAATAAATGGAAATTTTTAATGTATAACTAAAAGTTAATATAGATTTGTTTTTTTTAGTATTCTTATTATTTCATTATTTATAACTTCTAAATACCCCATTAGGTTTGGTTCTGGACCCAGTTTTACTTTTTTTTAACTTTTTATTTATTTGATTTCCAAAACAACAAGATTTAAAATCTTATAATTATAGTAATGGATTTTTAAATTGTATACAGAGCTGCCAGTGGATTTTAGGGAAAAATACCTACACATGCTAAAATTCTACTTTTCCCTACACGTAGAAAAAGATTTCCCCTACAAAAATCCCTACGCATTATTGTCATTCAAATAGAATAAAAAACCATAGTTTTAAAAAATTAATTTTATTCGAAAGCTTTGACATCTTTAGACAAAAAATAAATACAAAACTAAAAAAAAAAAAAAATAGTACATGTGTATGTACATTAGGGCTATAACCAAATGTTGGCCCCAGTACCACACGATTGCGCATGTTGTGCTTTTTACGAAAAAAAAATGTTCGGGTCATTGTGGAATATAAACCTCAACCACAAACACGACTAGTTTGTAATATCTCTCAAAAAAAATAGATTAATTTTAATTAAAAAATTTAAAAAATTTTATCAATATGTAACTGAAAGTGAAAAATATTTTTTAATTATTACATATTGATAACTAAAATATTGAAGTAAAACATGTTGTTTAATTATAACAAATTGACTGAAAAAAATATTTGCGTTTTTTGGATGAAGAAATAAAAATTTAAGAAATTTTAATTCCAAACTTTACCGCTTTTTGTGGGTGAACTTTTTTGACAACCGCGAACTGCGCCAACTTTTTAAGCCACAAACAACAATACGAGTATATTTTAATGCGATTTTAGGGAAAATAAAATTTTTAAATCTTTATTGACATGAAAATAGCACTAAACAAAATTTTTTTTCTGCATTTATTTCATAAAAAATGCGATATGGCGAAAAATCCCTACATTTTAGAGATATAAAAAATCTGTCCGATTTTCCCTACGCTGCTATTTTAGTATCGAATTTTCGGAAAATTTTTCACTTTTGCGGCTACCTAAGCGCTACCTAAAAGGTGTTAAGAAACATTCCTAGGAAGTTTATATGCTCTAGAAAGTTGTTTATTTAGATCTTAGGTACATTTTTGTAACTGATTGTTTCCTTGAATTTTTAACGGTTTGCTACCTACGGACCTGAACAGGAAAAAAAGGTATACAAAATCGAATTTTTTAAAGTTTTTTTGCAATTTTGATTTTGAAGATGAAGTTTTTTGATTTTATGTGATCACAATTTTTGTTCTTTATGCCAAGAGCTACAACTTTGTCTCAGAGGATTAATCAAACTTTCAAACGGTTTGCAAGATATGAGCTTGAGGAAATGATCACTTGTTTGCAAAAATGACACCGAGGCCCTAAATCTTTAAGGGCCCATAAAAAAAAAGTGCATGACTTTGGGCAAAACTGGGAACAGGGTTTTTTTTTTGTCCTTTGTGGTTATTTATTGTCCGTATATGGTTATTTTTTTCGTGTTGCACTGTGTAATATTATTTGTTATTTGTCGAGAACAAAACACAAGTTAAGCAAAAGTGGAATGCCCTGTTTTTAACACCTGAATTTGTTATTTTGTTATATTCCGACATTTTGTTTTTTTTCGTTTTAGCGATTTCAAATAAATTTTTGGGTTGGGTTCTGATTCTTTTAAGTTTAAACGATGACGGTGTTAGCAAATTTTTGCAAATTTCCGCTAATTTAGCAATTTTTACCGAACTTCAAATCAATTTTTTTGCTTGCTTAAATTATACAGTTGGTGCAGAATGAGCTAAAGTCAAATCGCGATAATTCGTACCCCGATAAATCGTAATTCCCGATAATTTGTAATAAACTGTCGGTCCCTTGAAAAAATCTCGTTAATTCGTAAAATTTCCATACATTTTGGTCCCCTCGCTAATTCGTAATTTTTTTTCAAATAAATTCTTCTTTGCCTCTTATAAATCGTAATTGTTTGCTAACTACCACTTATAATTCGTAATAAAAACAACAGAAACATGGAAAGAATAATTTTTTGTTTACCGCTATTTTTTTTCGCGTGGGTTTTTTCCTTGTTTGTTTGTTTATTTTCTTAAGATCAGTTTGTTACATGAACAATTTTTATATATATTTTCTTTTTAACCATTTTTTTCTGTTTTTTTATCGTTTTAGAAAATAAATTGAAAAAACCCGTTAATTCGAATTTATTTTATTTTAACCCCGTTAAATCGAAACCCCGCTAAATCGAAAACCCTTATAATTCCTAAGAAATGGCCGGTCCCTTGCGATTACGAATTATCGGGATTCTACTGTATGTGGTTTGAACCCTTTATAACCTTTTTAATTATCCTTCTTTCTTTTCAGCATCTTGTGAAGGAGACTTGGGAAATTAATTATGAATCGATCGATCGACCAACGTACAAAAATAATTGAATTTAATTTTTTAAACCAACAGTCTATTGTGTTGACAGAGCGTGCATATCGCCGTCATTTTAATGTACGCATTGCACCCACAGCGTCTGCAATAAACCATTTGATTGGACATTTTCGTCAACATGGATAACAAGATCACGATTTTGATGATTATATTAGTGCACGCCAGATTATTTTGCTTAATAAGATTTTTAAGTATAAGCGCCCACAATATTTGAAGGATAAATTAATTTTTGGAAATTCGATTAGATAATCGCAGTTAATATACCCTGTTTATTCTACCGTAATTATCAGTAGATCTTTTGTGGTCAAGGTGGCCAGATTGTGGAATTAACTTTTACCTAATAGTAAGCGGACATTTTCTGGAACTGTGGTACAGTTTGAGTACCTTTTTAGGAATCAGATAAATAGTTGGGAATCTGTTTTGTTTATTTCGTTTCTGATATAAATTCGTTGCTGGACCTTGTAGCTGTATTTGCATGGTGACACATTATTTTTTTTTTTGGGAGTTAAGATTCTGGTAATCGGATTATAATTGTTTTTTTTGATTTTTTTTAATTAACCATTAAATATATATGAGTTTATAATGGAACAATAATTATGCCGAGAGAATATTCTTAGGATCTATTAAGATAAATGAATGTAATTTTTTAAAAACATGCTGTTAAAATGTATTAACTGCTGATATTTGGCCCAATTAAACAAAAATAATGAAATAAATAAAAATAAACATGGGTCTGTAAGAACCCTTCCTGGTGCCATAAAAACAGCTACCGTGCACACTGGTCAAAATATTGAACGTGTACGGGACAGCGTGACGCATAGTCCTTCAAGGATGCGTTCGACACATGCAAATGAGACATATGTGGGAAGCAGCAAATGGATATTACTTAAAGGATATAATTTTTGCAAGCTAATTGCAAAAATTTCCCCAATAACATACTGTATTTAAAAAAAAAAATTATAATAATCGCATAAATAAAGAAGTAATAAATCATTTTGTTGCTCTTTGATCCAATCGTCGCCGTTATAAAAATAGCACCATATATAAACTAAAGTCACCTATTTTACAGGGAACTATTAACACCGTCGATTTTTTGAGAAGAAATTGCAATTCCTAATGCCATAAATAAGAGGAAATGTTTTGGAATAAAACATGCGCCCATTTTTAACAAACGAACACCAAATTACATTTTTTAAATAAAATATCACATTTTTTTTGTAGAAAAGAATACATACGTAAGTTGTTCCCTGATTTTAATTTCGTACGTTTTTAATGGCGAATTTCACCAATTTATTTAAATATCAATTTATGTTTAAAATTCATTTTTCATGTCAAATAAAAATAAAATTGTATGAAATTAATTCATATTTAAATATTATCTGTGAAATTGGACACAATTATATATTTCTTGACAACATAAGTATTATTTTTTTGTGGCTCTAAGGAACTTGTTTGTTCTTGTCCCTTCTCTGTATTTCTTATTTGCAAATTACTTTAACAATTCTTGATACAATGGCAGCAAGGAAACAAATAGCAAATGCTTTTAAATTGCTTTTTTACATACATACATACTTATAAATTTATTGTTTTAGAAAAAAGAACTGGCATTCCTGTTTAGGTAAACCTTTCCAAATTCTTTGTAATATAGAATTTAATCGAGCTATGTTAACTTGTTTTAAAGGCTCAAATACCATTTTAAATAGATTTAGGGCATTTGGATTTGAATATCAAACTTATTTTAAAAATAAATCAACATAAAAGCTGAAAGACGTTCTTCATCCCATACGAAAGTGGTCAGTAATTTTTAAGTTAAACATAAAATCATTTTATTTGGTAAAGTATTCTTGTTGAAATTCCATAACATTGGCTTTGAGGTATTTTCTTTTCTCTTTGGGTTTAAATTTGTTTCTTATCTTTTTATACCCTTCACCACTAGTTGTGAATGAGGGTATACTTAATTTGTCATTCCGTGTGAAACTCATTAAATATTCATCTCAGAATCCGTAGAGTATGTATCGACTCCTCTGTGTGAAAAAATACGAATTTATCAGGAGAAGGTTTTTTCTAATTATTTTAATATCTAATCGAAAATGTTTTTATGCACAATTTTAGATCTTTGTTTAATACGTGACATTATGTAAAACATTACCTCACAACATTCAGCAAAATAGTAACGCATTCAAGTTTAAAAAAGAAATTTTTAAATTGTATTCTACAACTTAACTTTTATACTGTTATTTATCATATTTTTCATTTATTTAGACAAAGATTCTGCATTTTAATTCTTCAATTTCACATCACTTTTGAATAAAAATCTTTTTATCTTTAAACTAATTAATTTATAAGTATTTATATGTAAACTCTCTAGAATAATTTATAATCAACAAGTTTATTCTAATTAAAATTTCTATGCTGTAATAATAAGATCTAATCTTGTTGCATAGGAAAGACACAAATAAATAAACCTTAAACCTTAAATTGTGGTTACTTCGCAAAAGTTATGGCGCTAACCATAACATTTTTTCATTAAGTAATTTTTTGAAAAAAAACATGATGCTTGCGATATTGATGTAAATTAAAAATTTTTATTCTTAAAATCCTTAAACATTAACGTACATTTTGTGTATTAATGCAACCTCAAATGTTTTTTTGTAAAATTAAATACTTATTTTGAAAATGTAAAATACTATATAAAAACTTCAGATAATGTACAGATAATCCCCAAAATATCTAAATTGACTTGGCAGATACCAGAGGTCTCTTCATCGCTTTCTACCAGTGTGACCCAATCTTATCGTCGCTAAGCTCATGTGGTACCTAATTTTCATACTTTTAAAAAATTTTCTTTTCAATGATGATTCCAATCTTAGTTAAGATACTTTTTCAGTTCTTACTTCTTAAATAAGACATGGCACCACTGAGCAAGTGCATAGAATTGTAAGCGCTATCCGAAATGCTTTTGAGAAGAAAAATAACTGCTTTTTATTGACATTTCGCAAGCTCTAGACAAGGTCTATCACGAAGGACTCATTATTCAAGCAGTGGTTGCCCCTGGACAATCATGAACAGTTGCAAGGCTACATGTTGAATCCAAAATTTTGTATTGAAAAGAATAACATTGTAGGTTCACCACAGGATATACAAGCTGGTGTGCCGGAGATTAAATCGGGTATTCTTTACACATCTGATATGCCTTTAAATGATACGACATGGCATCTATGAATTTACAACGCCATATTAAACAATTGGAAGTATGGATGAATAGGTGGAGAATCTAAATATAAATCGACAAAGGCAAAACATTTTCCTCCTCTGTTTATCAACAGATTTTAACAAAAAAAAAAAAAAATACACCCTTAGAAAGGTACACAAAAATAAATGTTAAATAGAAAATTTTAATTCAACAAACTTTTCATTTAATTAAATGAAAATAATTATCAAAATTAGACTTTGCAGAAAGCACTCAATCAAACATATTTTATAATGAAATAATTGAAAAATTTTGGGCAACAACTTTTTTGAATGACTCAATCAACTTATTTTATCAATACCACAAAAATCGTCTTCGCAGAAAATTAAAAATTTTTTTTTCAACTTTCGTATTCAAATATGAAAATTATTTTGTTCTATTTACTTGTCTACAGAAATGCACAACATATATTTTATAAAAATCTGATGGGTAAAAAGGGTAAAACGGGTAAATTCGATGACTTCATATCTCTTAAACAAAAAGAGAAATACAAATTTAACTTATCGTTGTTAATTAAAAAAATAAGCAGACATGTGTCTGGTACTTTTTTGAAATTCTGCCATTTTGGGGAGTTAACGGGAAAAACCTGTATTTTGGAACTTCTTTTCCATCCCATTTACCTTTTAAACCAATAAACATAGAAATAAACATTATTTAAAATTTGTAGCTTTTCTAAGAATTTAGTTTTTTCGAAATTTGAACATTAAACGAAAAAATGTTCTCTTTGTATTGGCATATAAGTACTAATTTATCAAAATGGTTAGTACGGGAAATTAAATTGCTTTCTTTTACTTGTCCATGCTGCATAACTTAGAAACATAAAATAATAGATGTTTCGAAAAATGTTGGACATCGAAAATTAAATTAAACATTAATGGTTCTGAAAGAAAAAGAATCTGCAAGGGGGAGCTTTTTGGTACTTTTTCGTTTTTTAACTGGTACTTTGAAATTTTTATTAAAAATAAACTCAGAAACAAAAAACTCAACATCAGTGATGCCAAAACTTGGTGACCAAAAATGTCAAAATTTACGGAAAAATGGCTGAAAAATGGGCTAAAAAAATGGCTGAAAGTTTTTTAAACAAAAACTCTTTAAAATTCAATAACAAAACAGAAATAATTCATTTAAAGGTGTTTACTATGAAATTGTAAGTTAAGATCGATTTGTCTAATAAGAATAAAAGTAAATTAAAATTTTGATAGATAAAAAAAAAATTAATCATCGATAAATTCGATGGTCGTTATTGTTAATCTCATAGGAATCACTCTTGTTATGGTAAAAATATTTACCTAATTGTTAAAATCGACTTAACGGTAACCTTTTTTTTAAATTACTTTAAACGATGTTTACATGGCTAAATACACTCTCTACTTCAGCATTCGACAATGGAAGTGAGAGCAACTTTAAAGTCAATTCGGAAATTTCTAAAAAAAATTTTTGTTGCCGCCTGCATCTCTTTATTGAAATACTTGCACCAAGAAGAAAAGCCGATGTTTTGTGTTGATACATTTTATAAATTTAATATTGGAATACTGTTTTGAAAGATGTTGTGATTTAAATTAAAGGCGTTTTGATTGTTAAAAATGTTTATTTTACTTTTATAAATTTTTTTAATTAAATAATAGTTATTCTTTAAAAAACACAACGGCAACAAAAAAAATTGTATGCTTGAAAAAGTTGAAAAATGGCTTATGGCTAAACTCATTTTTAATGGCTAAATCTAGCCACTAAATGTCTAAATTGGCAACACTGCTCCACATGCAGCGTCCAGAGTGATTGTAAAATTTTTTGGTATGGTTTTGTTTTTCAATTGGTATTTTCTGATTTTTCTATATTATTGAACTTACAAAACAAAATTTAGCATTCATGAACTTCAATGGAAGATAACATATGGATTGGAGCCTGCTCCCTCGACTTGGCTTAATTATAGTATAATTGCTTCCACTTGGCAAACAATTAGAAAAGTTAATCACTCTACAGAATTTTATGATAATTATTCCATAGTTAAGCATGAATCCAAAATAAATTGCTCAGCCGAAAATCAATTAAGTACTGCTCAAACTGTAACGAATCATGATATTTAACTCAAATTAGTTCAAATTAAGTTTTATATGACTACAAATAAATTAAAGCATATAACTTTTTGATGGTCGGCCTATAACTTGTTACAAGTCTAAACCGCAACTAATTGTAATACTGACGCCAGTTTTCATAAAGATTAATTTATAATTTAT